>JAOEGL010000001.1:51180389-51752889 GCA_034509955.1 Urosaurus nigricauda | reverse complement strand
AAAACCATAACCCAAAATCATTATATAATACAGTTCATAAAACAATATAGGTAAACCCCTAGACATAGTCAAATGATGTATAACTACCATTCCAGCAGTTTTTTTTTTCTAGTTCCCAGGTGAGATCGATAATCCATTATAATAGGTCGGGTGGATAGGCCCGCCGGAAGAGATCTGTCTTAAGTGCCTTCTTAAAGGCATCTAAGGTGGTGATAAGACAGATCTCTTCTGGCAAGTTGTTCCATAATTTTTGGGCCATGGCCGAGAATGCCCTGTGGGAAATCGTCAACAATCTAGTGTTGGTATATTCCAACAGATTCTTCCCTGAAGTTCTGAGAGTGTGGGGCAGATTGTGTAGGAAGAGGCGTTCCCTCAAGTAACTCGGGCCCAAGCCATATAGGGCTTTAAAGGTTAAAACCAACACTTTGTATTGCGCCTGGAAGCTAATCGGCAGCCAGTGTAGCAATCTTAGTATGGGGGTGATATGATTTGTTCTTGATGCCCCCGTAACCAATCTGGCTGCTGCATTCTGGATCAATTGAAGCTTCCGAACTTGGTACAAAGATAGCCCCATGTAGAGTGCGTTACAGAAATCTAAACGAGAGGTTACCAGTGCATGTACCACTGCTTCAAGGTCCTCCCTGCCCAGGTAGGGATACAGCTGACGTATCAACTGTAGTTGATACCATGCACTGCTGGCTATTGCCTCCACCTGTGATGTCAGCTGGAGGGACAAATTCAGGAGTACTCCCAGACTGTGAACTTTGTCCTTTAGAGGAAGTGTGACCCCATCTAGGACAGGATGACAAATTTCCATCCCTGGGCCAGGGGGAACCTATCGCCAGTACCTCCGTTTTCTCTGGATTCAACCTGAATTTGTTTCCCCTCACCCAGCCCATTACCAACTCTAGACAGGCATTCAGAGGAGAGATGCCATCCTTGATCACTGCAGCAGTCGGAGGCATAGAGAAATGTATGTGGGTGTCATCAGCGTACTGATAACACCATGCCCCATGTCTCCAGATGATCTCTCCCAGCAGTTAAATAGCATGGGAGACAGGGTGGGGCCCTGAGGGACGCCAGATGTCAACTTTCTTTTACAAGAGCAGCTGTCTCCCAGCTTCACCATCTGGAATCTGTCCGAAAGGTAGGAATGGAACCACTGGAGCTCAGTGCCCCCGATTCCTAACTCTTTCAGGCATTCCAGAAGGATACCGTGGTCAATGGTATTGAGTGCCACTGAGATGTCCAAAAACATCTATTTCTGCATAAGAACATCTCTACATGATCAGGAGCTCTGAGGCAGTGCCCCAATCCCAGCCCTGGGCACATATGCAATTATCACACTAATAATAATAATAATAATAATAATAATGGTTTATTTATAATCCGCTCCTCTGTAGAAACACTCGGAGCGGGATACAGCATATTAAAAGACATGAATTGAAACAAGGTTAAAATTAAAACAATCACTAAGGCTTACCCTGGCTAAAATGTGGCTAAATTATTCCCAAAGTGCATGGGTGTGATAGCCAATAACTTGCCTCCTGTGATTTAATCATCATTGAGGGGTCCCGCACCTCTCCTATGTTCATGGAGCAGCCATTTTGCAACAGGAACTTCTGTTATTGGACAAATGGCTGCTTCACAAACACTTTGATGATGTGTGAGAAATCCGACACCTCAATGATGATTAAATCAGGGGAGGCAAGCATGATTGGCTATCACACCTGTGCGCTTTGAGAATTATTTAGCCACGTTTTAGCCAAGGTAAGCCTCAGTGTGATAGTCGCCTATAGAGTTGCACAGTGGGAGAAAGAGATTTCCTGTCTTGTTTAGAGCCTTAATGCTGTAATATAGTTATTTCTAAACTTGGGTCCTCAGATGTTGTTAGACTTCTGTAATGGTTTTGTCCCTAGCTCCTACCCTTGAGTAAGGGAGAGGGTCTCTGTTTTCTAATAACTATCCAATATCTGACACTGACACATAACCACCCTTAAGTGACTTTTGTACACAGGCCCCACTCTACTCAGAGTTGATAATCTGGTCCTTGGACGTCCATTGGGGAAGTGGAAGCTCTGGACCTTCATCCAGCCTCAACCCTGGCAGACTTTAAAGGGACTCACTTGATACTGCAAATCAAGAAAGGAAATAAAGTTGGCCCTTCTTATCCACAGATTTTTAATACATGGATTCAAACATCCATGGTTTGAAAATGTTCAAAAAAGTATACATTTCAAATATCAAGCCTTGATTTTCCATTTTATGACACCATTTTGCTATGTCATTATATTTAATGGGACTTGAGCATCCACGGATTTTGTTATCCATGAGGGATCTTGGAACCAAACCACAGTGTATAACAAGGGTCCACTGCATTACTAATTTATTTTACTATCTTTGTTCCCAGACACCTGACAGCTGGGAAGTGATGAGAGGATGATATGAATTTTCTGCCTTCATATTCTCTCTATAGTATTTCATGTAATCAAGATGCAAATATGTGACTCTAACAGCATCACTTTTCTTCCTCTACTTGTTTGTTTATAATCTTTGTCTGATGAAGAAGCCAACAGGTTTGATAGGTTTTGTGCCTTCTGAATCCCATTTTGGGAGAAAGGTGAGGTATAAAATGAATAAATTAAATTAAATTAAATTCTGGTTGCCTTAATAATTACTATAATGTGCATTTGGCATTTTGAAATTCAAGAATCACAGTTTCTACCAAAATCAATTCATTGGCTATTAAATCTGAATATCCACAACCTTTCAATGTTTATTTTTATTAGAAGAAAGCAGGGGGATCCAAAATATGAAAAAAACAAAAAACTGTCCATTCTGAAATTTTAATTCCTATTTTAGTCAGCTGTTATGAGTTGCAGCTGGTGTATTCCATGTCAGTGGAAAACCCTGTTTGGGAGATAAGATGTAGTATCTTAAGGATGAATCTCCACTGCAGAAATAATGTAGTTTGACACTGATTTTAACTGACATGGCTTAACACTATGGAATTCTGGGATTTGTAATTTTGGGAGATATTAAGCCTTCTCTGTCAGGGAGATCTAGTGCCACAACAAACTACAAATCCCTGGATCCTATAGAATAGATCCATGGCTGGTGTAGTGCAGATGTAACCTAAAATATCTCCTAAAACATAGATCAGATTCACTGATCCATTGACATAAAATCCAACAACTTGCACTACCTGCCATTAATCATTCAAATAAGTTTCAGTCAGACTCTGGATCCTCCTGTAATTCTGAAGGGATATGTTCTCATTCAGGACAAAAGTACTTGGAAAGTAAGTGCCTAGACAAAAAAGAAAATTGACAGTATCTTCTTCAGGCTTCAGAAACATTGTATTCAATGGACCGCAAAAGATTAGGGAGTTGCTTGGGACATTACCAGTTTGTATAATGAATTAAAAGTGGGAACTCTTAAAAAGTCAGCATACAATTCCCTGCAAAGTCTTTGTCCCAATGCCTTCAGCAAAATGGGCTCTTGTAGGTTGGTTTCAAAAATCTTTACTTCTTCCCAAACATTCAGTGACCATCTGTGTCTGGCTCCTGTAGAACTATCAAGAGAGCACTGCATCTGATCTTCATCCAACCATAAGCTATTTTATATCTGTATATAGAAATAAAGTACCTTTAAATCCTAACATAGCCAGTGGATATGGTATATCTCAATCTACTCTTTTCAAAGGACTAAGAAGGATAGAACTCATATCAGAAGCTCAAAATTCCCTTTTCAAGACATAGCTCTGGTTCAAGAACGCCACATTTCATTGATTTCAAATTTTAAACACTGAAGTTGAATCATACAATATGGGTGCTCTGAATTTAGTTCCTGGAACATAGTATAAACTTTAGTGGGCAGATAAAAGTGGATAAATTAATTTGTCTTTTCATCTTGAGTTAGCCCTTGGAGGAAATCATTATCATAAAAACAGTGTAAATCCATAGGCCTGGCAGCCTTTGCCCTGAAGAGGCAAAGGACTTGAGTAAATATGGAGATTTAGAGATTTACTGTCTTATTCTTTGAAAAGGTAATTTCCCTAGGTAGGAATAAAGAGAGATGGGCATAGCAGTGGAAAGAAACTTAAACATTATATAGCTGAACTGTGTGCTGCAGCATATAAGAATTCAATTTCTCTGGGATTGTTTATACTTCTTATCTAGAGGGATTTATTTTTCAGTAGCAATAACAACAACAGTACCTTAATCCTTAACTCTTTTTTACTACTTTTTGGATCACAACTATGACTTTCAGTGAAATCCACCATGGCGTGCAATTTTTCCTATTCTGAAGGGATGGCATCCTCAAATTGCTGGACTGTTTTGTCTCAACAAAATCTGTAACTGGACAGGAAAATCCACTCAAAATCTATGGAAGTATCATCTATCTATCTATCTATCTATCTTTATCTATGCCTATGGAAAACCTTGTGTGACATTTGAAAGTGATGAGAATCAACAGAGATGTAAAGAAAAATTGATTAAAAAAGCAATTTTTTTGCATATAGAAATCTACATAATTGGCTCTGTATCAGTGCACTTTGTTGAAAAATGCACTTTATTTTGCATATTATTTTCCTCCTCAAATCTGCTAGCATGACAAAAAATATCTTGAAAGCTTTCTGTGGATGACAGAACAGATAAGAGCATCTGATCTGCTGAAACATACATGGATGGACTGTAGTTGATTTGTTCATCTCTAACCTCAACAGCATCAGAAAGAGACTGCAAACAATGATTGTAGCTGTATTGGTGCATGAATGCAGCCGTGTAGGTAGTGCTGGCAGAGGAAAAAGCCTTTAGGCACAAAAGCCATGGAGAAATCAAGGTGTCAGAAAAACAGTCAGCTTTGAACTGTCAATTTTTGTCTCCTTGTCCATCCCTGGGGGAAAAAATGCAATCACTAATATAGTGCCACATAAGTTTTGGAGCTATTGAAGCAGAAGTATGATTGTTCTTTCTTTCAACTGCCCTGGTGATGTGAAAGATACCTACTCTTTTCTATTAGTTCATTGACTTCAACTTTCCCCTGCAAGTTCTGCTACATAGTTTAAAGGTCTTTCTTCCCAGATGTGCAAATGTATTCAAATTTTGCAGCCATGAGTTTCCTTAAAACAAAATAAAACATAAATATTCATGTTTTCCAGTTGTAGAGGTGATAGGATGGGGGAGAAGACAGCTAATCTGACAGGCTTGTAATCTATTAATGGTTCAAGGGCCATGAGGGAAAAAAGGAAACAGAACAGAGCTTTGTAGCAAGAATTGTACTACATAATGTTATAGAATGTATATTGTACTCAGGCATAATATATTAACTGTTTACTGTCTCCTGAAGTACAGACTACATAGACAGACAGGAACACTCTCTCTTTTGGAATAATAGAAATCTGCTGTTTGAATCAGCATTCAAGATGAACAACATGGACTGACTCAATCTGAATCAATTGTCAAGATAGATAACATTGACTGCTGGCTTTGAACAGTTATAGTCTCAACCCAGGAAACACAAAATCAAGGTATGAAGCTGTACTGATGCATAGAACTTGGGATGCTCATGTTATCTGTTTCTTTAGTGCAAAAGGAGCAGCTGACCAACTGTTACATCCCCATTCCTGCAAGAACCATTGTAATGATGGGATAAAATTTTCTCTTCCTCCATATTCCTGAAAACATATGAAAGGCATATGTATGAGGAATTGATCTTGAAACTGCTTTGGGGTGTTAATGGGTAAATTTGTAAGAAATTTTCAAGTTGAATTGCGTGAGATATGAGTTGGTTGACAACTTATATTTATTTTGCCAGCCTTGCTGACTATAGCCTGTGAGACTCATCCCACTAGCCTTCCAAGTCATAGGCTACATTTTCTCTTCCTAGGCTAAAATTAAATAGATGTTCCTGGACGTATATCCAGGAAGATAAATGTGGCTGAGGATCTGAAAGGCTGTGGAGAGTTTGACCTACTGCAAGCAGAAGCTATTCACCCTTGTTTTACAATAGGGTCCGGGGCCCCAGCCACATGTGGCACTGCTGGAAAGGGGCTACATTTTATAGCCTCCATGAGAAGAGACAAGAACCATATGCATTTGGTGCAAAGCTGGGACACTGTGCCTGGGAAGAGGTGGATCTCCATATGCATCCTTCTGTCTGCTGCTTTGCCTCATATGTGGTTAGATTTTGTCAGAAAGATAGTACAAACCAAACCAAAACAAACCCATTGGCTGTATCACCTCAAAAGATATGATCCTACGTATGCTCCCTGGGAGGGTTTCTTGCAGCCATTTTGTGAATTTTCCTTTTTGGGTGGAGATGAAGTTCCACCCAGAGAGACAAGGAGACAAGAAAACATCTCAAGGTGGCAGTGGAACAGTTCATCACTGATGCTTTTCTACTGTGGAGAAGGTAAAAACTGAGTATTCCACAGATATGTCAGGACAAACTGGAAGAGATCACTGACCCACCAGCACATTCCTGACATTTTCCTGGGATGAGGAAAAAAGTATACCAGGAACATAATTGGTGTACCTATTTCTTTTTTGAGGGGGACAGATAGAAGAGAACATTAGAAGGAAACAGACATGGGTGCGTAAATAATGGAATCCTTCCCTCCCCAAAAATCTCTTTGTGTCAACTACATATAACCCATAGTGCTCTACAGAAAAGAATGAAAGATGGTGATAAAGGAAACATCCAGAAATTCCAATGATAGAAGAGTGGTTGAAAAAATTTTATGAGGCAAAGGAGATGGATGTGTTGACAGCTTTGATAAAAGTGAAGGCAAAAGTAGGCATAGAGGGAGAATGGTCCTGTGTTACAAAGTATAGAGAGAGAAAAAATATTTACTATTAAATGCTCCTAAGAAAAATAGATAGATATACTTAAATATTAGATACTAATGAAGAATGGCTTATATCTCTTTGTTTTTAAAAACATAATGTAGAAATGTACATTATAAAAGATTAGGCAAAAAGGAACTTGATATATAGAATTTACTATCATATATGGGGAATGGAAAACGCTGATAAGAAGAGGTAAGAGAGATTATCTTGGAAGTAAAAATAATATAAATAACAATTTGATATTAACTTGAAGCAATAATTTATGTTTTATGTGGAATTTACAGACTGTACGATGTTACTATTGGTCTGTTAAATTAAGTATGTATGTGTGTATGCATCTATATATTTATGTTGATATGTATTTTATATGTTAAGTTTATGTTGTCAAAATAAAATAATAATTAAAAAAGATAAAGGAATATGCATTCAGTGAAGTCTTTCCTATACCTACTGGAGATACTGAACTTTTAATCTGGCTCTTTTTCCATGCAAAGTATGTTCTCTGTTACTGGGCTGCCTGCTTCCTTCACCACCCCCACCCCCATACACCCACACAAGCAAACAGAATAATGCAAAAATCATAACACACTGGTTGTACTCTAATAACAAGTCCAGGTCATTTGCAGGGAGGAATTCAAATAGAGATCATTTCAGAAGCATTCCTAACTGACATTTGGTCAGGTCCCTCCCAAGCCGTGGAACAAGAGCAACAGCTGTGCTCTTGTATCAGGCTGGGACCTTTGTGTTTGATGCTACAATCTGCTGTGTTGTTAACATCTGTCTTCACCTGCTTATATTGGCTGGGAAAAAATCTTCTTCAGCAGTTGGGATTATGATCCTGACATCTATTCTATCTTGTGTGTTGTTTCTAGCTAGTTCAGATTTATATTGTTTCAAAAACTTGTTGTGACATTTCTGTAATTTTGCAAATAACAAGCAAACTGAAAACAGTCCAAAGTGCCTACTGTATTTATCTTCATCCTCTTCATGCCAGGAATAAGTCAAAGGATTGGCTATAATAAGGTACCGAGAGTTAGGTTAGAGAGCCAGAATCCAGGTCTCTATCTGCAGTAAATAAAATGTATCAATTTTAACTGTCTACCTGAGATATATAGTGTACTGAAGTGCTGAGAAAAACTGTTTTTAGAAATCCACCATCCCATCTCTCCTTGGAGCAATACTGTATACATTGCAAAAGTTTTATCACATTTATTGTGATTTTAAAAAAAGACCTTGCCCACTGAAAGTGTTAGAGGGATGTTGAACAATTAGAAGAATCACTTTGGAGTCCAATTCAGTGAAATGCTATTAAGAATAAGACCCAGAACCTCCCTGAGTCATGTTAGGTCTGAACTTGGAACTCAATTCAGAAATCCATAATTTTATGATTCCAACTGATTATCATCCAAAAACAAATGTCTTGCATATATTTTCTGTTTGTCAGAAATGAATGACATTGACACTATCTACACAGGCCAAATAAAATGGCCTCCTCCTGTCATCTCAGTGGGGAGTCCAGTCAGTGCAGGGCCCAATGACCAAGTCTGCTGTGAACAGTCTGGATGATATCTAGCCCATATGGCTCTTGACTTCTTCGATTCACTTTGTCTCAGCAGTTGCCTCACCCACCTGAGACCATGTGCTCAGGCAGAGGACTTTGGCCTACACACACAAAAACAAACAAACAATAGAACACCAACAAGCACACAAACAAGCCTTCACTCAACTCACACATCCAGCCTTAATGCAACAGTCACAAACTCAGCAAAACACAATAGAATACTAATCAGCACACAAAATAAGCCTCCGCCCAGTTCACACAAACAACAGTCTTAACAAACTATCCCAAAAGATTATCTGGAGTTCAAGTGGTTTAATGCACTAGACACAAGCTGGCCTTGTGCTGTCTCTTCCGTGGCTCTCATGCAAAATGCCTGTTGGCCTCAGGAAGAGTACACAGACAACAACAAAAACACAGGCTTTAAAAAAACCAGAGAGTCAAGGATGATACTCCAAATACAGCTCACCTTCTGCTCTCTCAGAGAGCAGTGAAGACTGTATGCTACTTCCAGGTTTGGGAGAAACCTGCCACTGAATGCCAGTTTCTGCAAAATAACATAGGAAACATTATGGGATATAGGTCTAGATGGGCCTTCAGTCTGATCATGCATGGCTCCTCTTGCGTTCTTATTTATACTAATGAAGCCTTTTAGCTTTCCTAAAGAAAGACATTCAGACATGTTTAGGCTATGATTACCAATGGCATCTTTTTTGCTAGCTTGTTTGTCTTTTACATCTGAACCACAGATAGGGAGCTGGAAGTGAAGCCTTTCCTTTCATGTTACAGATTCCTTCCAGGAAGACAAGTTAGCTACACTATATAAGATGGTATGCTAGTGTTAAGGGGGAGGGGGTGGGGGTGGGGGTGGGGGTGGGGAGAGAAACTCTCTTCCCACTTCCTCTTTAGGTTGTCTCTAAACTCATCAGAGCTATAATTCCACCTTTTTGACTTCTCCCCCTGCCCCATTTGATATCTCTTTATTTGTATCAAGCAAGCTGAAGATTAATATATTAGGCTTCACCTTTTCTTATCTGATTGTTAATATAGCTTTCAAGTCCTAAGAAATTTGGATCAGAGATTCCTTATCATTAGTCTGCATTATGTAATAAGGGGATTGTGTGAAATGAAAGAAAGGGCACCTTGGAACATTTAGTTTAATCTTTCCAGAGTTTAGAGGAGTCCTACATCAAACAGTTTTCTTAAAGGAGACAATATCACCATTCTTCCATCTATCACTGCATTCTATATTTCTATTATCCTTTAAATTAAATTTCATTATCCTGGATCAAATTTGTAGTTGCCCAGAGAATTGACAGGGTTGAGAGAAAGGGGTTTACACCTGAAATAACAGACCCTCATTTTGAAAGGATCCTTCCTCTGAGATTTGAGTGTGAATGGGTGTTTCTAAGGCTACAGATTGCTGTCTGAGGTTTTGTATTCAGGCAAATGGTGTTTGGCAAATCAGAATATCAGGGGAGGCCAGATGTTACAATGCCACATAATATGCTTTTCCCATCATTCTGAGTAGTTCTGCAGTGTTCTGACATGACAAGCATAATAATAGTCCATGATTTCATGCAGTTTTTGTTTCTTTGCTAAAGAAGAAATACAGAATAGTTTTAAATGTATATCTCCTTCAGGTATAGAAGTAAATCCCAGTAGTGTTATATACAAGGAAGGCTTCTACCATAATTCTGTGATGAATTTCTTTATTTTTGTTATTCAGAAGGAAATTGTTTTAAGATATATAAAATTAATTGAAGGCTGTTTTCACGGTCATTCTCAAAGGTAACTGCCATTCTAAACGGACATAAGAAGGTAGGGCTGAAATTGGAGACTTAGGTCATGTCTGCATGAATCATTTACATCAGCCCCCCCCCCCTTTGTGTCATCCTGTCCACAAAAGACAGTCTCATAGGCCCAAAGTGAGTGCAGACTGTCTTTAGGTGGGAAGGCCAATATCGAATCCAAGCAATCCCTGCCTTAATCTGGTTAAAAAAAATCCTCACTAATTGCTCTGAATCATCCAGGAAATCCAGAGCACTCTGAAGCAGTTCCAGTCGGCTATTTACACAGCATCCTGCTGTACCACTTGCTGTCACAGTGAGGTGTCCAGCCATGCGATCAATGCTGGGTGCCTTGCTTTTGACCTCAGAAGGAGTGACTCAGACCAGTGATGGCAGTGTTTCAGGTGGCACAGCAGGATGTTTATGTAGATAGCCACCCGAAAACACTCCAGAGTGCCCAGGGAACACAGTGAACAGAGAGATGCCCCACAATATCCCTAGATATTCTAGGACTTCTACCATGAATTTTTGGTTTCATTAAAAAAAAAAAAAAAAGGATTTCTAGGCCATTCAAACATTGCCTCTGAAGAGTGAAGGAGTGAAGTTAACATAAATGCAGGAGCCATACTGTTCCTCAGTGTTAACCAGTCATGTTGAGTAGCACAGGGAAGCCCTGCAACCAGTTTAAGCATTTACTGTCCCCAGAAGCTTCTAGAACAGAGAATTCAGTTTTCTTGGGACAGTAAATGGGGAGTCTGTGGAATCTGAAGGGATCAATGGCTGGAAAAAAAAATCATGTTGTACTTTGTGTTTCCCTATCTTATATAGAATAGATATTGACCTGAAGTAAACCAATGAAGCTCAATGGAATTCATTAACACAAGATGTAGTGGGAGAGATCAGTTTGAATGAATTAGTTTAGAAGTAGGTAAGAATTTTGTTTGGCTCATATTTTGACACAGATTTTCAAAAATTCACAAATGTTTTCATGCATTTGAGAGAGGCTAGAACTAGAAATCTTAAAAATCTGAATGTTTAAGAAATTGAAACTGTCCAAATCAAAGCTGAAGAAAATACAATTAATCCACATTTCAACTTTGACTGCTTAACTATTAAATTGTGGTTTTAAATCCCTCTGTATCCAACCAAGTTTGTGATGTTGAATTGCCTCAACTTTTTTTCTGATAACCTCTTAATTTTTAATAGCTGCATAGCAAGCAGACAGTACACCACAATATTTTCCATGCTGGGAAACACTGTGCCTCTTGAATTTGCCCAGTGCATGTGGTGTGAATTTAATTAGAATTGTTTTTATAAGAACTTACCAACACTGGCATTTCTTCATAAATTTGATGAGATGGTGTTGGGTTTAAAAAATTATAATGTGGCCAGTAGAAACTGGCCCATCTAGGCATCCCTAAATTTGGGGGTGGGGTGAAAGCAATAGAGGATAAGGTTATCAGTGGATGACTATATATGATCTTCAGCATTACAGAGAGTGTTCTCTCAGTGCCTATGATTCTATAATCATTGGCCTGATCCAGCACAGCACTTCTTATTTTACTAACCATATGGAAATTATCACTAGTATTTACATTCCTATGGAGGTCAGTTACAGGGATTGCAAAAATCACCAAAATTTAGATAAGCCCAATACCATGGGAACAGGTTATTTGTATTCGCACTCGGATTAATGTGGTTGGTGGAAAAATGACCCAATCAGAAGCTGAATTTTTAAGATCAAGATAGAAAATTTGAATCTCCAAAGCACATTCTAACAAATTAAAAACTATCTGTATTTTCAGCTACTTCCAATTTGTCATTAGCTTTTTTTTTCCCCTGAGGGGCATCTGTGGCAATTCATGGCCACTCCAGTCTCAGAGGCAGAAAATTGGTGACCAGACCTACCACAATAACCTATCTCTTGTCTGCATCGATGGAGATAACAAATTATTTTCAAATCTCCTAGATGAAACTTTTAAGCAGACTCTTCAAATTAACTTGAGATCATCTGGCTTGAGTAGCTTCACAAGATAATTTGGGGATTTTTCTGTTCATGTCCAACTAAAGGGTTTGAAAGCACACTTTCTAAAATGTATTTTCCAACAATGTTTTTGAATTTTGCTCATGGACCACACAGCTTTGTTTGTTTGTTTCTTTTTTAAAAAGTGGGCTCATGTAATCTCTAGGGCACAAGTGATAGTGCAAACTCTCTAGTCATGGAGAGAGACCTGCTAATGTACCTTTGTTTTTGTTATATTAGACGGAGGGATTTTATTCTCTCTGCACAAACACTTTTAAAAGAAATAAACAATGAAACATAATAGTACTATCTTGCTTTTTCTACACATCTGTGCCCTCAAATTTAGGTTCATTCAGCAATGGTAGAGACAATAAAAAATAGCATTTTCAACCATCCTTGCATTTAGAACTGATCAGATAGTTCATGCTGAATAATTTATAGCTCTCTTTTTGTATGCATAAATAATCAGCTAAAAATTATTCTAACTTGTTGTTTTGAATTATTTGTTAAACACTTGCCATGAATTATTGTTGGTCTGTTACACTTCTGTGAATATCTAACAGGGGGTATTTTATATTCACACTGGCTGCCATCTTGTATAAAATAAGTGATGCATAAGTAAGTGCCATTGATTTTCATGGACTTTCATAAGACTGACTGGGTGCAGACTATTAGTGGCAGTCTTGGTTCACAGACTATTATTTTCTGCTCCTGACTGAATGACTCTATATCCAATAATTAATTATTCTTTTGAGAATATAATTATTTACCCCAGTTTATGTTTACTCTAAAAAATTCTATGCTAAATTGAATCATGAATCATGATCAATGCTGCTGATGTTTTCACATTTGGAAAAGATCTCTATTGATACTGATGGGACTTCTGCTAAATTGGGGAGGCAGGACCATATCTTGGGACAGAAGAAATCTCACTGAAGGTTCAGAAGGTTCCAGGATAAAGCCTGAATGTGTGTAGTAAAAAGGACCATGAAGGAAATAATGGGGCAACCCCCGGCCTTAAATGTATCTAAAATATTGAGTTCAGTGGCCAAATACCTGGTTTAAGGCAGTTTATGTTTTAATTAGCTATGGTAAGGAGGTGATTAGTTTGCTTGAGTAAAATTCAACCTCTTATAAGCAATATATGCATCAGACAAGAAGACTTTCTCTCCTCTTGCATGCAACACACCAACACACCACCATGCCACCAACATGCTTTGGCAGATTTGAAGGGATGTTGTAGAACACTCTCCTTCAGTTATAGTAACTGAAAGTGAGCCATCAGAGTGAACACAGATTCACAGGAAAAAACTGAGACTCACTGAGTAGCTTTGGGTCACTCACACTTTCCTAGCCGATCTTACATGACACTATTTATTCTGAATATAAATTGAGATAATATATTGCTCATACACCAAAGTGACATGACAGTGTAGAAAATAGATAAATAACACAATTAAAAATAAATAATTCTAATTCAGTGAGGATAGATCAGCAGAAAACTGTACAAATATATAATGAGGATTTGTGTAAAGATTATGGCCTAAATACTTTTGGTAATATAACCAATTGAATCTATTGTTGTACAATCAATCAGCACTTATTTAAATCCCATTGATTCAATGGTTCTACTTTAATTTAATAACTACCAATAAGAATTAGGGTGGTGTATTTACTTCACTGCTTATTCATGTTGTCTTCTTCTCAAAGAAGAAGACGGCATCTATATACGTTACTGTACTGATGGTAGCTTGTTTAACTTAAGCTGTCTGAGGGCTCGCACAAAGACTCTAAACTATCTAGTCAGTGAGCTGCTTTTCGCTGACGATGCTGCCCTTGTTGCCCATACAGAAGCAGCTCTGCAGCGCCTAACATCCTCCTTTGCAATGGCTGCAGAGCTGTTTGGGCTGGAAGTCAGCCTGAAGAAAACAGAGGTTCTCTACCAGCCTGCACCACAGGAAGAGCACTATCACCCCCACGTCACCATAGGCAAATCTGTGCTTAAGTCTGTTCAGCAGTTCACCTACCGGGGAAGTATCATCTCCTTAGATGCCAACATTGATAAAGAGATTGATCACAGATTAGCAAAGGCATATAGTGCATTCGGAAGGCTTCACAAAAGAGTCTGGAGTAATAAACACCTGAGACGAAGCACAAAAATCAGTGTGTACAAAGCCATTGTACTGTTCATTCTCCTCTATGGGTCTGAAACATGGGTCACCTATCGCCAACATCTTGAATGCTTTCATCAGCGCTGTCTACACACAATCCTAAATATACACTGGACTGACTATGTGACAAATATTGCTGTCCTGGAGCAAGCAGGGATCACCAGCATTGAGGCCATGCTACTGAAAACTCAGTTGCGCTGGGCAGGTCACGTTTCTAGGATGGAGGACCACCGCCTCCCCAAAATAGTACTCTACGGTGAACTCGCCATGGGTCAGCGTAAGAGGGGCACCCCAAAGAAGAGATACGAGGACTCCCTAAAACAACATCTCAAGCTCAGCCAAATTGATCACCAACAATGGTCCGCCCTGGCCTCACATTGGGAGGCATGGAGACGCACTATCCACAATGCTGCAGCCTCTTTTGAGAACTCATGCCGAACGAGTCTGGAGGAGAAATGGTAACACAGAAAGAACCACAACTTGGAAACATCACCCAAGGAGACTTTCTGCTGTGCTTTCTGTAACCAGACTTGTTTATCTCAGATCGGCCTTTTTAGTCATCAACACTCTTGTAGTTAGCATGGGATGAGTCCTTCCTGAATCTTTATTAGTGAAGAAAAACCAGAGATGTTTATGTTGTTACAGAATCTACCAGTGACTACTTAGAGCCTTGTTGTGTGAACCACTTGAGTTTCTCCTCTTCAGATGAAATAAATATAATATACTAAATGAGATAAAATGACACCAAGAGTGTAGTGACAGTATTTAGAATTATGTGGTGTGAAAAATTAGATGATTACACTGACAATGGATCAAAGGCTGAGATATCATTCCAGAAGTAGTTGTAGGGTGGGCCCTTGGTATCTGCTGGGGTTTGGTTCCAGGATACCCCATGGATACCAAAAACTGTGGAATCTCATGTACCATTAAATACAATAGCATAGTAGAATATATGAAATAGGCAAATCAAGGTTTGTTTTTAGGAATGTACATATTTTGGAATATTTTCAAGCTGTGGATAGTTAAATCCATGGATAAAGAGTCCATGGCTATGGAAGGCTGACTGTACTCTGGTCCTGGTGGTGAGCATGCCATGGCTCCTAGAATCATAGAGTTGGAAGAGACCACAAGGACCATCCAGTCCAACCCCCTGCCATGCAGGAACTCCCAGTCAAAGCATCCCCAACAGATGGCCATCCAGCCTCTGCTTAAAGACCTCCAAGGACGGAGACTCCACTACACTCCAAGGGAGAGTGTTCCACTGTTGAACAGCCCTTACTGTCAGGACGTTCCTCCTAATGTTGAGGTGGAATCTCTTTTCCTGCAGCTTGCATCCATTGTTCCACGTTCTAGTCTCTGCAGCAGCAGAAAACAAGCTTAATCCCTCCTCAATATGACATCCCTTCAAATATTTGAACAGGGCTATCATATCACCTCTTAACCTTCTCTTCTCCAGGCTAAACATCCCCAGCTCTCTAAGTCATTTGTGATTATGGCATTCCCTTCTAAATGTTCACAGACTCTCTGCTTAATGATCTGCTCTAGAATCTTTCCTGGAACTGATGTCAGACTAACTGGACGATAATTGTTGGGATCCTCTTTTCCCCCCTTTTTGAAGATGGGGACAATGTTTGCCCTCCTCCAGTCTGCTGGGACTTCTCCTGTTCTCCAGGAGTTCTCAAAGATTATTGCCAATGGTTCCGATATTACATTTGCCAGTTCTTTTAATACCCTTGGATGTAGTTCATCTGGTCCTGGAGACTTATATTCATTTAGGTTAACCAAGTATTCCTGTACTATCTCTTTACTTATTCTGTGCTGAAATTTCCCTATTCTGTCTTCTTCCCCATTATCCTTAGGTTGAGCAGCCTTTGCCTTTTCTGAGAAGACTGAAGCAAAGAAGGTGTTGAGTAATTCTGCCTTTTCTCTGTCCCCTGTGAGCATTTTGCCATCTTCTGCACGCAGTGGCCCTACTGTTTCCTTCTTCTTCCTTTTGCTTCAGACATACCCCCAAAAAACCCTTTTTATTGTTCTTAACCTCTCTAGCCAGCCTGAGTTCATTCTGCGCTTTAGCTTTTCTGACTTTACCCCTACATGTGCTGGCTATTTGTTTGAATTCCTCTGTCGTGATTTCCCCATTTTTCCATTTCTTATACATGTTCCGTTTAAAACTTAGCTCAGTTGAAAATACCTTAGTCATCCATCCTGGCTTCTTGAGACATCTTCCATTTTTCTTCCTCATTGGAACTGTATCTCAGTATCTCCTTTTTGAAAAACTCCCATCCTTCTAAAACTCCCTTCTCTTTTAGTTTTCCTGACCATGGGATCACCCCTAGTATTTCTCTAAGTTTATTAAAATCAGCTCTCCTAATGTCTAGAGTGCTTGTCTGGCTATGCCTGGCTTCTCCTTTCCACTGTATAACAAGCTCCAGGAGAACATGGTCACTTCCACCTAAGGATCCAACCACTTGCACTCCATTGACTAGGTCTTCCCTGTTGGTTAAGATCAGATCTAAAATAGCTGATCCCCTTGTTGTCTCTTCCACCTTTTGGACAATGAAATTGTCTTCTAGGCAAGTGAGAAATTTGCTAGACCTTGAGGATTTGGCTGAGTTTGACTTCCAGCAAATATCCGAATAGTTGAAGTCCCCCATCACTACTACATATCTCCTTTCTGAGTGTGTGGTCATCTAGTGTGGTCATCTAGAAAGGCATCATCCAATTCCTCCATCTGACTTGGAGGTCTGTAGTAGACTCCCACAGTAACATCCCTGTTGTTTCCCTCTCCTTTAATTTTTATCCAGATGCTCTCCACTTGGCTTCCAGTTTTGATGTCCTGGATCTCTTCACAGGTGTAAATATCCCTCACATATAATGCTATTCCTCCTCCTTTCTTGTTTGGCCTGTTTTTCTTAAAAAGGTTATACCCCTCTATTTCTACATTCCAGTCATGAGACTCATCCCACCAGGTTTCAGTGATGCCTATTATATCTTATTTCCCTTGTTGTGCTAGGATTTCAAGTTCTTCCTGCTTATTTCCCATGCTCTGTGCATTGGTGTAGAGACATATAAGACCATGTGTCCCCTTTACTTGCTGCCTGTGCACATTTTTTTGGCTCCTACTGTTGGGTCCTTGCACTGTTTGCCTTGTTCCCTCTATGTCAGTTTCAGTATTTATTCCAGCTCTTTTGACTTCCAAAATGCTGTCTCCCTTCCCCACATAACTCAGTTTAAAGCCCTCCTGATCAGATTCTTCAGACTGTTGGCAAAAACTTGTCTTCCAACTGCTGTGAGATGCATTCCATCCCTTGCAAGAAGTCCCTCTTCATTGAACTGCAGCCCATGATCTAAGAATCCAAATTGTTCTCGGCGACACCATCTATGGAGCCAGTTATTCACCTCTGCTATTTTCCTCTCCCTTCCTGGACCATGCCCTTCAACTGGCAGAAGAGACGAGATGACAATCTGTGCCTCCATTTCTTTTAGCTTCTTTCCCAGAGCCTCATAATCCCTTCTGATATTCTGAAGGCTGTGTCTTGCTGGGTCATTCGTTCCCACGTGGATCAAAAGGAAGGGATATTTGTCAGTAGGTTTGACCAGTCTTGTCAGCCTGTCTGTCACATCACGGATCTTTGCCCCAGGGAGACAACACACCTCACGAGATATCTTGTCAGTCCCACAAATCATTGCTTCTGTACCTCTGAGCAAGGAGTCCCCCACCATGACCATATGCCTCCTCCGAGGCCTAGCAGTGACTGTTCCTTGCGATGGAACTCCCAGGCTCACCTGCTATGTCCCTGAAGTCTGTCCATGCTGGTCTACCTCATCCTCCTTGATAATGGAAAGGGCTTCAAAATGATTCTGTAGCTGTAAGCTCCCACAGCTATCCCTGATTTTCCTGCTTCTCTGTGTGACATTCCTCCAACTGTCTACCTCTTGTGTACATGAAATGACATTCTCATCCCCAGCAACTTCCTCTGTGTTGTCCCTTTCCAAAATTGTTTCTTCAGTTCTGTCCAAGAAAACGTCTTGCTCCCTGATATGCTGAAGTGTTGCAACCCTTCAGCTGCTGGATTCCAGCTGCTGTACTTTCTTTTCTAAGAGTGCTACCAACTTGCACTTGGGTCATGTGAAGCTCCCCACATCTGTAGACAAGAAGAGAAACATCCCACAAGTGTTACAGGTGACTGAAGCAGTTCCTTCAGTGCCCATTGTGAGAAGACATCTTGTCAGGCCCACAAACCACAGCTTCGGTACACCTCAGCAAGGAGTCCCCCACCACCACCACGCGCCTCCTCCGAGGCTTAGCAGTGTCTGTTCCCTGTCGTGATACTCTCAGGCACCCCTGCTCTGTCCCTGATGTCTGTCCCTGCTGCTTTTCCTCATCATCTCTGATAACAGAGAGAGATTCAAAGCGATTCTGTAGCTGCAAGCTCACAGAACAAACCGTGGTTTCCCTACTTCTGTGTGTAACATTCCTCCAACCATCTACTTCTTTTGTGTGTGAAGTGACCTCTTCTTCCCCAGCAACTTTCTCTGTGTGTTTCCTGTCCTAGACTGTCTGGTCTTTTCTGTTCAGGAGAACCTCCTGCTCTCTGTGATGCTGAAGTGAAGACACCTGGGCCTCCAACTGCTGAACTCTCTCTTCTAAGAGGGCTACCTACTTTCACTTGGTGCAGGTGAAGTTCCCCACATCTATAGGCAAGAAGACAAACATGCCACAAGTGTTGCAGGTGACTGCAGCAGGACCCTCAGTGTCCATAGTGAGAAGTCTTAAGGAGGCACTGAAACAAGACTGTGGGCTTCTCCTGTTAAACACCAGTGTAAAGAATCCCTGTATGGCTGGCCTTTTTCCCCAAGCTCTGTTAGTGAGCTCAATCAACTAGGCCTATAGTTATCTAGAAAGCTCCTGGCTGCTAGCTCCTTCTAGAGGCAAGTCCCTGATTCACTTCCTCTGAATCCCCACAGCCCCTTAAGGGAATAGTGAGAAGAAAAGTATAAATATTGAATGAGTTGTCCTCCAACACTGTGCTAAGGATACCTTCTCCTCTGTACTTCCAACCCGCCTTGGCTATCAAATATAAAATAAGTATGAAAAGAAAAATTTGTGCGCGGTTAGGCGTGCGCCTCTCCAATATAATGAGATTTCTCTTTCTTCCTCCCCAATGAACCAAAGGAAATGGCTCACAATTTCAAATTTTAAGCTCTTACCCAATGAAAAGGTACACAGAGAAGCACCAGCTTTACCTTTAGCACCGTATGGCCCAGAATTCCTCTCCAAGCAGTTATATAGAATGAAATTTCTCTTTCCTCCTCCCCAATGAACCAAAGGAAATGGCTCACAATTTAAAATTTTAAGCTCTTACCCAATCAAAAGGTACACAGAGAAGCACCAGGTTTACCTTTAGCAAGGTATGGCCCAGAATTCCTCTCCAAGCAGTCCTCTTAAGTTCTTATGCTAAATATGGAAACAATGAGATGTGTCTCATTGATAAATGTTGTCTAGACTTTCCAATGAGTGAAATTAAGACAACAACAATTTCTTAGAAAGTTGTCAAAATATGATACTGAGATTTCAAATAATAAAGGTGGCTAGGTCTGTATAGTCTTTAGTGATGTGCAGTCTCTCAAGTCCTATTCAGACCATCTGTTTAACATATGGAGATGGGGAAGGCTCATATATGCTGTTTTTGCTTCTGACTGCCATATGTTTATATGAAGTTTATGTATACATGCCTGCCACTCCCTCTGGAACCTGGCATTCCTGTGTTATGCATTTACAAAATAAATTTATACGAACAGACTCTTTTCAGACCTTCAGCTGAATAAATCAAGATCAGGGAATAGAGAGAGTACATTCAGTCCCCATTCTTCCCATTCACATGCACAGCTGATCATCTGAAAACATTTTAATTTGGAGCATCATAACATGTCTATGACAGGAATGGGAACTATATGTAGACCTACCAGTGCAGTTTTCAACTTCAGGACCCACTGCGGATTATACATGCACTATAAATGTAAACAGATAAAACAGGGATGTGGTTAGATTTTCATTTTGTAAAGGTTGGGTCGCAAAAAGGAAAACTTTGCACCTTGTTTTAACATAATAATCACTGAGAACTAAAAATTGGGATGGGGTTGTCTAATTTGTTGGGGGAGTCTCATTGAAGGTCTTGGTAAGGGGCTGAATGTGGTGTGTGGACTGCACTTTGACCATTCTTCATTTATGGGTACATTTCAGGATTGCTCCACATTGGCTTGGAACTTTCCTTTTATAACTGTGGGCCTGCACAGACCGGCACTTTGTGCTGGCCTGTATGCTCACTAGGGCTGAGTGTCCATATGCTCGAAGCCCTTGTTGCACCACCTGGACACCATCTTTGTGCACACCCATCTACACAGTGTGAGCCATGATGATGCTCATTGTGTGCAGCACCTAAATGGCACTGTGCACAAGGCCGTCATCATGGTGCATAAGCACATCTATGGTGCCCCTTCTGGGATTCAAAAATAACCCACCCAGAAGTGGATTCTTTTTGGTCCCTCCAGAGGTCACAGTGTGTGGTTGCCACAGCCTCCTTCTGGGGCAAAAATGGGCAGCATTAAACTGCCCATCTGTAGAGGCCCCATGTAATCTTCCTGGTAAAGTCAGAAAGTTTTCCATATTGCTGGAACTAGTTGCAATCTGTGTTTTTGGGATCTGATATTCTAATACAACTATAAAACTGCTGAAAAGAGATCAGATTTAGCATCAGGGTTACCATCTGATTTGTTTCTTAATAGTAACAATCTTATTTAAGATATCCTTGAGTATGTCAAGCCTGAATTCTCACAAGAAGTCAAAAAAGATAGTAACTGAACTATGTGTAATAAATACTGAAGAAAGTTTACATTTTTATTATAATTTATTATAACAAACTGAGACCAATGTACTTTGTTCACATCATGAGACAATATGACCTATTGAAAAAGGGGATAAGGCTCAGGAAAACTGAAAGCAGTAGGACAAGATTACATTACTGATAGGTTGATTGAATCAAGAAAACCACAGCAATGAGTTTGCGAGACCTGAGAGGGCTGTTAAAATAAGGCACCTTGGAGGTCACTCATTCAGTAGGTTGGTATAAGTTATAGCCAACGTGATGGCAAATAGGAACAAGATGTCCTGGAAGGTATAGTACTGGTACCTTCCACAAATGGGCCCAATCTTTCCAGTCACAGATGGTTTTGATCAAATGGAACACCTCTGCTGGTAGCAGTTAGGAAAAGGCAGTTTTCACCATGTCTCTCTCCTTGTGCAGCTCTCTGTGTTCCTCTATGTTTGCTACATAGTGTTGTCCATGTAAATACTGTTGGGATTCAAGGGACAGTGACCTCCATGAAAATTTCCCTTTGCTTGTCAACCACAATATTCTTTTTTTAAAAAAAAACAAAAAAAAACACTTCATTCAGCAAAATACCATCCATAGTTTCCACCATATCATACTTTTCTATATTACATATCAATTTCTTCCCATCATCTTTCTTTCTGTTCTCTATTTTACAACAAATATATTGATTCTCTCTGTCTTCTTTTCTTCTCTTTTCTTGTTTTCTTTTTTCTTTTCTTCATTCATATTCTCCCTTCTCCATTTACAAGTTCATTTTTACAATTTGCAATTACCCTTTAATCAACGTAAAACTTATGTATGTTATTTTCTCTTATGTTCCTGTTTTTATTTGCCTCAGTTTACCTTTTCTCTTTCTCTCTCTTATTTTAATCCTTCTCCCTACCATTTCCCTTCTTCATTATTTCCTTACTTTCTTCTTAGGCCAAATTCTTTTCTCCTACTTTCTTTATCCTTCTTTCATAGCATATGTCCTTCCTTTATCTCTCCTTTTCTTTTCCTTCCTACTGTCCTCTCTATCCTCTTCTACTTCTTCTTACCCTCACAGATTCTCTTTACCTTCTTCACGTGCCAGAATATTCTGAGTGAAACTTCAGGAAGTGCTGTCATCCTTGGAAACAAATGTTTGGGGTGGTACAGACCTCCCAAAAAGGGTAGTCTGGCACCACCTCTTTTACCACTGCAACTGCGCCACAGCAGCTAGATGCTACAGCATAGTTGCACCACTAAAAAGGAGCAGGGAATCCGCACTCCTTTTTAGGGCCGCAGTTGCGGCTCAATTGGGTAAAAAGCTGCCATTTGGTGTCTTTGCGCCACAGCAACTGTGCAGCTCCATGCAGAAGCTGCACAGTTGCAGTGGCACCATTACATAAGCCGTCTAAATGGCATTACGTAATGATGCCAGTACCATTATGTAGTAGGGTTTGGGAGCATGCGAATGCTGCGTGCTCCCAAACGCTAATGGCGCTGCCCAAGTGCCTCTTCAGGCCCATCTGTTTTGGGCCTTTGTTGTGTGCCTTCAAGTTTTTTCTGATACATGGCAACTATAAGGGGTTTTCTTCGCAAGATTTTAGAGGAGGTTTGAACCAGTGTGGGGGAATAAGTATTCATGGTCAAGATGATTGAATCCCAGTCTTCAGAGTTTGTCCATCATTCAAACCACTACACCACACTGGCTCTTGGAAACAAATGTTAGATACAGCCCATTGTACTAGAACAGATAATGTTTTTAATCCCGGATTTGTAGAGGCTTGTTCTCTTTATCCAAAGTTGCAATGAAAATAAAGGTCCATCCCTTTTATCACTTCATTTTTGAATGTAACTTTAACATTGAAAATGAAGCTTACTTAGCGAGCCTCTTAGGAAAGTGGTATGTTTCTGATGATGAAAGACATGGAAAGAGTGCTTGACATGGAGGATCCAGTTCACTGAGTCTGAGACAATTGAAAATATCTTATTGGAACCATTGAAGAGAAGAGTATAGGAAGAATTTTTCTGTGTCTTCCACTCTATTTCTGTTTATATCTATCTCATTTCTATGTAAAAGCAGGGATCTCTTTTGAATGTCAAATTTGTCAAATGTCAAATATCAGATACCAGTAGATGTAAAACCAGATTCAAAGCCAGATACTAAATATTAAACAGATTCCAACATCAGAATTTGCAGTTCAGATTCATATGAAGAAATAATTTAATCTGTACCAGTGATAGAGATTTTCCTATCCCTGTTTAACTGAGCATTTGATCGAATGTTATAAACTGAGAAGTTTATAATAGCATTTAACAAAATTTAGAATTTTGTAGCCTAAATGAAATTCACTTTGTTACTTTATGCCATAACCTATTTTCCTGCTTTCCTTATTTTTGTCCTTCTACACATACCCTTCAGGTTTATGTCAGCTCTGAACTGTTGCTTTTGAGACAAATTGCTTTAATGGAATATAAAATAAGTCAACGTCTGTCATATGCTTCTCTTGAAATGAATCTGTGTGTACTAATGTATGAAAGTTTAGTGAATCTGTTATCATCTTTTCAATGTCTATGTGAAAACTGAATTTAAATATACACCTAAAACGGGCAATAGACAAATCTTAACAGGGTGCCACTAGATGCCAGATTTGATATCATTCAGCACCCCAGAATATGTGGTTTTTCCAAGAGAAACATGTTTATTCATTTAAAATATTTGCATACTACCCTTCGTCCAATAGATTCAAGGATATTAAAATGATTATTACATTTATATAATGAATACTTAAAAATATCATACACTACTCTATGCTCAGTTATGAATGAGAGATCTCTGACTAGGGCTGCATCTGCGCTGCAGAAATAATCCAGTTTGAAACTACGTTAACTGTTATGTCGCAATGCTATTTAATTCTGGGAATTGTAGTTTTGTGAGGCATTTAGCCTCTGTCATAAAGTTCTGGTGCCATAACAAAGTACAATTCCCAAAATTCCATAGGATTTGAAGAATGGCAGCTAAAGTGGTGTCAAACTGGATTATTTCTGGATGCAACCTAGGAGAAAATATAGACTAAGGAAATGCTTCCAAATACCAATAGGTATTTTTTTAAAAAAATCTCCTGTTGTTTCCATGCTTGGCATCTTGCACAAGAGGGATATTTCTAAATCTTTTATCATGAAATTTGTATTCAAATCAGTTGGGGATAGGACTATAACTCAACAGTAGAGTTTAGGACTTAGTCATGAAAAACATCTCTTCTTACTGTGTTTTTGCATATCATTTTGGTTAGAAGTGGTTTGGTGCAAACATCTATGACAAATTGGTGGGATTTGGTAGCGCATCTCCCCCAAGAAACTATGGCTGAATCTTCACTACAGAAATAATGCAATTTGACACTGCTTTAACTGTCATGACTCCTTCCTATGGAATCCTGGGATTTGTAGTTTGCTGTTGCATCGGCGCTCTGTAACAGAGAAAGCTAGATATCTCACAAAACTACAAATCCCAGAATTCCATACCACTGAGCCATGGCAGTTAAAGCAGTGTCAAACTGCACTATTAAATCCCTAGGCTGCATCTACAATGCAGTCTGACCCCACTTTAACTGCTATGACTCAGTGCTATGGAATTCTGGGATTTGCAGTTTTGTGAAATTGTTAACCTTTCATGTCAAAGCTCTGATGCCACAACAAACTACAGATCCCTGGATTTCATAGGATGGAGCTATGACCATTAAAGCAGTGTCAAACTGCATTAATTCTGTAGTGCGACAACAACCCGAGATACCTATTGCTATAAAGAAAACAATTAAGTATAACATTAATTAACAAATATTTATAGCATTATTATATGTGTTAAATAATAGGTGATATTTTGATTGTGATTCATGGACTAACCTGTTGGTTAGTTCCATGTAGCATAGACCTATGTCAGTTGTTAAATAGTGAGTCAATATAGACAAATAACTCTCATAGCTTCAATGGGTATACTCTAGTTGAAACTATCAATAGATTTCAGGCCAGTACACAACAGAGAATAGTAGGGGTGAGCTTTCTCACATGTCATTATTTGTTAAATATGTACTCTCTAATAATGACTGTCCTTTGTTTAGACTTCCTCTCACAAGTCAGCACTTGTGAGAGAGAACCAACTGCATTAAAGTTGCCCAAGACAATGAAAGGTAGTCAGCTAGCTTTGAGTCGTCTACTATAAACAAGAAGCTTATTTGGGCCTTACCAACAAGTTTAAAAGTAGCGCAAACAGAATCTGGGCCATATTACTATATTTAGTGTGCCAGATTGGGTTGGCAGGAGTTTTCAATTATTCCCTGAGGGAAGGAAAAGCGGATAGAGATTAAAAGCTATTTTGCTCCGTTAATCCTTTTTGTACTGTACATTCCCACCATATCTCTTGCCAGAAATTGACTTTGTGCTAGGAAAATCTCATTCCTTTCATCATGGTGTTCAAATAACTTAGTGCACTTTCCTTTCCTATGTTAATATGTAGGAGAAAAATAGGCCTACTTTTAACACTGTGACTTCTATAGCTATTCACCATAGGATAGGAAGCACTATAGATGTAACTATCAATGTTGCGGAGAGGTAGGCATATTCGTGGACAATGCAGGAGCAAGAAACCGATTATTCTGCACACATATCTAAATTCAGCATGGAATGTTCAAAAAAATACTATGCCGGGCTACAGCTAACTTCTTTATCTGTTGTAAACATTTTCCCTGTTTCTCGTTAATTCAAAGTGGCTTACAAAAGCAAACATAAAACATAATGAAATTGATCAATAGCTAAAAAAGGATTAAGATGATAAACTAGATATTGTATGTTCAAAACAATCAGAAGTATGAAGTAGTAGCACATGTACTGATATGCTATCCAAATACTTTACTATATCCTTTCTGGGTTCAAACTATTCATCTTGCAGCAAATCCATACTCTCTCTCTCTCTCTCTCTCAATTTAACATCAAACAGATGGCTCTTACAGATGTCACTCTGTAGGTGACATCATTGAGGAATCTCATGGGGGGTTGGATCCACACTGTAGAAATAATCCAGTCTGATGCTGTTTTAACTGTTGTGGCTCAATCCTATGAAACTCTGGGATTTGTAGTTTTGTGAAACATTTATCCATCTATGATGCTACAACAAACTACAATTCCCAGAATTCCATATCATCAAGTCATTGTAGTTAAAGTGGTCTCAAATTGGATTATTTTTGCAATGTCGATGCAGCCCGGGATTACATTATGACATATTGGACTATTCATAATAAATCTTTGTTCCATTCAACCCTATTTTTACCATGGTGGAAACAATGTTCTTGATTCTTAGAGCACCCAGATGCAGTCTTCGGGGCAAACCTTAGACAAGAGTTGACTACAAACAAAACACAAAAAAGCATCATCATCTGTGTAGCAATAAATAATGTCCTACATATCAACCATTTGCCTTCTATGGTTTTTTTTTTTCTGTTAAAAAACAAATCTAAGGAATAAGTTGACATAAAAAAATGGCATAAGAATATGCCATGGAAATTGATCTAGATATGAACTGAAGCAGACAAAGGTGAACATTCAGAGTTTCTTATTTAAAACAAAAAGAGATTAAAGTGGCAAGTGGGAAGCCTATTAGGTAAAGTTACCACTAGGGTGTTCTCTGTCCCAACCAACATTAAAGCAGTGGGACAAACACATCCCATGGTATTTTTCAAATAAAACCAGCAGAGGGAGGCAGAATTCTTCTGACACCACCCCCATTGCTTGGGTTTTCTGACATTTTACTCCCCCAGGTTGGATTTCAACTTGCTTTGGGGTAGACAAACAACCCTTGACACCTTTTGTGTAAGCTTATGCACTAGTTTGGAGAAATGTTTTATAGGCATGTGTTTCATACATGGGTAGGTGCTCTTTAAGATATATAGGCTGTGAAAGGTTTTAAATATTATAGATAATAGATCAGAGATCGGAGATCTAAAATCAGACACACAGCAGCAGATAAGACTGTCCTTTTTAGCATATTATCAATTGTTTAAGTCCAATGTACACATATGGAATCAGCAGTGAGATTAATATGTGTAGGTGGCCATTATGTAGAATAAATGAAAGCTGAGTGCATGAGTTACATTTAGATTGAGAATCTGTTCTATCTGGGCATGTGATCGAATGCTTGAAAAGCAACATTTTCAGTAGTATGCAGAGAATCTGGTTCTGTGTATATGACTGATGTACATGCACATCCAATGTTTTTTTCTCACTTCTACTACTTTTTGATATAGTAATGTTACCCTTTTCTTAAAGACAGGTGACCCATGATTGATTCTTGTAGTGGTGGCAACAGGAAAGCCTTGTATGAAAGTAAAGCTGTTTGGATGAGGTTTTTCTTATATTCATATCTCACAAATATCCAAAGGTTACTGTAATTATCACTTCTCTGTGTGATTAAGGATCCTTTATCTAAGTCTGATCCTGGTCCCAGGTATATTATGGATTACTAGAGAAGATGCAATAGCATCATGGGACACCTGGTTTGCCAGAACAACCAAGAATAATTCTGTGGAACAAAGTCCTTTCCTCAGAGGATGACCTGAATAGGATTATTGAAGGACCACACAAGCCCTGTTGAACTGGAGAGGTTTTACAAAATACGGATGGTTGTACAGAAACTAATTTATTATACATTAACATCAAGAAGTTAATGTTCTTCTGCTGGATTTTACATGGAGAAAAAAGGGTGATCCACTCTTTGTTTAGCAGGTGGTGGTTGTAGATACAATAACGAGAACCACTGACATTCATGGTTACCAAGTGAATTGTCATCCTTGCTTTTATCAGCAGCCTGCATCTGCACTAAGAAAGGATCCACTCAGCAACCATCTACTTGGATGCTAGCAAAAGTGGTGCCTATGACATCCACAAATACCTTATAGCATGTAAAAGGAAAGGATTCCTCTGCCTCTTTATAACTATGCAGCGGATATGTAGCAGACCACTTCACAAACCATAAGAAATTCTAGTCAACAAATTAAGGTCACATCCAAAGGAAGATGATAGCATTTAAAGGGATCTTGCAGTACCCTTGAGTATTCATTGTTCAAAAGGTGGAAGAAGCAACAAGGGGCCAGCTATTTTAGATTTGATCTTAACCAACAGGAATGACCTGGTTAATGGGGTGCATGTGGTGGGATCTTTAGATGGGAGTGACCATGCTATCCTGGAATTTGTTATACAGTGGAAAGGAGAAGCCAGGCATAGTCAGACATGAATTCTAGACCTTAGGAAAGCTGATTTCAGTAAACTTAGGGAAATACTGGGGGTGATCCCATGGTCAGGAATACTAAAAGAGAAGGGAGTTCAAGTTGGATAGGAGTTTCTCAATAGGGAAATACTGAAGGCACAATTTCAAACTGTTCCAATGAGGAGGAAAATGGGAGGTGTCTCAAGAGAACAAGGGTGGATGACTAAAGACATTTCAGTGGATCTGAGTTTTAAATGGAACATGCATAAGGAATGGAAAAAAGAGGAAATCATCAAACAAGAATTCAAATAAACAGTGAGTATGTGTAGGGGTAAAGTCAGAAAAGCTAAAGCATAGAATGATCTCAGGCTTTCTAGAGAGGTTAAGACCAACAAAAAGGGCTTTTTTGCATATGTTTACACCAAAAAGAAGAAAAAGAAAATGGTAGGGTCACTATGTGGAGAAGATGGCAAAATGCTAACAGGGGACAAAGAAAAGGCAGAATTACTCAACACCTTCTTTGCCTCAGTTTTCTCACAAAAAGAAAAGGGTGCTCAACCTGAGGAAAATGGAGCAGAGGAAATGCAGCATAGAATAAGTAATACAGAAATATCTGGTTAATCTAAATGAATTTAAGTTTCCAGGATTAGATGAACTATACCCAAGGGTATTAAAAGAACTGGCAAATATAATCTCAGAGCCATTGGCAATAATCTTCGAGAACTCCAAGCAGACTGGAGGAGGTCAAACGTTGTCCCCATCTTCAAAAAGGGAAAAAGAGGATCCCAACAATTATCACCCAGTTTGTTTGACATCAGATCAATACCAGGAAAGATTCTAGAGCAGATCATTAAACTGGATGATAATTGTTGGGATCCTCTTTTTTCCCTTTTTGAAGATGGGGGACAATGTTTGTCCTCCTCCAGTCTGCTCTGAGTTCTCGAAGATTATTGCCAATGATTCTGAGATTATATTTGCCAGTTCTTTTAATGGCTCCTCTTCATCCTGGAGAGAAGTGACTAGTGAGTTGCCACAGGGTTCTGCCTTGGGCCCAGTGCTAGTCAACATCTTTATCAATGACTTGGATTACAGTATTGGGGGCATAGTTATCAAATTTACAGATGAAACCAAATTAGGAAGAGTAACTAATACCCCAGAGGACAATATCAAAATTCAAAATGACCTTAATGGATTAAAAATGGGTTAAAGATAACAAAATGAACTTCAACACAGAGAAATGTAAAGTACTGCACTTAGGGGGAATAATGAAATGCATAGATATAGGATGGAAGACACCTGGCTGAACGTGAGTATGTGTGAAAGGGATCTAGGACTCCTAGCAGACCACAAGTTGAACATGAGTCAACAGTGTGATGCAGCAGCTAAAAAGGCCAATGAGATCCTAGGCTGCATCAATAGAAGGACAGTGCCAGTCTCTTCTGTCTTGGTCAGGCCTCACCTGGAATACTGTGTCCAGTTCTGGGCACCTCGATTCAAAAAAGATGTTGATAAATTGATACGTGCCCAGAGGAGGGTGACTAAAATGGTGAAGGGTATGGAAACCATGCCTTATGAGGAGAAACCTAGGGAGCTGGGGATGTTTAGCCTGGAGAAGAGAAGGTTAAGAGGTGATATGATAGCCTTGTTTAAATATTTGAAGGAATATCATATTGAGGAGGGAGCAAGCTTGTTTTCTGCTGCTCCAGAGAATAGGATCCAGAATAATGCAATCTACAGGAATAGAGATTCCACCTCAACATTAGGAGGAACTTCCTGAGAGTAAATGCTGTTAGACAGTGAACACACTCCCTCGGAGGGTGGTGGACTCTCCTTTGGAGGTCTTTAAACAGAGGCTGGATGGCCATCTGACAGGGATGCTTTGATTGTGATTCCCTGCATGGCAGGGGGTTGGACTGGATGGTCCTTGTGGTCTCTTCCAACTCTACGATTCTATCATTCTAAATTGTAGCATGAGTTTTTGTAGACTTGGGCCCCAAGCAGATGGATGGCTTGGAGCAACCTCTGGGCGCTCCAGCTTCGAGTGTGCCCTGTGTAGTGCAGGACCGCAGTGACCAGAGACCATGGTCCTGAGGCCAGCCACAACTGTAGTCCGCAACAGACCTTCGTCAAGGGGTGCTTTTTTGAGCTTCTTTTGTGGCCAGGTTCAGTCTGCCTTAGCTGGCTTCAGCACAACTTCAGCCCAATCTAGGGTGTGCATCATCTGAATGCCATACCCCCAGATCGGCCCAAGCTGATGCTTTTGGCCTATCTTTTTAATCTCTTGGGCTACTTTATCAGATGCTGCAAGATCCCTTTGCATATTTTGCAAACTAACACAGCAATGTCTCTGAAGTGTTGGAAGCAATTGCCTCTAGTACCTCATGGTGATTTTTGTTTTGTTTTGTTTTTTCATTCCTATATACTCCTAAAGTTATTGTGCATAAAAATTTGGAGCTTGATTATTTTCAACAAGACCAGTTCCAGTACCCAGTTGGCTGCTATACAATTAGAGATGGCACATCACAGTGGAAGTGTCTCAGATAGTAATGGCTCAAATGTGTAAAGGCTGCTCTGAGGCTGCTCTGTGTGGTTGTAGTGGGCTGAGTTGTTCTGATAATCATATCTGACATGCCCATAAGAACTCATGGAGAAGTGAGAGAGCAGTGTCATTATTAGGGAAGTGCTTGCCTCTGCACAGACATTGGACAGGCCAGATACCCACATATCCCTGTAGACCACTTAATAAGAGACAGACAATGGGCCATGGTGTCACTGGAGAAACCTGCCCAGTCATCAGCCAATTCTGGGGTCACACCTGATTATTCAATCACATTTGGAAAAACAAAAGCCAAACACAGAATACTTCAGGAATGGTCAAAGGCAAAGTAACAGCTGACCATTCAAATACATAAGAGATATTCATTCCTAAAGACCAGAAATAAGATTAAAATGTTTGGGGAAAGAATGAAACTCTCATTTCCATTGCCAATCTAAATACAAAATGGTTAAAATCTCAGGATTATGCTGTTTGAAATAAAACACTATTACTTTGCAATGATCAACAGCATTCAACATAACATTAAATCACTGCATCTGGATTTTAAGTGTGATGTCAAAGTGGGAATTGTGGTGCCTAGATTTTACAGCATGAGCCTGGAATGGTAAGCTGCTGTTGCTATGGCTGCAGTTTCATCCACAGCATAGCTTCAGTTTTCAATAGCTAAAAGGCTTCATGGAATATAAATTTCCATTGCAGCAATACTAGTCAAGTAATTGTTTAACAAAACTGCCTAAATCCTTTCAGCTACCTAATCTGATTCCCAGGTTCTTGTTTAGCATAGTTTTCCAGCCTTCATTTTATCCAAAAGTCAAGTCAGTCTCAAAGAAAGAAGACATATTAGAGTTCTAATTGTGTTAATAAATACAGGAAAGTCTCCTTCCCTTCCTTGCTGTACCTTTCTGTCAATACTGTACACAAGTCAATTGTTTTCTTAGTCTTTGTGTAGCCTATTGAAATTTTGAACTTGTATACTGGTCTCCCATTCCCCTCCCCCCTCATTTTCCTTTCTTTGTCTGTGTGGTTTTTGTTTCATAATATGTAGTATCTCCAAGTTAAACATAATTGTCCAAAAGTTTTCAATGCTGTTCAGTGGTAAGTGCCAGGATTTAGCATGTATAACATTGTCTGAGGCATTTGTTCAGCTGTCTGTTGAATCCCCTGAAACTAATGCTCAGTCTCTATTAATGTCTCAGTCCCTGGAAACCGCAGCCTATTCTCTCCTATAATTAATCTTGCAGGTACTGCCTTGACATTATTGGTTCACCAGCAGAGCAGAACTGCCTCAGCCATCAATAATAATTCAACACATTAGGATGAGGCCTACATATACAGCCCGCAGAGGTAGCCAAACTGTGTGAAATCACTAGAATTCCTCTTGGGTTAGAAAGTGTGTGTGTGTGTGTGTCTACATGCACAACATAGATGTGTGCTGCTGAGTGAGGGGAAGCATCTGCAAATGAAACTAGCTTTTGGAGCACCTTGAAAAATTATCCAAAAAGATGGAGTTTGGTGATCCTAAATTTTTTGCTTTATGCTTTGTTTCTAAACGCAACTACTGTTTTGTGCATTTTTTTTATTGTTACAGAATCTTAATACTGAGGCTGTAACAAATTGTCTTTCACAATGTTGAGAACAGGAGAAGTAGGGGATTTATTACTCAATATTTCTGTATTACTGATTGGAACGTGAGGCGCATCCACAATTCATCCTACTGCAGGCTTTTCAGCTCACTCTATTCCCCCCCCCCTTCCTTCCTTCCTGCCTTTCTTTCTTCCTTCCTTCCTTTCTTTCTTTTTCCTACAAAATTATGGGCAGTCAAAGACATTCTTTCTGATTTTGTGTAGACAGCAGCTGTGCAATTTCAAGCAGAATGTTTGCTTTGATCCTCCTTCCTTTAATTGAAATCCACAATTATGAGATTTGCTTCTTTTATGTTTGCGAGTTTATTGGTTTAATCTACAAAATGTGCTGTCTTGCTGTCTTGCACAGTTAAAGGCAACAGCTGGGATTTAAGTTGTGACTTAGATGACAAAACTGGAAAGAGATTTCCCTTCTCTGTGTCTATTATTGACTGGGAACAAAGGCCTTTTCATCAGATTTTAGGGCACTTGATATGTTGAACAGAGCCACACACACACAAAATTGTATGACAATAAGTACTAACAATTGATTTTCATTCCCCCCCCCCCTTTTACATCATTGAAGTGAATAGAAACATTCAGTTCTGTAGAAGAAATTGGTCAGGCATTTCATTTTGGATATCCTTTTAATAGGAAAATCATGTGGGGTACAGCAATAATCATTCTAATCATGTTTTGAAACCAGCTCTTGATTAAAAGAATCCTAGAAATGAACAGTGCTAATAGCACAATTCTGTGCTTCAGTTAATGCCATCTGAAAAACAGTTGTCAAGTTACACAAGAGTAGCAATGCCATCATGCTGGCAATACCACCCTAATTTCACACTCCTCAGTACCAGTATGCTGCTCAGTGTTAGTTAATAGGGAACACAAGAGAGACGTGACTATTTTGCTCATGTTCCACATGTGGGCTTTCCACACATGTCTTTTGAGCCACCATGCAGATTTGACAGGCCTTGTTGTGTTTTTGTTTTGTTTTGTTTTGTTTTTGTTTTTGTTGCTATTTCTTCAGGACAAAAGGCAAAAACTAATAGAATCAAGAGAATGATTGGAGAAGTGTTGGATTTAATCAGAATTCTAAACATCTCCAAAGATTGCTCTCCACTAAAACTCCTGTAATGTTCTAATAATAATAATAATAATAATAATAATAATATGACAAACTCCGTTTTCACTGGAGTCACTGGAGAGACCTGGTTTCCTTATGTTTTAATATTATAACTTATACTATTTGCATTTTTACTTGTTTTGAAATCTTATGCCTTTCCTTGTACGTTTTCTATACTTTTAATCTTGTACTTTTCTCATACATGTTTTTACTTGTACGTTTTAAAAAATCACCTTGTCAGTCACTGATGATTACTTGTTTCAGGAGAAAGGTGGGATATAAATCAAATAAATAAATAATAAACATTCAACAGGGTTTTTTTTAATGCAACATTAAGCGAAACTAATGATTTCTGAAAAAGTAATGTTTGAGTTTCTAGTGGAAATAACTTTCTGTTCTTACTAAAGGAGTGTTTAGCAAATATAATCCCACTTACAGTAATAATTCTGAAAAACAGGGCAGTGGACATTATCCCGAAACAATTCTTTCTCCCCCATTCACTCCAATATATGGAAGTGCTGTTTCTAAGAATGCATGTTTATGTGCTTGTGTTTCTATATATCCATTGCAATAGCAAGAGCAAGTACATTTCTATACCGCTTGTAAGTGCACTTAAGCACTCCCTAAGCAGTTTACAATGTGTAAGCTAATTGCCCCTAACAAGCTGGGTACTCATTTTAGCAACCTCGGAAGGATGCAAGTCTGAGTTAAGTTTGAGCCCTTGGGTGGTATAAAACTCACAACCTCACAGTTTATGAGTGAGTGGCTGCTGTACAGACATTTAACTACTGTGCCATCAGGATTCCTTTGTGCCACCAGGGCTTGTCTACACTAAGGATATACACCAGACTCCTGGTGCAAGTCCTCCAGATGATATACAGCCACATCTGCAGCAAAGCTTCTGTTTTAAGTCATTAATTTGGTTTAAGAGAACCTGTTAATCCATTTTAAATGAACTCCAGTTCTCTTGGCTGTCTGGACAGCTGGATAGGTTTTGGCCTAATCCCGTTGTCCAAACAGTAAATGCAGTGCCATCTCCCTTACCCTGCATTGAAAAATACAGGGAAAGGGATGGATCCTATTTGGGGACACTGCTTCATAGAATCATAGAATCATAGCTTCACCTGGCAAGCAGCACACTTCAAGAACTTGTCTGGTGCCAGTGCTTCTACTGAGATTAGAATGGGGTGCCCATGTGATCAACAAGGAGGTGGTAGAACAATCTCCTCCTTCTGAATCACACAGGCCATCTGGGCCAACACCACATCAGCCCAGCTGGCCCATCCCCCTTTGAGCCACCACCACTACTGCCTCACTGGCCAAGCAGCTCCCTGCAAGACTCTGCTAGGGAATTTATCACACTTAAAAAACCTGGCTTACCTTTCCTGAGTTGAATTCTAATTCAGGAGGCAGCTGAGTTCTATCTTACATAATTCACTGTCAAATTTACCAGCTGAATACAGCCTGTATGCAGCCTGGGTTCGAAGAGCACACAGCAAGCCACTTTTCAAAGTCAGAAAACTCCTGACTTTGAAAAGCAACTTGCTGAGAACTCCTGAGATACCGGCTGCATCCAGGCTGTATTTGGCTGGCAGACTCTGCAGTAAATTATGTGCAATAGAACCCATCTGCCTTCTGAATTAGAATTCAACTTGGAAGAGGTAAGCCAAGGTTTTTTAGTAGTGCGATAAACTACTAATTCTGTTGCTTCTGCTGAAGACACAGCAGAAACACCAGCATCAGTCAGGCTTTTGCAGGGAGCCACTCCAGCAGCAAGGTAGTGGTGGTGGTGGCACATAGGGGGATGGGCCAGCTGGCATGGTAATATGTCAGCCCAGATGGCCTGTGTGCACAATAATGTAGCATCGCACCATATTCAGCCTGATGCTTATGGTTGCCATCATAGTCAGTCCAGGGTCAGTCTGGAGCTTAATGTTCTCGACTGGCCCCAGATTAAGTAATCGGTGTAGATGCACTCTGTACCTATATTATAGATTACATCATTTTTTGATCTATTGATTGCCCCACCTAGTCTTTCACAATACATTTTTTTCTGACACTGTCCATAAAAGTTTGTAAATCTTGCCAACAATTCATTGCACATGCATTTTATATGAACGTGTTTATGAGCAAGCAGACATTAGTTATACTGAATTCTGTAGGATTTAAGTCCAAATAAGCACACATATACCTGAATCCTGTTCATAGTCCAAAGTGCCAATGGGATTAAAGGGATCTCTCTACATACTGACTCACTTTACAATTGATTTAATAGCTTTACTCTGCTTGGAACTAACCATGATTCAGGCCAAAGGCTGTTGTCTCAAAATGGGTCCTAAAAAAATAAAAGCATGAATAATCCCGATAGGATATACAAAGGATGTGCTTGTGTTTCTATATATCCATAGCAATAGCATTTCTCAGTACCTTGTAATGTAGTGGGTAGGCAGTGTCTTAAACCTGGGCAAAATACAGCAGAATATGCATAATCACTTGCCATTTCACCCAGTTTCCACACTAAGGGCAATCTAAGGGTGGATTTTTTAAAAAGATTGATGGTGCAATTATTCAATCATGAAGTTTTAGCAGTGGATATAAGAGAGGTTAGAACAAGGCTAAAAAGTTTAAGAAAATGATGTGATGAACTGGAAAGAAGGATATTGTATAGAAAGAAACATATTCATCAGATTTGAGTGATTGGGAGAGGACCACAGCTGATGGCAGAACAGCTTGGATAAATTAGTGTTCTTGGAAAATTAAAATAAGTAAAAGATTTAAATGAATAATCTTTTCTTGTCTTCTAATAATTCTATGGTTTAAAATTATTTAAGAGCTTCCATTTAACCAAAGTGAAAGAGTATTTCTTCAATCTTAAACTATTTCAACCATCAAAATCTGTCTGGTTTTCAAGACTAATTCCTATACAGTTAAATTGGGAGTGGAAGAATCTAACGGCCCAAGTTCAATTGTTAGTTCCACTTATAACAGACCCATTGAATCAATAAGAACTTGTTAAGTCAGCACTTGCAGAAGTTCCATTGATTCAGTGAGTCTATTCTAGTTGGGATGCTCCTTGAATTTAGGCCTTTGCTACAAAGAAAATTTAATACAAATACAGTACTGTAGTCTACTCCACTTGAATTTCAGAGAAAAAGTCACATGCTTAAGCCTAGATTTTTTTTCCTTTTAATTTTATTCATACTTTAATTGTATTTTAAACTTTTGTATGATTTTTTTTTAGCTGTATCTGCTTTAAATTTTATAATCTGTTTTAAGTCTCAGGCTGGGAAAAGGGCAGGATATAAACACAACAAAAACAACAACAAAAACACGGGGCAGGTTACAGACAATAAAATTACATTATACAGTTCGAAGCAATTTAGAACAACTTACTATGACTACAAACTACTTGGAGCTATTCAGCCAGGTACAGCCATCCATTACTTAGTAGGTCAGAGGCCAGTCATGGCCATTGGGCCTCAAAAAGCTGAGGTAAAGAACAAGTTTTAACTAGACTTTAAAAGGGAGAACTTTTCACACCTTGACTGCCAGCAGAGAAAGATGTCTCCTGTGTCTCCACATAATATGCTTAGAGTGGTGGGATGCAAGGGAGTGAGAAATAGATGGCCAGTTGTTGTTGTTGTTAACTGCGCTTGAGTCGGGCTGGCTCATGGCAACCTTGTGGATGAGATGTCTCCAAGACCCCCTATCCTCCACTGATGTGCTGATGTCATGTACATTCAGGTCTGTGGCCTTCCTTACTGAGTCCATCCATCTGACATGCAGTCTGTCTCTCTTTCTATTCCCTTCTACCTTTCTTAGCATTACCATCTTTTCTAGTGAGTCATGCCTTATGATGTGGCCAAAGTACAACAGCCTCAGTTTTGTCATCTTGGTTTCCAGTTCAGGGTTAATCTGTTCAAGGACTCTGCCCTTCCCATTCCTAGTGAACTTCTTATTTCTTGACTGTAGTCTTCTTTCTTATCTATATTTGATCCAAGGTATGGGAGATCTTTATTTTGACTTCCTCATTGTCTAGGATGAATTTATGTAGATCCTGTAGACCTATAGATTCTCTCTTTACAACATTGCTAAAATCCGTCCATTCCTCTCAGCCTTCACTGCCAAGACTCTGGCCCATGCCCTAGTGGTCTCACAACTAGATTATTGTAACTTTCTTCTGACAGGGCTTCCTCTCTCTCACCTCCATCTTTTAATCTGTCCAGAACTCAGAGGCACATATTATCACATCCACTCGCCACTTTGACCATGTTTCTCCTCTCTTATTCTCCCATCTTATCCTCCCATCACTTATATCAATTGTTTCTAGTCCATTGGCCAATGTTTTGTTTTCCATATTTGTTGGCATATGTGCTGTTCTCTTTGTGAGTACCTACATCACTATCACCCACCAGTAGCCTTTTGCCACTCTATTTCATGCATTTTATTGATCTAGAATTATCCCCCCCCCCCATCACCATCTGTTTACACTTTCCTTCCTTTAAAGTTAATTTCCCTTTTGGTTCTTCTTTGTGTTTCCCCCTACTTAGTTTCTCTCTTGCCTCCCTTTGTGTTTCAGCTGTGGTGGTGAATATGGAAGCACTCTTGATCCTGCCCTGGCCATACTCTCTTCCCACCAAACACAATGTCTCTGATGGGTGACCTAGTGGCTGACTTCCCTCTTCAGCCTCCAGGACCCTTTGGTATTGTCAGGCTGATGGTGGTGAGGGCAGTGGATATCCAGAAGCCAGCTTCTCTGCCAATCCTCCAGCCATCAGGGGTCAGCAGTGGGGATGGAAGATCTATAGTGGCTGGCCTCCCTGCCAATTTTCATCCTATCATGAAGTATTGGAGTGCAGCCTCCTGGCCACTCTGGTGGTCATCGGGGGGCAATGGCAGGGGTGGTGGATCCCCAGTGACCAGCTTTCCTGTTGACCCTCAGTCCCTGTGTGGCCTCCTGGTTGCTCTGGTGCTCATCAAGTGTCCAGGGGCAGGGGCAGGGGCAGCAGATTTCCTGCAGCTTACCTCCCTACCAGGCTTCATTCCCTAGCCTAGATATTGTCAGCTCATTCTTTCCCATTCTACACCATTCCTGGGGAAGAAAAAGGAGTTACTATTGTTAACCACCCTCAAGTAATCCCTGACTCATGGTGACTCCATGTATTAGACACCTCCAAATGGTGCTATTTTACATTCTCTATCCCAAAATCCAATACTTCCTATATGTGCAGGATTAGAAGATCCAAGAGGGAATGTGGATTGCTCTTAAATATATTGTTTGCTTAGAAATCTGAGCAAATAGTAAATAGTAAATCATGATAGGATGTTCTTTACACTGTGAAAAATAAGTTCAGGTAACCATGCAATGTGAACCACAGCATGGCAAGTAGCATATCATTCAGTAAGCAATCATTTTGTTTCACTCTAAGACACTGCTATATATGAAATGTAAATGATGTCACATGTGACTGTTCAGCTTCAGCATATAGCTTCATCATTTAATGCCTCTTTTCCTTTCCTCATATCTGATTAGCATGCAAACTCTCTGGGCAGGTAGCAATTCTCTAAATTCAGTAATCCACACAAGAAGCAGGAAAAAAAAATATTTTCCCTATTTCCTGTGCTTAATCACAGTTACATTCAGAACATTCAGAACATGCTTAATGTGTTACATTTTTAGATATATTCTCTGCTCTAAAAACAATTTACAAAACAAATCATGAAAACAGCCCTGAAAAAAGACTGCAGAAAGAATGTGTTCAAACCACGTTGTTGTACCACACAGTTATTAACACTTTTATTTTGGAATAACACACTTACATGGACAGACATTTCCAGCAAACAACAACATTTTTCTGAAGTCACAAGGGACACCATTTTATCTTTCTCTAACAGTCAAGTCCCATATCTCCCCTATCCAAAATAGTAATTCAGCTATTCCTGCCATTTTATTTTCTATTTAAGATGGAGTACAGAGAATAGAAGGTGTATGCATTTTGTCTGCCCTACATTAATTCAAAATCGAGATTCAGGTTAATGGATGAGGAAAAATAAATATTTCCATTGCAAAATATAGCTACACCTGTACGTTTCTCTTTCATCATCAAAAAAAGCACTTCAGGTCTGATTTGGGGGCTAATTTTGACCCAGTTTTGAGCAATTATACTATTAGGTATGCAGGAAAAATGAACAGTTCCCTCTTTCCCACAAAACAGCCTTTGTTGAAATTCATGAAAGCTGTATTCCATCAGGGCAACATTTTGAAGTCACTGTGGGTGAAACATCAAATTACCAACAGTTATGCAAATGCTAATTATTTGTCAAAGATAAATAGATAAACCTTCTGCGTTAGTATGATGGTTTCAAAAAGCAAAGAAGAATGACACTGTGAGCAATAGAGGCATATGCAAAAGAAGAGAGGGACAAAATGAGAGAGAGGAAGAGAGAGAGAGAATATCCACATTTACACATGAAAGGGGTGGTAAGTATATGTCACGGTTTCCCATGCATTAGACATTTTGAATTACAGGCGCTTTTATGTAGTTATTCAGATAAGCACTTGGACTTTGAAGGTGAGAGCCTGTTCTTGTTGCTGGTTCTCTGCTTACAGAAATGAAGAATGGGAAGCCCAAATGAAAAAAATATCCTTTACTGATTTTACATCTGTGTTTCCGTAGGATCAATATTGTCAACAGAAAAACTGCACTTGGCTGACCAAATTTTAGAATAAACATGTTTTTAAAAATTGAACAAAAGAATGCATAAAAGAAAAAGTGTCTAATAAATGATAAAAAGAGTGGTGGATTATTATTATTTTTTAATTTAGGGCCTAAACAGACCAGCACTTTGTGCTGGCCTGTGTACAGAGTTAGGATGCAGTGTCCTCACACTGGATGCTCTAACTCTGCCCCCTTTGTGCCATTTTGGTATGCACCGGTCCTCACAGCGCATGCCATCATGACACACCTCTGGTGGTGCATCATAAAGCAGCACCACTATGGCAACGGCATCCCTTGGAGGGTGCAAAAAGGAGCCGCTTTTTGTGGCTCCTTTTTGTGATCTTCAGAGGCCAGATTGGGGCCATGGTATGAGGTTGCCACAATCCCAATCTGGCCAGTAAAGGGGCAATTTGGAGAGCCCCTAAGAGTCTAATGAAAGTCTATAAGAGAGAAAGAAAGAGTTTTCTGGAGAGGAAATTCCACAAGAGTGTGACCTACACTGTTCCTGTCACCTCACTGTCCACAGGACAGACAACTGGACCTTACATAACAAGGCTAGGCTCAGTATGACTTCAGGCTTTATTTCAAATAATCTGGTCTTAAATCTCCCAAGATTTTAAATCATTGAATCGGTAATCTATGTAGCTGATACAACGATCAGCTACTGAACTCTCAAAGGTGTTCTGGAAGCTGAAGTCTATTTCTATCGCCAGGTGAACTGATCATTAAGAGTTGTTGTTATTATTGTTATATGCATATGACCCACATATGGGATTCACTGTCCCTGCTCTGTGAACAGAAACCACTTCCCTTCTTGAAGAGCTGTGCACAAGTTAAAGATTAAAGGACAGAGCTTGGAAAAAAATTGCTCTTTGAATTATAGCTCTCAGAATCATCTAGTTATTAAACTATCTGGGAAATTGTAACAGTTGAGGTCTAAAAGAGTAATGTTTCCAATCTCTGTTCAAATTCAGGTGATGAAAGAGTGGTGGGCCTTCCTGAGGTACCACCCAGACTCCACACCTCTGAGGAATCAGCAATAGTAGGTCCAGGGGGAATCCTTAGTTTTTCCAACTGTACTACTTTCTTAAAAAAGTTTGGGGTGGATATTGTGATTTGTTTGTTTAGTATGAGATAAAGAACCTCAGAGAGCATTTGCCTTTGGATAATGTCAGGTCTTTTAGGCCTGAAAGTCAGGTGTCCCCTCCCCATGGGCAAAGTGTTAGGAATATTTTGCAGGGTGAGGGAAATACATTATGACTGCCTTCAGTAACTTTTCTTTCTCCATAGATTATATTCTGGACTGGTTTCTGTTACATATTATTTTATATACATATAATACACAATCTTTTATACTATTTTGGAATAAGTTACAATGAATTCCTTTCTTACCTTGTCCACACAGTACTATGTATGTAGATTTTCCTCAAAACCATCTTTCCTGCTGGCCCTATTTCTTTCTCTCTTAGCTTTTCCTTCTCTCTCTCCTTGATAAAATCTCTCAGATAAGGGCTGATCTAGACATCAGCATTAACACAGAAACTATAGAAGAGGTGTCCAGTGACTCCGTGGACATGGTTAGACTGGATCACTTTGAGTTTGTAAGTACTGAGGAAGTGGACAAGCTCCTTGGAAGCATTAGGAAGACAATGTCCCCCTCAATCCCTGCCCATCTTGGCTGATCGCCCAAGGAGAGGATGCGGTGGTGATATAGCTTCAACTTGTTATCAATGCATCCCTCAGGGAGGGCAAATTTCCATCTGGGCTGAAGCAAGCTGTGGTCAAACCACTTCTTAAAAAGCCCTCCCTGGATCCCTTGATAATAAATAATTACAGGCCAGTCTCATTGTTATCATTCCTGGGCAAGGGGATTGAGAGAGCAGTTGCCTTCCAACTCCAAGCCACCTTGGAAGAAGCTGATTATCTAGACACATTTCAAACCGGCTTCAGGAGGGGATACAGAGTAGTCGAGACGGCCATGATCGCCTTGGTCGATGATCTCCATCTGTGCATCAATAGGGGAAGTCTGACCCTTTTGGTGCTCTTGGACATCTCAGCAGCATTTGATACCATTGACCATGGTATCCTTCTGGAACGCCTGAGGGGGATGGGAATTGGGGGCACTGTTCTTCAGTAGTTCCGTTCCTACCTTTCAGGCAGATTCCAGATGGTGAAGCTGGGAGACAGCTGCTCTCATAAAAGAGAGCTGACATCTGATGTCCCTCAGGGCTGCATTCTGTCTCCCATACTATTTAACATTTACATGAAGCTGCTGGGAGAGATCATCCGGAGACATGGGGTGCAGTGTTATCAATACGCCGATGACACTCAAATATATTTGTCTATGTCTCTGACTGCTACAGTGACCAAGGATGGCATCTCTTCTCTGAATGCCTTCCTGGAGTCAGTAATGGGCTGGATGAGGGAGAACAAACTCAGGTTGAATCCAGAGAAAACTGAGGTACTTGTGATAGATTCCCCTAGTCCAGGGATGGAGATTTGTCAACCTGTCCTGGACTGGGTCACACTTCCCCTAAAGGACAAAGTTCACAGTCTGGGCATACTCCTGGACTCGTCCCTCCAACTGACTTCGTAGGTGGAGACAACAGCCAGGAGCACATGGTATCAACTTTGGCTGATATGCCAGCTGCATCCCTACCTGGGCAACGGGGACCTTGAAACATTGATACATGCACTGGTAACCTCTCATTTATATTTCTGCAACGTTCTCTACATGGGGCTACTTTTGAAGCAAGTCTGGCAGCCAGGTTTCTTACAGGGGCATTGAGGACAGATCACATCACCCCTATTTTAAAATCTTTACACTGGCTACCGATTAGCTTCCGGGCACAATACAAAGTGTTGGTCGTTATCTTTAAAGCCCTATATGGCTTGGGCCTGAGTTACTTGAAGGAACGCCTCTCCCTACACAATCTGCCCCACACTCTCAGAACTTCAGGGAAGAATCTATTTGAACCTAACAGCACTAGATTTATGACGACTTCCCACAGGGCATTCTCAGCTGTGGCCCCGAAACTTTGAAACAACTTGCCGGAAGAGATCCGTCTTATTACCTCCTTATTACCTCTTTTAAGAAGGCACTTAAGACAGATCTCTTCCACTGGGCCTACCCACCTGATCTAATATAACAGACTATTAAAGATTTATCAATAATGGAAGAAATTATAGCAACTGACTAGGTCTAAGGATTGAATTGTACTGGATTTATGATTGTTTGTATAATGGTTTTAAGATAATGATTTTAAGACATTTTAGACTGTTGATTGTATGTGATTGTATTTTAATAACTTGTTGGAATCCCGCCTCAATCCAAAGGGAGAGGCGGGAAATAGAAATAAAGCATTATTATTATTATTATTATTATTATTATTTAGAATCATAGAATCATAGAAATTTAGAGTTGGAAGAGACCACAAGGGCCATCCAGTCCAACCCCCTGCCCTGCAGGAACTCCCAATCAAAGCATCTCTGACAGATGGCCATCCAGCCTCTGCTTAAAAACCTCCAAGGAAGGAGACTCCACCACCCTCCGAGGGAGTGTGTTCCACTGTCGAACAGCCCTTACTGTCAGGAAGTTCTTCCTAATGTTGAGGTGGAATCTTTTTTCCTGCAATTTGCATCCATTGTTCCGAGTCCTGTTCTCTGGAGCAGCAGAAAACAAGCTTGCTCCCTCCTCAATGTGACATCCCTTCAAGTATTTCCCCTTCTATCTTTTCCATTCTGGAGTTTATCACATGAAGAACAGGATGTCATTGTCCCAACCCTGTCCTGTCCTTCCCACCCGATTGAGGGAAGGACTTTAACACATTACCTGTACTTTACCTGGCTGGGAAGCACCAGTGAAAGTGATAGTGTGAATCACTTTCACATACAAATCATGCTGAACCTGTCATTCAGTTGACAGGGAAGTGCTAATGAAAGTGATCGTGTGGATCACTTTCATATGAAAGTGGGCTGAAAAGCACTTTCAGTAATCAGTGAAGTGTCATTTCTACTGTTATTTGCTGTCATTTGGTATTAATAGAAGAACTCGCCAATACCATGACGGCTGAAAGACAAGAACAGTGCACTTTCATATGAAAGTGTTTAGCATGAACACTTTCACTCGGGGGACAAGGACAGATCATGGATGGGATAAGGATGGGGGAACGATCCTATCCTTATCCTGTCCCCATGTGATAAACTCCTCTGTGGTTAATTTTTAGTTATATTTGTTTCTGTTGTGAGACAGAATGCTGCTGCTGCTGTTGCTGCTGACACTTTCCTCTCCCCCTTTAAATTATAAATATAAGATGTGTGCAGAGAACAGTGGGCTTGTTACATACCTTATCATTAAAATTTAAGGTGCTACAGATTTAGTTTGGGATCCCTGGTTCCAGCATGCAAAATACATGCTTTGTATCTGATCTCTGCCAATTACACATCTTAATTGGGAGTGGGGGGACAGGAAGGAAGCAGTGATACAGTTATTTAAAAAATGCTTCTGTATATGTACAGAGGTTCTCAAAATATCACATAAAGGATTCTCCACTCTTGATTCACTGACTAATTATTGTAGCTATATACTCATTGCTGTGCTTGCAGTGGGCCTGAACCCTCTATCTGAACTAAACCATTCCATATTAACTCTTAATAAACAAGGCAATTAAAGAGGATTCATGTTGGTGGGAACAAAATAAAAGAAAGATGCAAATGAATGATAACTGCATAGATGAGGACATAAAATGAGATCCCATACTTTATCACAGCCTTCCACAACATGACAGTTTCCAAACATGCCAGACTTAGTTCATACCCAGAGAACAATCATCATAGGATTTCTAATCCATGTGCAGAAAAATGGTAAACTGGAGCAAAGTAACTTTAAAAAAAAGCTCTCTTGAAGAAGCTAGTAATAAAATGTGATCCCCTAAGGTCACGTGGGCATGGTGTAGTAGTGGTGTAGTGGTTTGGGTGTTGGACTATGACTCCGGTGGCCAAGGGTTGAATACCTACTCAGCCATGGAAACCCACTGGGCCAACACTGAACTATCTCAGAGGAAGGCACTGGCAAACCCTCTTTTTAATAAATCTTACCAAGAAAACACCAAGATAAACCTAGAGTCACCATAAGTCAGAAAAGACTTGAAAGCACACAACAACAACAACAACAACAACAACACATGTCTACAGTAAGCAACAAATCAATTTCAAAATCTTAAATAATGAAAGGAATTCAATTATCAGTGATAATGGCAATAAAATTTCCAATTTTGAAAACTTTAGCATTTTCCAATTATTTTTCAACCCCTGTTCCAAACTATGTTCGGGATACTCAGGTAAGTATTTCCTACATGCCAAGTTGCCTGAAGATCCATACATATAAGACTAATTAATCCATTTAATAAAGACAACCATCATTACCTATATCTTCACAGGGCCTTCACAGCCCTCTCAACTACTTTGAAACGGGGTGGACAGGAAAGTTGTCAAATGAACCAAGAAACTGAGTTTGGACAGAATGGCTTTAAGATCTGTCCCTTTGTTCATATGAAGCATATCTTCATATCACCATCAGCAATATGCTCCTCCTCTTCCTTTGGCACTGGTTGCTGCTCTGTTCTATGCCCAAAGCCTACACCACAAGGTGGAAAGAATAGCCTTCTGTGCACAGATGGAATTCCAAGAGAGCAACTCTGCTTCTGTGAACAGAACTAATTACACAGCATTTCAGCTATCATTACAGATGACCAACCTCTTTTTGTGAGAATATTTCCATTTTCATCTTTGGAGAATCATTTTCTTCAATGTTTTCATTATTCATTGGTTTTTATTAAATAATTCAAGAAGACAATTTAAATATAATTAATTTAAGCAATGTAAAATATGCTCTGTTATGAAGTAAGGTCATAATTGATTTATTCTTAAATATCATTTACATTTTGCTGGCAAAATATGCCTTCCTGAAACACTGTTCTTCCATGTTCATATTATAGATGAACAATAAAAAGAATTCTCACCACACATCAATAAAAATTGTCTGTTTTCTTAAATCCTTATGATTTTCATTATCTACATGATAACTGCATATATCTATTTAAGTAATGCATTTCTGCCATAACGTATGACTAATGGGGAATAAAAGACAAAGGTTATCTATCCATGTTTGAATGATAGCAACTCCCACTGAACACAATGCGATTCATTTCTGAGCATGCTTAGGATCAACTGGTGCAACACTATTCTATCCAGAAATAAGATTAGAAGATTATAAAGTTTTATCTTTATTTATAATTGTGATTTACTCCCTAACCCTTCCTCATAAATATCAGAATTACTAATTTTTTGTTAATTGTCCTCGAATTGATTTCAACTCACAGTGACCCTGGGATGAGACATCTCCACTGCTCTGCTCTGTTCTTGCAGGCTCAGTTCTGTGGCCTCTCTGATTGAATCCATGCCTCTCCTTCTAATTCCCCCAACCTTTCCTAGCATTATTGCTTTTCTAATGACTCATGCCTTTTCATGTTGTGTCCAAAGTATGACAGCCTCAATTTAATCATCCTAGCTTCCAAGGACAGTTTAGGTTTAATCCGTTCTAGGGCCTGTTCGTTTGCCTTCTTGGCTGTTTATGGTATCCTCAGTACCACATCTCAAATGAGTTTATTTGATTTATTTTTTTGCTTTCTTCACTGTCCATCTCTCACATCTGTACATAGTGATTGGGACTATATAGTGGTTTCCAGCTGCTTCAGATGTTTAGATGATGCATACCCCCAAAGTGGCCAGAAGTCACTCTGAGACCAGCTAAGATGGCCAGAAGCTGCCAGAAAAAGGAGCAGGAAAATATTACTCTTGCTAGCAGCCTGTTTGCGACTTCAGGAGTGGGCCATCCAGTCACTGTGGTCTCAGAGAGATCAGGGCTGGAGTGGCCTCTGGCTGCTCCCTTTGGCCCATCTGCTTTGACCCGTAGCTACCCTTCCCATTCCTAGTCTTTTTCTGTTTATTCACTGCATTCTCCTTTCTGATCAATGTTTGATCCAAGATATGGATGTAATTGCTTAACTGCAGTCTCAGTTCTGATCAATATTTCATCCAAGGTATAGATGACCAATAGTGGCTAATCATTTTAAACAAAAACAGAAAGTTAAAATTGCACAATACAAACGTGTAACCCACAAGTCAGAAACTTGTAAATGTTCTAGTCTTTAAAATCACAAAATACATATATGTACAAATACCTAAATTTGTATGTTACAAATACCTACTAACAATACAATAAATGCAAATTAGCAAAGACAAATTAATTATTTGCATTATTCTCCAAAAGCTTTTATCAACTGATGGAGATTAAAAGACAAAAAGTGTGGGAGCTAACCAGTGCTTTGGTAGAGGTGACTAGTCTGACTGTGAAACAGACTCTTTAAGTATCAGAACCCCGAACCATTTAGAACTTTTAATGTTAATACTAACACCTTCAACTGATGTTTACTGTCAGATAATATAATGACTTCAGAATGGATCTGCTGTGCTCTGTCTTGCCTACCACCTCACCATTGAGGCAACAGTACTTTATATCCCCTGTAGTTTTCCTGTGCCTAAAAGTAGGGGGAACAATCTACATCTAAATTGGTACCTCTGAAGCACCATAATGAAAAGCTACTTGTACATCATCTAATTAAAAATAATAATTGTAAGCTGCTCTGATGGCCTTTAGGGCTGAAGAACAGGGTATAAAGTATTTATTTATTTATTTATTTATTTATTTCAGAGCATGGATTACTTGTAGCTACATTACCTCAGTGAAAGAACAGCTGTAATTGGGAGATCAGCTTTAGCTGGCCACAAGCACTTCTCAACATAAGGTCACCTTTCCTTCCAGAGACAATTTTGAACCAAGATGCACTCCTACTCTACGTATGTTTTATGTCAGGGAGAGGTCTGCACCACCCCAAAACATGTGATCTTCCCATTCATTCTGGACCAAGTATCACCTATTCATAGAACTTCCATCTTGTCAGGATTTAGTGCCAATTAATGCCAAACATTAAGCCCAATACTGACTCCAAGATCTTGCAACAAAAAAACAACTGGGTATCATCTGCACACTGAGCAGATTGTCCTCCAGATCTCTGAATGGCACCTCACAATAACATAGAGATGTTTAAATGGCATGAGAGACAAGCTGGAACCTTGAGGAATCTGCTGTATAACTGTCATGGAAATGAATAGAAGTCTCCCAACACTACTCTCTAAAAATGACCTTAAAGTCAGAAGTGCAACCAGTTGCCCCGGGGGAATATTATGACCAATAGGATCAAAAGCCACTTAGAGATCAAGAGAAATAAACAGGGTAGTATTCCTACATCTTTTCCCATGAGACAGCATGACCAAATTTCTGTATCATCAGACCAAAAGAGATTTCTTAGAATCTATATAATAAACTACAAGAAAAATGATGAGTGTAAGAGGAAATTATCCAATATTCTGTTTCAAAATATGCTTCAAAATTTCATCAAACACAGAAAATCTATTTACATGAATTAGATTAATTTAGTCAAAGTTGTTAAATTTACCCAAAGTAGCTCATTTTTTTTTTTCAAATTCATGATGTTGCCATACTGCAGAATTAAAGCAGTTTGACATTTCAATTGCCATGACTCAATGCTATGAAATTCTGGGATCTGTAGTTTTGTGAGATATTTAGCCTTCCCTGATGCCACAATAAAGTACAAATCCCAGGATTCGATTGCACTGAGTCATGACACTTAAAGTTGTATCAAGCTGAATTATTTCTGCAACATGGCAGCAGCCTCAGTCATTTCAAGGGAAAAGTTTCATATATGCATAAATCTCCTCCATTAGATTAACGAGATGTAATCAGACTGAACCCTGATAAGATGATTCAGCCAATTCTATTTCACTGAATCACTGAAACCTAGTTACAGTGTATTTGACTATATGTCCTATAGGTTCAGCGAGTTAACATAATCTGAGTTCTTATCTGAGAAAGATATGCAGACTGATGTTGATTGCCAGTTAAAAATTGGGAGCCTTGTTATCAAATGGCACTCCCTATTTTTTCCCATTCCAGTTCTAAGAACAGTCATAGTAGAGCAAGGGCATTCTGGTAAAAAAAATAAATAAAAAAAAATCAGTTATCCCAAAAAGATAAAGGTATGACATAAATCTAATTGTTAGCCACACTACAGCACATTGCTGAAACAACTGGAATTTGTTAAAGCAAACCTTATTTAAGCTTCATGGATTCAGTGGGTCTGCTTCATCTGAGACCAATAAATGGATTTAGAACACAAATGGAATGTCCTGCAAAATGGTGTGCATTGGCACTGTTCCTGTTACAAAAGGGAAAAAAAACTTGGCTACTCCCAAACTTAAAGATAAATCCACTTGAAAATTGTCTGCATATCCTTCTTACTTTACTTTGGGAGAAGATGTATATTTCTCCAAAAGTATATTGGAAAATATTTTTCACAGGCTGGGCTCCACCACGCTTTATTTTTAAAACATATTTTTGAGAAAGTGTCTGTAGGAGAACAAAAATTCTGTTGGTCTTTTCAGAAAGCTCCAAAGCAACAGCTCTACTAATTAAATTCATTATTATTGTACACAGTGCATATAGCAGTTTGATCAGAATCTATTTCTTATGAAACTTTTCAATAGGAGCTATGGTTTTGTTTTTGTTTTTGTTTTAAAATCTAGCACATAACTGCAAAGACAGCAAAAGACAAAAGGAAAATAACCAGTCAAATGTATCATGTTTATAGTTTATTGCCTCATTAATTAAGATGCAGACAATATGCATAAGAAAAATGCAATGCACAAAGTTCTTCAATAATATATTTATTACTCAATCAGCCCACTGCTGAATCACTGTTAAAATTCTTGTATAAAACAAAATACTAAAGTAACAGGCCGACTGCTGATTCACTGTTGAAATTATAATATACAATAAAAATTTAAAGTTACAGGATAGCAGTGCTAGAGTACTATCTGCTAATAACTTCCCTTTAAAAGCTTTATTTCTTTTTAAAGGAATTTTAAAACTATTACTTTTATCTGAAATGAATTAAAAAAAACTCTTGGAGATGTTTGTACTAACATCAGTATTGAAAAGGGCTTGTCCCCCTCCCTCCCCAATTATAACTTTCAGAATCCTATATACAGAAATTTGTTACTTTTGGACAGTTTTATAGAAAATACACTAAACCAAAAAAATAAAAATAAAAAATTCATCCTTCCCTAATTTTCATAGATTTTATCTATTCTCTGTCAGCAAAGATCAACATAGAGCCTGTGAGTAACAGCAGTTTGATACTGCTGTATCCTCTGTATGGTTCTCTACTCCTCTATACTATAGCGCCAAAGAACTTTCACCAAACTACAAAGTAACTCATCAAACTACAAACTCCAGAATTTTATGGTCAAAACCATTAGTTACAGTGAAACTGAACTGCCATAATAGAGTAGTGTAGATTCTCTCTACATCTAGAAGGGTGATAATATTCTTCCTGCTGCAGTTTTGTACCAGGAGAGCCATGACGATTTCCTGTTATCATGGCCATAAGGTAACTCCTTGAAAATATCTCATGAAATGGCCTTTATTAAACTTTAGCTTGAAAAATATGCAAGTAAAAAAAAGGTAGAAATTGCTGATAAATTAACTTAACCGAGAAGTTGATATCTTAAAAGAAACCATTGCCACGTGAAATCAATTGCCACGTATGAAATGGGGTTGCAATTCACAGCCCACATACTTCAGTATAGCAAAAACAACTTGGGCAACTGCTCTATACAAGGCCAGTCTTTGCAAAACTTGAAAAGTCACTTATAGAGACTGCAACTGCCAGAATGATCTAAACAGAATAGTCAACAGCCAACCTCAAAAATGTTTTTTAAGCATCAAGAAATGAAATTATGTATTAGTTTTCTTCCCATTTTTTTAAAATGTAAAGCTCCTCCTCCTCCTGATCTTCCTGATTACTGAACAGCCTGGAAAAGAAACTCCAGAGCCAAGGCACTCTGTGGCAATTTGCAGTTAAACCTAAAGTTAAAATGCACCTAAAAAGCTGGTGTACAAAATGCTGAGTCTATTTCAGACGTTTGATATTGGCTCCCTACTCAGTCCAGCCCTTTCAAAGGTACATTGCTAAAGTCTGAAGAAAGTCAAGAATCCACTGCCATTCTCCCTGCAAACACAGAAGTATGAACTGACAGATCCCCTACAATTTCATTCACATAATCCAGAGCATAGTGTTTCTTCCCAAACAACATAAAAATCATATATAACTGTCAGACCATTGACTGTGAGAAATCAAGGAAAACAGTTCCAGGCTTTCTAGCTAATGTTACTTAGTAGAAAAATTCCCTTCTGAGCCTCACGTATGACAATTTTCAGTGGCAGCTGGTGGCTACCCACATCAGTGACAGTGGTAAATCCACTCTAGTTTTTTTGTCAGAGTTTTAAAGGAGCTATCCGAGAAGCCTGCAGTGGATTCTTTACCGCACTGACATGGAAGCCAACAATGTCTATGACTATGTGGAGAAACTTTCCATTTGTACAACAGTTCTGTTATGAAGCAACATATTGATGCTACAGGATGGTAATGTTTATTTATTTATTTATTTATTTATTTAAATATTTGTTTATGCCTCTCAGCTTCCCAGGAGAGACTGTTCCACTCATGTTCTCACCACACTGAAGCTGTCTATGTGCTCCAAAAGCATGCTGTACAAGCCTGGAAAACTCTCCAGAGGAAGATTCATTTCATATTATACAATGGTAGCTCTATAACTCCATTTTAACTGGCCTGGCTTCATCCTATGGAATCCTGGAGACTGTAGTTTGGTGAGGCACTAGAGCTCCCTGAAATAATAATAATAATAATAATAATAATAATAATAATATAATGTTTATTTGTATCCCACTCTTTTTCCAGGAGTGGGAGTCAGAGCAGCTTCACAATATTAAAAACAATGCAATTAAAACATTATGAAATTATTCAACATCCCCGCCTGTCCTCATAACAATTCCTTAAATGCCTGTGTGAACAGGTAGGTTTTCACCTGATTATTAAATTCTTAATAAGCCTCTCTAAGTTGCAAACCACAGGATTCCATATAATGTTACTATGGCAGTTAAAATGGAATCTTAACATTGTAATTATGTAGGGTGAAACAGACCCAGGATTTTGGCGATGTGGTGAGGAAGAGAAACTCTCATGCAAACAGTTGGTCCCTAGTAGCAATAGCAATAGCAAGTACATTTCTATACGGCTTATCAGTGCACTTAAATGCTCCCTAAGTGGTGTACAATATGTAAGCTAATTGCCCCCGACAAGCTGGGTACTTATTTTAGCAACCTAAAGAAGGATGCAAGATCTGAGGGATCGAACTCACAACCTTGTGGCTGTGAGAGGCTGCAGTACTGGTATTTAACCATTGCACCACCAGGGCCCCTATTGCAACATTAATTGCTTTAGAGATTAAGCCACATCTGATGATACCAGCAGCCCAGGCAGCTTTCCTATTCCTCCAGTTCATATTGTTGATAGAAAAATTATAATTGAAAAGTCCATTATTTGTATAAAGTCAAGCCTGGGAAAGATAAAAAAAAATATTTGTCAACATAATTAAAGCAGTTCTCAGTTGTTGTTTTGGTGCCTCTATTGTAAGTGGGCTGAACCTCTTTGATTATCTACTATTCACGCTATACAAATGGAACCTCTTTCATCTGATTTTTATGAATACTCCTTGTATTTGGATAAATCAGAAATCCTAGCAACAGCCCACTTTGCAACAGGCATGAGCTTTGTTAAAGCAAGCAGCTTTAATTGTGAAAAAAGAAAAGGCACAATGCAGTCAACATTATTACAGACTAGATACCAAACATTTAGTAGCATAAGGGTGGAATCATTTCTATAAATGTAATAGTAGCATAATTCCTTTTTTTCTCTGGACATCTTCAAACTAGAAAATGACATCAACAAAATTGTTATTGGAGAAGAATCTAAATATCCTTTGCATTCAACACACATTTCTTTCTTTTAGTTCCAGTACTTGGTTAGAATGGATTTGTTTCAAAGAAGGTAATGCAACAAAATGGATGCACCCAGTATTTTAAGAGCTAGGATTGCAGACATACATCTTAATTTCCAGAAAAAATTAGCTATCATAGAAATAAAACCAATATTAAGAGTTATGCAGCTAAAAGGTTATCCAGCTAAAATTCAGCTGCTTCTTTCACAGGAGATGTCTCTTAGATGTTATAGAGAATGTTCATTACTGAATGATTAAAAATTGGGTATTTGGACTCAACAGAGTCATATTTTCCCCAAGTATATAAATAGTTGGTACTAATATATAAAATAGTATCACAGTGGAGGGAAATGGTTATGCGTTCTTAGGTGAAGTCCAATGATGTTGGCTGTTGATGTCTGGCCACGCCCCATATACAGAAAAATGTAAATGTGACCACTAATAGTATTTGACTCAGTCAAATTAAAGGTCAATTTTTTAAAAAAGTTAACTAGTGTCCGGCAACAGTCAGATATGGGAAAGAAATTCCAGACAGTGTGTGGCACTCTTGGAAGATGCTCTACTTTCCCCCTATGATTGTGATCTCAAAGAGAGAATGGATTTTGACCAGGGTCCAGGATGAATATCTGCACATATTGGTAGTCTTTAAAAATACAGCAGTCCATAAAGTAGCCTAGGCCATTTAGAGCTTTACAGCTATACAGAAGGCCTATTGAGTTCAGCAGAGACTTTCTTCCATATAAGAGTGTAGGATGTAGCCTTAAAAAGTTTAAATAATAATAATAATAATAATAATAATAATAATCCTTTATTTATGTAGCACTGTGAATTTACACAGCACTGTACATACAGTGCCTTGAACCCTGTCTATATAATAATGCACACTCTTTGACCCATTCCATACTTACATGGTTGACACAATGGGGATTTCATCAAAATGTCCAAAGCAAAACTCTCTACTCATCCCACCAAAAATGTTATATGCTTTCAACTTGACATAATTACGACTTTTATCACAGTGACCACCTGATTCTCCTTAGCCAGGAGCAGCTGTGCTATTAGGAAGAATGAGGTAGCAAATGATAAAATGCAATGGCAATAGTCTTCTGCCACCCCTGCTGGACCTTTGACTGTTTTCCTGTCAGGGGATAGAACTGTGCATATCACACAACATGTCCAGAATATTTATTTATTTAGAGTATTTATACCCCACTCTTCAACCACAAAGGCTCTCAGAGCGACTTATTTTTTTTAACTTAGTTCCTTGCCTTCAGGCTTACAATCTAAAAAAGACATGGCACAAAAGGAGAAGGGAATGGTGGTGGGGAAAGGATCTAGTTCATTGTTTTTTCTCTCTCTCTCAGGCCATGGTCATGACAGTTGGGCTGGAGACAAGCTTCTTATTATTATTTTTGGGCTAGGCCCAATGGAGCTGGCCTGCCTCTTTCTTCCTCTGAGGTTGGATGATGGTGGATGGGCTGGAGGGAGGGCTGGCATGGTATGGTATGGTATGGTGAAGAATATTGTCCTACTGCCACTAAAATTCAGTACCTATTCCAAGAATCAAAGACTGTATTCTACCTTGTGAACTTGCCATGTTTTGAGATCATTTGGGGAGGCTGTTCTTTCTGTCCTGCCTCTTTTACAGGTACAGCTAATGAATATATGGGAAAACCATGCTAATTGGCTGCTCCCAGGCTTTGGAACTCCTTTCCTAAAGAGGTGAGACTACCATTTGCTTATTATTACTATTAGCAGGCATTTCAGAAGGCTGTCAGTAGGGCTGATTGATCAGAGGGAAAGGGACTTTCACAGCATACTGTTTTCTTTAATAGTCATGCTTTTAAATGATTTTAATTCTATTAATAGTTCAATTACATTGTTAATTTTGTGTGAGGTGGATTTTTAGCTGTATCTGTTATAATTTTTGTAAGCCTCTTTGAGTTCCGGACTAGATGAAAAGTAGGATATCATCACTACTACCACTACCATCTCCATCATCATCTAAGCTTCTGTATGTGAAATAGGGAAGGCCCACCATATTATCCTTTATATCAGGAAGGAAAATGCTTTGGACCAGATCTGCTGTAACTAGCAAACAAACACAATCTCCTTGGAGTTCAAGAGCAACACCAGGTCAGGAAATACTCTCATTGCAATGACCCAAGTGTGTTAATGAGCATTTCCAAGACTTTCATTTAAGGCAGTAGAAATTCTCAGTAAAGTATTTGGGGAAAAAATAGTCCTGAAAGCATGTATCTCTCCCCTGCAGCTTACTTTAAACTCTCTTCTCTAGTTACTTTCCTTATTTCTGAAGCCTCTGGCATTTACATGCATTTGAATGATAAACTGCTACCTGTGGTGTTAAGAGAACCTGTTGTGTTTCATGATAAAAGATGGGGACACTTTCATCCCATCCCACCTGCCTAGTTATTACGATGCCAATGAACAATGCATTGTTTCTGAATAATCCCAGCAGGGGAAAAACACACACATTTTAATATTTTCATGGCTTTCTGAATATGAGCAAACAGCCCTGGGCCATGCTCCTTTCATTTTTTAAGGCTTTCATGCTTTCACTCATCCCGAGGTAAGAAAAGTCAGATTGTGAGCCCAGTTTCAACACTTCAGTTAGATGACATCAGTCAAAATAAAATATAGCCAAGGACTTTGAATTAACTGGGTTGTGGATCTAACTGACTGAAAAGTTCTTCAATGGATGGCATTCATTGTGCTCTCCCATGGAAAGTACAGAGGCAAAGAAACAAGCACCTCTTAGGTTGCCACCCTGCTTAAGATCAGCTGAAGTATTTTGCAAGGATCCAAAAATGTCCTGTTATAGCAAAAGTACCTAATCTGATCGTAGCATAAAATGTCTATGTTCCAAGATGAATTCTTACACACTTGAAAAAGCTGTATAGATGGCCCTTTCACACTACACAATTACAGTGCCATATTAATTGCCATGGCACTGTCCTGTGGAATCCTAGGATTCATAGTTTAGGGAAGGTATTTTGAATTCTCAGCCAGAAAGCCCTAGTGGCTCACCAAACTACAGTCCCCTGATTCCAATTCCAAAAGCAGCAGCCATGGCAGTTAAAGTGGAATCATGGTGCTATAACTATGCAGTGTGAAGGGGCCCTGGGGCTGGCTGCTGTCTCAAACTGCTGATGTAATGTATAACAAAAAGGCATAATGAACTAAAAAAAATGGAACGTATAAAAAGTGAAGAATTAGAAAGTGAAGGAGAAACACTCTCTTCAGTTTTTAAATTCATTTTTATTAAGGAAAATTTCAAGCTCAGTAAAAGTTTTTGAAATAAAGGGATAAAATTAGCTGGTAATGAGTATTAAGTTGCAAGCATATGGAGTGACCTCTGCTGGGTGTAAATTAAGCCAATGGTGGGTTTATTTCAGGAGAATGGGGTTTGAACCATTGGTGACCACTAGAAAGTAGCAATAAGGTATGGATGGAATAGCCTTGACAGGTAAGAATAAATGGGCATGCTTGTTCATGGTTAAAATTTTTCTAGAACTACACATTTTATATATGACAAAGACCCTGACAGATTCAGAAAATAGATCTACCATTTCTTGTAGCTAAGTCGAGATTCAGATTTCTCTGAGAGCCTGAATATCACATTTCTCTGAAAAATCCAAACAAACAGTGTAAAACATTCTTTTACCCTGTCCCACATGTCTAGACTATGGTCTAAAACATACTGTAGAAATAATCCAGTTTGAGACCACTTTACCTGCCCAGGCTTGGTACTAGAGAATCCTGGGAAATATAGTTGCTTGTGGTACCAGTGCTCTCTGACAGAGAAGGCTAAATGTATCACAAATCTACAGTAACCAGAATTCCCTAGCATAGAGCCAGGGAAATTAAAGAGGTTTTAAACTGATTGTTTCTGTGTTTTGGACCTGTTTACTCTCCCTTCAGCTAATACTTTCTTATTTATCAGATCCCGTTCATTTGATGTGTTACCAGCACCGAAATCTTCTGAATTTTGGTGTGTGTACATTTTCCCTATGGCCCTAAAAGGACTCTGCACTGTGGGCAGCCATAATCCATGAGGTAAATGGTCATGTCCACACTATCCCATAAGCACATCAAACAGAAGAGTTTGAGAGTTGCAAATGAGAAAATTTAACTCCTTCAAAGTCTGGAAGATAGGTGATTTAGGCAGGATGTTCTTCAAGACAAGCCCTTTAAGGCTAATTTACAACTTCATTTTTGTCTCAGACTTTGCCAGACCAAGTGATCCTTTACAATGTAGATTTGGCTTCTTTGATGTAGGACAAACACCTTTGCCCTCAGGTTAGTTTTGGCTTATAAAAGATCTCCCAAATCCTTTCTTAGCGGGCTAGTTGGAAGGCGTAGGGACTCTCTGTCACTGTGAATTCTGACTGGTTCTGACACATCCATTTCACCAGAATGGTTGTATTCCCACATCATCCCCATCACAATTGGACCTGAACTCAAGCCTTGTCTTGTGTCAGTATCACTGTTAGTTCAACCTCCAACTGTTCCAAAGCTAATTTCCTTAGTCCTTCTATGTATGTGTGAGTGAACGTGGATTGTGGTGTGATTCCCCCCCTTAAGAAACACTTCATTTAGAGAATTGTGCCTCCAAAAATTCTTTTGGTCTTTTTTCCCTTAGTATACAAGCGAGAAATTATTCCAAAAGGTTTGCTTGTTCCACAACTCAGTAATTAATTGAGCTTATTAAACTTCCCCTAAACAGATGTAATGCCCTTCCATCCCTGAATAGATTACACTGCTGCTACAGTTAACTGTATAGCCTCACCCCTACATTTCCCTATAGAAAGTCAATAACATCAAGAAACTAAATAATAATACAGGGACACAGTGGCCCGATACAGACATCCACAAAGGGATGTCCTGGGTTAGGGAACGTGCAGCAACCACATGCTCCCTAACCCTAGCACAGCATGGCAGTGCCCTCCTGGCAGCCTCCCATTCACACAGGGGCTACCATGATGGTGTCACCATTGCTGGGCATCCAAACAGGACACCCAAGAAGTGGCGCCTTAAAGGCACCACTTCCTAGAAGCAACACAGCAAAAAAGGAGCTGTTCTAGGCAGCTTCTTCTTACTGCAGGTGCTGGCTGAGTGCTTCGTTCCCTCAGCAGTTAGACCGCTGTGGGAACAAAGTCATGGGAGAAGGGGCCAAGTGGCCCCTTCCTCCCATGGCTGCAGCTGTTGGGGTGTCCTTGGGGCATGCAGCCCTAAGGACACCCCTTTCCCAGACCATGGGAGAGCAGCATTTTGCTCCTTCTCCATGGTCCGGGAAAATCAGGGAGGCCTGGGAGACCTCCCTTTCGGAGCTCCTTGGAGAAATCTCCCCAGAAGAAGCCCAGAAATGGAGCTCCAGGAAGGTCTGGGAGAACTCCCTTTCGGGGCTCCATGGGGAAATCTCCACAGAAGGAGCCCCGAAAGGGAATTCTTTTGGGGGAGCAGCTCATTCCCATGGCACTCAAAGTGCCACAGGAACGATCCTGAGGGGAAAGGGGCAGCCCCTTTCCCCCCAGGGCTCCCTCAGGGCTCCCAGTGTGTCCATGGGGTATGCAGTCCCACGGACACTCCCTTTCCAGCCCAAAGAGAAGCGGCAATTTGCCAGTTTTCTTTGGGCTGGAAAAAGCCAGATTGGGGCCACAGGGGCTGCCAGTGCAGCTGGTCCCAATCCAGTGCGTAAAAGGAAGGAGCGCTTCTGGGCACTTCTTCCTTGCTGTGCAGCAGTGCAGCGCCATTTGCTTGCTGCAGCAACGCTGCACAGCAAAGAGGGGCGGCACAGATTCGCCCCTGAAAGGGCAGTCTTTACAGCCCCAGTGTTCCAAAACACATTGCAGAAATAATCCAGTTTGAGACAATTTTAATTTCCCTGGCTCAGTGCTAGGGAATTTTGGGAACTATACTTCTGTGAGACGTTTAATCTTCTTTGTCAGAAGACAGTCAGAGGATATGCAAAAGAGGACTAGTGTCTTTGGATTAGTGCTCATTATCTGCTGGGAAACCCCTGACCCTGGGAGATTTCTCATTTGCATTTGTTGAGTCTTCATCTTGCTGTTTTTCAGGACTGGTAGCTAAACCTTGTTTACTTTCAGGGTTTCCTCTTTCCTGTTGAAATTGTCCAGGTGTTTGTGGATTTCAATGACTTCCTTGTGCATTCTGACATCATAGCTGTTGGCATGGTCCAGAATGTCAGTGTTTTCAAACAGCATTTTATGCCCAGGATGGTTTATAAAATGTTCTGCTACTGCTGATTTTTCCTGCTGCAGTGTCTCTCATGTTCCTTGATTCTTATTTGCACACTGTGTTTGGTGGTCCCTATGTAGACTTGTCTAATTTTTTCCAATCTTTTTTCTGGCAGCTTCACACTGTCTTTGGCAGCCTTGGAATGGCTTCTGACCACTTTGGGGACATGCATGATCCAAACACCACACACTCCAAAGTGGCTGGAAGCTTTATTTTGCCCATGCATTTTGATCCTATTTCTAATAGTCAGACACTGAATGGCAGTGATCTCAACGATCATATCAAACATCTCGCTAAGTAACTGGATGTGCAACTGTCTACATACCTTAGAATAAATAAAGTTAGGATGCCCCTTTGTACTTTCCCTGTAGACACCCATGCCCAGAGCCCAGTTATCTGTAAGGCAGTAAACTGTGTGTTTGTTTTATCATCACTGATTCTCAATTAATTTTGGACCACAATATGTGTAGACAAGAGTATCTGAAGAACTGTTTACTTATGGTACTTCCTGTTGATTAAGATCTACAAACAGATTTCCCACCATCACCTATGCCAAAGGTAAAATTCATAGCATTATGGAACAAGGTTGTCTCAGGGGTGGTGTCCAGGCTATAGAATTCCCCCCTTCAGTGGAGGTATCTGACTGATATACAGATAATGGATGTCAGAATTTTTATCCAATTGCAAACTGATTTTAAGGATTGGCTTTAGTTACCATCTCAGCAAGAGACTGTAAGCTGTATCACTGAATTGCTTATGGGGGAGCAGGGGGGATTGATGTTGATGACCAATGCATCCTTCTTCTGATTTCCCCTATGTCACTTAGTGGCTTGATATTAGTTGGATCCCACCTAATATTACCACAACAGGTATGAATTTACTCTTCAAACTGTCATTGGCAGGGATTCTATTCAAAACATCAAGGTGCATACAAATAAAGTCCAGTACATAGCATTAGATGATTAGCTTAAATCAAGGAAGGAACTCATTCCTTGATATTTTCTTCCTCTTTGCCATAGAGATAGTTATATGCATCTGAAGCAGGGCAATTAAGAAAGCAGTTAAATATTTTATAATCTTCCTGGCTGCCTGTGGGTTTTTCCCCTCTTCTCAGCATACCTTTTTAATTTATCTTACCATGGTTGTTACAAATCGTATATTTTAGTGTCGGCTATATTCTGAAAGTCTTGTCAAGAGCACATTTAGGAAAGACACAGCACTCATTAATCTATATCTAGCTAGCTACCGAAACTTTAATCTATTCATGTATTTGTGTGTCACTCCTGTCAGCTTGCAAATGGCTGAATCATTGTTGCAGGCCTTTAAACTGACAAATGATGAAAACGATGCAGAAAGCACAAATCAGATTTAGCACGGGAGCACAAACTGCATGTAGAAATGTTACTCTTTCCAAGCCTTTTGTGTAAGACTTCTGCAATCAACGGATTTTACATTCATGAAATCTGTGTCACACCCATTTTATAAACAGCAGCTCCTTTCTGGAGATAGCCTCCAAGCTTGCAAAACACATCAGCATATCAAAAAAGAAACAAAAGATTTGAAAGGTTTTGAGTGTTGACATTCTGCTCACCTAAAAGGCTCTGTCAGTTTCCAAGCAACATTGCTCTCTAAATCCTTTCTGTGCTCTTTACACTATCCCATCAAGTGACCCTGCAAGGAAAGACTAGCTAGAGCATCCACAGACATAATAATGATTTCTGTCCATCACGCTTATTTGTTATTCAGGGCCATTTCAGGATTTCTTCTGTATAACCTAACAAGTCCCCAAAGGAGTCAATATCCAAGTTAATTCTCTAAGCAGCCAGTCTCAATTTCAGAGACCACTGAAAATGATGTGTCAGCAGCTGCTGACTCCAAGCACTTTCTCCTCCAACTCTACAAACACAGAGAGTTGCACCTGTGCAATCACACAGAACCAGGCCACAGATGATGTCTTGACCTTTCTGGGCAGCTTCCTCAATATTTCCTGTTGATTGGATTTATCCAGAAACACAGCTGAACTGACTCAGGTATAGTTGTGAGTACATACACATCAGGGTTGTGGGTGGCGAGTTGGACTGCATCCATATCTAATCATATGTTAGCCCCCTAAAAGGGATGGTGTGCTTGAAAAACGTACAGGTAGAAGGGTCTTATACAATAATCAGAAGTCTTTGAAAATAAAGAAAACCATTTGATAAAGACAGTGAGGCCTACATTTACATTCACATGGTAGATCTACATTTAAACTCGCATCTTATCTCTGTCTCTCACTCAGTATTTGAATGTTATACAATGTATCTAATGGTATCTAGGTGCTGTCTGCACTGCAGAAATAGTCCAGTTTGATACCACTAACTGTCATGGCTCAATGCTTTAGAATTCTGGGATTTGTAGATTTCTGATATATTTAGCCTTCTTTGCCAGAGAGCTCCAGTGCTGGAATAAACTACAAACCCCAGAATTCCATAGTATTAAGCACGGCAGGTAAAGTGGTGTCAAACTGTGGATGCAGCCTTAATGAATATTTTAGTAACTAAGGGGCTGTCAGACTGCCCCTGAAGAGATGGCCTGCAGCTCCCTCTGTCTTCGCCAGATCAGGGCCATGGCAACTGCACACCACAGCCCTGATCTGGCCTTTTTGTACTCTGGATAGGGTGCCATAGCCACCAACATTGTGCCTTTACAGCATTCCTTTCACTCTGCATCATCTAGACACAGCACCAGAGGAACATTGTGACACTGCACACTGTGTGGTGTGGTGCACAGTATCACGCCAGCCTGGGGCCATAGCTGGGGCATGCATCCACTCCCAGGCCGGCCTTTCCTGTCGGTCTGCACAGCCCCAAACTACCCAATCAACTAGTGCTTGACCATTTGTGTCCTGTAGTTTTTAGGAATCACAGCATCTCCTTTTCATCTTTCCTAACTATGAAAACATAAGATAGGCCTTCCTTAAAATCTAGAGCAAACTTCCACAGCATATAATCAGTGTAAAATCCACATCAGAGCATAGCAATAATGCAAACAACTTCAAAAGCACTTATAGAGATTTAAATACTGAAAGGCTAGCTGATATTCACATCATATGCACTTCAAGATCCATGGGGCCTTAAATCAGCATAAGAAACCAAAACAAAGCAACATCCTAGCAATAGGGCTGGAAAGAATATTCAAACATATTTGAAAATCATGTCTTTCACGTATGCAAGAAGGCATGATAGCAAAGTGGCAATATAGCACCTTTGAAATTCAGAAGCAGGATGCATAGGCTTTCATAGATTTCAGACTACTTCTTCAGATGCATGAAATGAAGTGTCCAGGAACTGAGGCAGGCTATGTGAATAGAAATAAAAATGCAAAAGTAATTATTATGGCAATGGGGGGGGGGGGAATCAAGTTCAGTTTTAAGGATTACCATCTGGGGACAAAGGCAGGAGGAGGTTGTTGCCTAAAGCCAAGGTGAGTAGATAACCTTATGAATGTAGGTGGATGTTGTTGGAATGTAATATGATGCTCGCTGTGAACCTGAAAGGAGCTACAGTATGATGAACTAACCAAGAGAGTGCTCATAGGCTTTAGAGTTAACTAGTATTATGATATGTGTAGTGTGACAGGAAACCATTGTCTCTGTTCAACCTATTATAGATGGACCCTAGTTTGTAAATATATTCTAATTTTGCCGTTACTTTTTTAATTTTCCTTCATTGTTTGTTTGTTTGTTTTCTTTTGTTCACAGACTTCTGTTCTGAGGTCTGAGATAGAATGCTCATGAAGATTTTTCTGTAACTGTTTTTTATGCATTCACATTCCTGATGTCTGATTTATGTCCATTTATGCTCTTGTGCTGGCCAGTTTGTGCAGTGTAGAGTGCTAAAAGGCACTGTTGACAGAGGTGGTCATATATCACATCACATATATCACATTAGAGGATGACCAAGTGAAATTACCACTAATATTGTGGGTGATATTGTTAAGTCCTGTAGATGACATTTCCTGAATAGATTTTTTGGGGAAGAGTTGACATTTGGGATCTTGGTATGGTCTTGTACCCATCTCCCCCTCTGTGTTATGTGTCTTTCTATAAGTATAGAAGTGTCTGAGATTGAGAAGATGTCTGTGGGCAAGTAAAGGCTCGCCATCAATAGCCCTTGATAGGGCAGCATTATTGTCCATTGTTGATATATCCTGTGTGGTCTCAGCTGGGAGCTGCATGTTACCAGTAGTGGGATTCTGTCATTTTCTGTGTAGTCTAGTCTTGACACTTCACTCCATAAGTCAATGAAAGCTCATGCTGCCAACTTCTTTCTTTCTCTCAGTCTCAAATGTGCTACAAATTCCCCATTGCATACTGATCTGACTAAAATAGCTATGTCTTTGAATGTTTTTCAACTGTTGAGAAACCCTGATGAATCATGGACCGAATCATGGGCCGACTTATTCTGCACAATATTCATACATGGTTGTTTTGTGCAGAAAACAGCATTTTGTGTGCAGGAAACAGCATTTTTGCACATAAAATTATATTTCTTGTAGGAATATTATTTCTTGTGCAGAAAATGCTATAATTGGGGGGTGTATTTATTTATGTATTTATTTTCTCCCAAAATTGGATTCATGACAGCTTATGCTGTGCAAAATTCATATGTGAGTGATTTGCATTGAAAATAGCATTTGCTGTACAGAAAACAGGTTCTTCTTTGCAAAAATTAATATTTCTATGCAGAAATATTTTTCTATGCTATTTTTGAACCATGCAGCAAGATGTGAATTATGCACAGAATGCTCCCTGAATTGCTAATGGGCTTTAAAAATGTGTGGATTTTTAAGGCTTTCTTACAGCAAGAAGAAAATTTCTAAATTTCCTCTTTGTTTCCTTTGAGAAGAAACTTAGCGAAGAATTACATTCCTGCACAACAACAAGAACACCAACCAAAGCACAATTAGTCCAAGGAAAGATTTAATAGACTGAGAAATGGGGATTCAGTGGGTAAATAATTTACCTGTAAAGGGGGGGATCTCTATTGACTCTTCCTATCACTTAGCTGTTAAAACAGAGGGACCGTGTCACTAAAAAAAAAATTAATAATGGGCTGTAATAATATGTAACTAATGTAACTAATATGGGCTGAATTATGGTTCACTGTGATTTTCATTTAACATCAAGTATGACACCATATATGTTTCTATGGAGTTCAATTTATTCTTAACACATATGAATATTTGTTTTTGTGCCCATTAAGACATTATAAATTCCTGTCAGAATTAGAAAAAGGTTGGGAAGCAATTGATTTCAAATTAAGGTAAATCAAAATCTTAAATATTTTTGCCTAGGCCATTTGAGTTTCCCCTTGTAACGGGGAAGCGTAAGGTCCCCAAAGCAAAATTAGTGCTGTCTTGTATGTGCAAGGGGAAAAAAGAGACTAATTCAAAGTGAATTAATCTGCAGTTCATTAGCAAACACTAATGTTGCTTTGGGGACTGAAGGAAATTAGCAGGATTATAATTATAAGCAACCAGTGTCTTCATAAACATCTAATTGCTTGTCAAGGATGTACAATATACTGAGCAAGGCTGTTGGGTGACTGGGTGCCATAAATCAGGTTTTCAGTTATGCAACAGATTGTGGGTATAATATAGCACTGTGTCTCAGGAAAGACTGCAGTGACCAGAGAAATGTAAAAAGTGTCCATCAACTGGGAAAGAAAAAAAAATTACAGGATTAAAGAACTCTTGACTCATGCAGCTCCCCCCTCCTTTTATCGGAAGTATGGGAATAGTACCTACTTATTATTATTATTTATTTGGGGGGGGGGGAGGTAATATAAATATTAGCAACATCTTCCCTTATACACAATAGCTAGTACTGTTTGACATTACACAGTTATAGTACTATATTGCACTTTAATTGCCATGGCAACATTCTGTCGAATCCTAGGAATTTTGGGAGGAACTAATGCTCTCAGGTTGAGAATTCTCAGTACTCCTCTCTAAACTAATAAATCCCAGAATTCCACATAATGAAACTAAAGTGGTATCATAGTGCTATAATTGTGTAGCATGAATGCCCCCTGGAATCTAATGTCATGTTGGTAGTGCAGTGTTTGCAGAATTTAACTTCACTCCCATCCCTCCTGTAGCCCTCAGAGTTGCCCAAACACCAGTTTTAGAGAGTTTCCAAGCTGTCCAGAGCAGGAGGTGGGGTGCACAAACCCTGCTCCGGGTGTAAAGGGAAAGTGGGGATCACACATCTCATTCCCATTGGATTACATTACTCAGATAGTTCCAAATCTATTCCAAGAACCTGAAGCCAGGGAAAATGTTCTTTCTTTTTATGAGGAGAAAATGTTCCTTTCCTGTTGAACTCATTTCCAGCCTCTGGAATACACATACATGTTCCTGCCTTTATAGCTCATCTCCTTCTATTGTGATGGGTTCTATTAATGCAGAAGGGGAGTATTGTTCTTTGTTACCCAAAGAAAGGTGAGGGCCAGGGGATCCCCACCTAGTGTTAAAGTGTTACTTTAATACAGTTGGCCCTCCTTATCCATTGATTTTTTTATCCACGGATTTGAGCATACACGGCTTGAAAATATTCCCCAAAAGTATAAATTCCAAATAGCAAATCTTGATTTTCCATTTTATCTATGGGACACCATTTTGTTGTGCAATCCTTAAAGTCAGTATCTGCTATCACCTTTTATATCATTAGTTCTTGTGTGTGTGCATGTTTGTGCAAGTGGTGATTTCCTTTTACAAATAAAACTGCATTAGGATCTTGCATCCTGGAGATCTCTTTCTTGGACCCAGCATACATGGGCTTGATCCCTGCTTTGAGTTACCTAAGCCTTCTCAGCTGTTCTAATTGAGCTAATAAAATTCCCCTATTAAATATTGATTGAGGGTGCCCTCTTGGACCCTGGCATTTTGGGTAACAGTTGGATGAATTAAGAAGGTTTTATTTGTGAAAAAATGCTAAGTGCAATTGATTTATGAAAAATGCTAAGCAATTCAAACAGAGCATTCAGAGCTAACTGAAATGGAAATATGAAAATTGGATAGTAATGTTTAGGGGTTTAAAAGAATTTATTTACCTGTCCAAAGAACAGTCCACAGAAAGCAAGAGCAGCTCAGACTATAGTCTGAGGGCAACCCAGATCATTCACAGAACATCGTTTTGGACAAATGTATATGTACAATGTGCTCAGAGGCCATGTTTTTGGGATAAATATTTTTACCTAAAAACTTCCCTTTGGGGATGTGCTATGTTGCAAGTTAACAAAGGCTTGATATTCTTTACCAGGAATTGGCAGTGGGATCCTGGACTGGCTGATGCTTTTAACTTTAGGGTGAGAAAAACAGTGATTGGTTCAGAAAACCCCAAGCTAGATGAACAGGGAAGTTGGTTGAAAACATGGAAGTGAGGAGACCAGAAGAGCTGCCTTACTACTTCAGTCCAGTGAGCCTCCTTTGTCTCTTGGTGCAAGAGGAAATGCAGAGGACTTGGGGAAAGGGAGGAACAATTATTGCACTCATTTAGATCACATTATATTATTACCAGGATCGTGCACATGCCCTGAATCTTCCCTCATTTTCTCCTGGGAATTTCAGTGTTCCAAAAGGTGATCAGGACCTGTAAGTACATTACTGGCTCCAGATATGAAATATGAAGATATGGAGGACCATCAAATACAGCACATGGTATGCTGGGTCTGTTATCACCTTAGACTACTCAACATATGCATTATATTCCTGAACTTCATAACATCTAAAATATAAGTCTGATCATTAGTACATTTAGTTCAGTATTGTCTACTCTGATTGGCCAAGGTCCTTCAGATCACTGCAATCTAAGGTGCAAGTAGGTTGAGAAATCAACCATGGGTTCTTTTGCACCCAGTAATGGAGCATGTATTGCACTATTGAGCTATGGTCTCTCACAGCATGGTCCTTCCCATCCTTACAAGCAGAAGTGATCTAAGGTAAGAATTATTGATTCTGTGGTGGCTGTGCTAAAAGGGTTCATAAACTTGAGAACCATGAGCAGACTATTTGTTCTGGGATTTGCTCAACATTCTTGTGGCAGAACATTGTGTGCTTTGGCTTTTATTTCAAAGTACATTCTATTGAAACCAACAGAATTTAGAAAGAACATTAAAGGGTTCCTGGATGTGGTAGCCGCTGTTTTTCAACTCACTTTGTAAAGCAACAATAGTGTGTATGGACTTTATCACACAGGAGGCTTCCCTTGAGTAAATCACCATGAAATAGTCAGAAATGGCGAAAGAAGCATGATTGGAGTTCACACCCCCGCATGCTTCTCCCATGAGTGAATCGTCATCGAGACTTTGGGGCTCGCTTCTCCCATCAGTAAATCATCATGGAGCTGCCATTTGGCAATAACGGAAGATCCTGTTATTGCCAAATGGCAGCTCCAAGTACAAATTACTAACAGGACAAGCGAGCCCCAACACCTCCATGAGAATTTACTCATGGGAGAAGCTCCTGGGATTGTGAACCCTGATCATGCTTCTTTCATCATTTCTGATGATTTCATGGTGATTTACTGACAGGAAGCCTCCTGTGTTGTAAACTCCTGTGACTGAAGTTTAACATGACAGTTTTGCACCCTTTGTGACTCTTTCCTGATAGCATCATGAATTTGGAATCAGACTAGCACACTTCAGACCTATCTTTTGAATTATGTCTAGGGTACAAGAAACTGCTGTATTTTGTGAAAATGTCCTTCTTTTAAAGTACATCTTTGATAGGACTGGGATTTCAATTATAGGCAGACATCTTTTAGACTTTACCTTCTGGGGTTTTGTATCTCTCTGCTTGTGCAACAGAAATTGTTCCCAGGCCCTGCTGTATCTTCATTATAAACCCCTCATTGTACTTCATTCCTTTGCCCTGGACTTTTATCTGTTCAGCAACCATTTTTCCTCCTTAGGCATTCTTGTGCAGCAGCCCTTGCCTGCCCTAATCCCCCTATTTCATATTGTAGTCCAGCTCTGGCTGGCAAAAATTGAAAATGTGTTTTATTCCAGAGAGACAGAAAAGACAAACCGAGACAGAGATGAACACTTTGTTTGGGTTATTGTTTCACTTTTCCTTTTTGAATCCTTGACAAATCTGCAGAGGCTCATCTGCGCCAGTAAGAGTAATGCAAATATTACATTTCTTCAAGCCTACTATTACAAGACTTTCAGATGGCCCTGATGGCTTTCCATTGTCAATACGCTACTGAGAATTCCATCAGTTATTTCATGGGAATCCTCCAGTGCCTTTTTACCTCCCTCCCACCAAAGCTCTGCAACAGAATACAAAGAAGGCCTAGCACAGATTCTGTTTCTTGTACAAATTCATAAAGTGAGGTAGAAGTTCTTCTACATTCTTCTTTGAAATCCTTCTGAACATTTGCCTGGTGGGCAACTATGCTTCACAATTCAGTAAAAGATGATGACTTTCCTATTTTGGATTCTGAGCACACATACAAATCCTCACCTTCTGCACACTGATGATGGTTATGTTCCCTGCAGGCAAAACTTCTCAAAGTCTTTTTTTTTCCCCCAACCAGTCAGAATGAGTGAACCCTTTCAGAAGCATATTCTGCTGGGGAGATAGATAGCTCTACTTGCAGTGAGATGTGAAGCATCCTGTACATATGATGCAGGCAGTAATACGTTTGTCATTTGTTACATACAAGAAAGAAATATAAGTCCTCTGCACAAGATTTTTAAATTAGATGCTCATGCATTTCATTCAGTATATAAATGGCATACAAAACTGATTTGATAGCTTGTATTATAGCCATTTCTCATGCACTTTCTTTCCCTGATTCTTTGTGTGTGATTCTTTGTATATTCTTGTTGTTTTAATAAAAAGCTTCTCTCCTGATGTATGTGTAATTTTATTATTATTATTCTCAGTACTGAATGTGATTTTTGTCCTGGGAAAAACTTCAGATCTATGTATGAAAAGAACCTTTTTTATAGAATTTGAATAGGTTAAAGCTAGATCTCAGTGAAAAACAAAGCATATCATAAGGTACCTAACTATGCAAAGGAACAGTCCAGAATTAAATCTGTATTGCCCAATGTCCTCTACTCAGTCAATTGCAGTTGAAGCAAGAAGTAAGAGTACATGTAAACATGTACCTATACCCAGGTAAAAATAATACACTGATAGAGATTGGCTTTTAGAAAGCAATGCATTTTATACTTATTAGCTTCTGAAAATGAAATTTTAGAAGGCTACATCTGGTTGTATTGCCTAAAATGGCGCCTCCCGCCCTTAGCGGGCAGGCACAGTTGCTGCGGGGCTGGGGGAGCCCCAAGCCAGCCTTTTTGGCGCGCTGCACTTCCCGCCGGCGGGAAGGCAGGCGCACGCGCGCTCGGCTGGGTGTGCGCCCGCTCAGCCCTGGAGCCCAGGTGCCTGAGCGGGCGCAGCAGGGATCGGCCTGGCCGTCCCTCCTCCTCCTCCCTTGGTGGCTTGCCTCGGGAGGAGGAACGCTTCTGTTGGGCCTCCAGCGGTGGAGGCAGTCTGGGCCGGCGCGGTGGGCGTCGTGCCCTGGCCTTGCTCGGCTAGAGCAACCAAAGGGCCTTTATTTGGGGACATGCTGGCATGTCCACACTTGTGGTTTGTTTATTTTGCCTGTTTTTGGGATTGGCAGTGCTTCTGTCCAGGAGGGATTCTGGTGTCCTCCATTTTTTGCAGACTGTTGCAGGCTTCTGTAGTGTGCAAGTGTTGGTTTTTTGTTTGTTTGTTTGTTTTTGTTCAGAGGGAATCATGTGTGTCCCCCAATTTGGGCCTGGGGGCAAATGGCAGTCATTGACTGGGAGTTTTGGTGCTTTGGGATGCTTTGATTGGGAGTTCCTGCATGGCAGGGTGGTTGGACTGGCTGGCCCTTGGGGTCTCTTCCAACTCTATGGTTCTATGTATCTATTTTGTCTAAAATAATGGAGTTTTGGTGCTTCGGGGATGCTTTGATTGGGAGTTCCTGCATGGCAGGGGTCGGATTGGATGGCCCTTGGGGTCTCTTCCAACTCTATGGTTCTATGTTTATATTTGTCTGGGGAAAAAAAATGGGGTTTTGGTGCTTTGAGGATGATTTGATTGGGAGTTCCTGCATGGCAGGGGGTTGGACTAGATGGCCCTTGGGGTCTCTTCCAACTCTATGATTCTATGTTTCTATGATTTGTCTGGGAAAAATTTGAGTTTTGGTGCTTTGGGGATGATTTGATTGGGAGTTCCTGCATGGCAGGGGGTTGAACTGGATGGCCCTTGGGGCCTCTTCCAACTCTATGGTTCTATGTTTCTATTTGTCTCAAAAATCAAATGGGGTTTTTGTGCTTTGAGGATGATTTGATTGGGAGTTCCTGCATGGCAGGGGGTTGGACTAGATGGCCCTTGGGGCCTCTTCCAACTCTACGGTTCTATGTTTCTATGATTTGTCAGGGAGAAATTTTCTGTGTGTCCTCCATTTTGAGCGGGAGATAGCTGGGTGCTTTGTCTGGGAGATTTGGTGCTTTGCCCTTTGTGTTGTGTTCAGGAGGAATCAGTGTGTCCTCCATTTTGAGCATGATATGGCGGGGTGCTCTAACCATGGACATTGGTTGTTTTGCCCTTTAGGTTATGTTAGGAGTGTTATCCATAACTGGAGGAATCAGGTTGTTCCCCCGCTTTTTTGAGCATGTTTTATGTTCAGGAGGAATCTGGTGTGTCCTCCATTTTGAGCTTCATGTAGAAGGGTGCTTTAACCATGACCTTGGTGTTTTGCCCCTTTATGTTTGTTCAGGATGGATCTGCTTTGTCCTCCTTTTTTCAGCTTATGCAGAAGGGTGCTTTACCAGGAGCATTGGTGTTTTGCCCTTTATGTATGTTCAGGAGGAATCAGGTGTGTCCTACATTTGTGCTTGATGTAGCAGGGCGATTTAGCTGTGAGCTTTGACGTTTCGCCCTTTATGTTATTCTCAGGAGGAATCAGGTGTGTCCTCCATTTTGAGCATGACAAGGTTGCGGGCTTTATCTGTGAACTGTGGTGTTTTTACCCTTTAATTTATGTCCAGGAGGACTCAGGTGTGTCCTCCATTTGAGCATGCTGGAGAACCACGCTTTAACTGTGAGCATTGGTGTCTTGCCCTTTATTTGTTTCCAGGAGGAATTCTGCATGTCCTCCATTTCAAGCATGCTGGAGAAACAGGCAGTAACTCTGGGCATTGGTGTTTTGCCCTTTATCCCATGGCCAGAAAGAATTTCCATGTATCTTCCATTTTGAGCATGGTAGTTAAGCATGCTGTAACTGTGAGCATTGGCGTTCCAGCCTTTATTTCCTTCCTGGTGGAATGCTGTGTGTCCCCCATTTTGGGCATGCTAAAATATATAAATGAATAAATAATTACAGCAAGCATGCATTAACCGTAAGTATTGGTGTTTTGGCTTCTCTTTTATGTCCAGCAGGAATTATGGTGTCCTCCAATTTGAGCATGCTTGTGTAGCCTGATGTAACCGTGAACATTGGTGTTTGGAGGAATTCTGGGTGCCCTCCATTTTGAGCATGCAAAAAACATGTGGTTTGGGCTTTTATTCATGTCCAGGATATTTTCTGTGTGTGTCCCATTGGTGTTTTGGCCTTTGTTTGAGGTCCAGGAGGAGATCCGGCCATCCTCCTTTTTGAGCATGCTGGAGTAGGGCACTGCTGTGGACTTTGGTTTCGGATTTATCTCATGTCCTGGAGGAATTTGTGTGTCCTCCATTTTACACACACTGGTCCAGGGGAGCATTAACTGTGATAATTGTTTGTTTGTGTATTTGTCTGTTTTTAGCTTTCTTTTCGTGTTCAGCAGGAACTCTGGTGTCCCCCACTTTGAGCATCTGGCAGTAGTGTGCACTAACTGCGAATGTTGGTGTTTTGTTTTTTTTGCTCCCTATTTTGCCCATAAGGAATTCTCAGACCAGGAGGAACTTAGTGTGTCTTCCATTTTGTTCATGCTGGAGAAGCAAGTAAACCGTGTGTATTGGGTTCGGCCTTTTATTTAGATTTTGCACTGTCCCAGTGCGGCCTCCATCTTTAGCAAGCTTGAGTAGTGTTCGTTACTTGGTGTATTGGTGTTTTGGTTGTCAATTTCATGTCCGGAAGGAATTCAAATGCGTCTTCCACTTTGAGCATTATTGAGAAGCGTTCATTTATTCAGTGTATTGGAATTTTGGCTTTATTTGCTGTCTAGTAGGATTCAGTGTGTTCTTCATGTTGAGCATGCTTGTGAAGTGTGCCTTAATTGCGTGTATTGGTGTTTTAGCTTCAGTTTGCTGTCCAGGAAGAATTCAGTATGTCCTCCATTTTGTTCCTGATGGAGAAGTGTGCATTAAGGTGTATAGACGTTTTGGGTTTCTTTTTCCTTCCAGGAGGAATGCCTATGTGTCCTTCATTTTGAACACCATTGAGAAGCATGCAGTATTTGGTGCATTCCAGTACTTCCACCTGTTCGGGCTGGCTAGGAAGCACGGCCTTCCTTGGTGTTTTTTGGCTTCGATCTTCTGTTCTGGTGGAATTCCAACATGCTCTCCGTTTTGTGGCAGACTACCATGCATGCTTCCCCTTTTATACGTGTTTGGTCCTGTTGTCGGAAAAGGAGGAGTAATAGTGGGCCCTCTATTGAGCATTGACTAGTAGCTTGCATTCGCTCCCACTTGCTGGTATACTTTTGCGATTATTATGTTCCAATTCTATTTCCTGAGGTGGTCGTCTGGTGGTTGTCCGTTTGGTCTATTAACATACCTCCAGGTCAGATCTAGTTTCGCACCTGAGCCACCAATTCATTCTTGTGTTCTTATTATATTTTCCTTGCAGCTCGCCTGTCCCAGGACTTCTGAAATAAAATAAAATAATAATAATAATAATAATAATAATAATAATACTTCCTTCTCATTACAGGTGGACAGGTCATGCCATTTGATCTCGGTAGCAGATCTGGCGCCTTTTCCATTGCTCAGGGGCCTTTTTGATATCGTTGACCGTTCTCAGGCTGGACATCCCTTGCATCGGGGGCTCAATTCCACTTCCAGGCTTGGAGCACGCCAAGCTTTTCTCCTTTTTGCGGCTACTAATGCCCTGCTTTCAGCCTTCTGTTTTTTAATATAATTGCAGTTTTGGTCAGAATGACAGAGCGGCTCTACCCTTGGCCAAGCTGGCACGTAGCTGTTTCGACCTTCTTTATGCCGGTAGGGTGCCAGGTCAAGCAAGCCCCTAAAAGGTTTCGAGGAGAACTTCTGTGGTCGGCAAGATGCTGGGCATCTCATCTATGTCAGGTTGTGGGCCTTGTCAGCTATGAGGCCATTGGTTAAAACAGCCTATGTCATTGTCTCATTTGGGGCTCTCAAGATTAGTGTCTCGGTGCATCAACTTTTATGCGTCAGGGTTTTTCAGGTTGGTTATTGTTTCTTGCTTACCATGCTGTTTTGTTTAGTTACGCAGGTCCAAGTGCGATCATCATGGTCAGTAATCATCCGTCTCCTCAGGCGTTGCCGTGAATCTCGCCTTGGCTGGTATGAATTGTGCCTACTTGGACTCACGCTGCAACTGCTGGGCCTTCCCCCTCCTGTTTGGCATCTGGATGGCACACCGATACACATTCCCTTTCTTTTTTGCTGTGCTCCGCTTGGCATTTCAGCGTGTGGGCCTTCTTCTTGAGACCTGGTGTCCATGCTTTTGGTATGGCGCAACAAAACTTGTTTCCTGTTATTTGCTGTGCTCCGTATGGCATTTTGGCACATGGACTTCCTACGTGAGACTCGGGGTCCATTCAAAAACTGGGCATCCCTGCTTTGGGTGTGGCACATTGATCGCTATGTTGCCTGGTTATTGCTGTGCTCTCCCGGCGTCCTGCGTGTGGACCTTCTCAGGAACCTGGTGTCCACCTTTCAGTCTGGAGATTCATACTTCGGTCTTGGAGCTGTCACTCCTGCTGCACACTTTTTCTGCTGGATGCAGGAGCGTGCAAAGCGAATGGCAAGTGGAGTCCAGAGCTTTTGCTTGGCTATGTTTGTCCAATGAAGGACTCATGCTTTGGACATTCTTTTGCGGGTAGGGTTGGCGGCAGGCCGTTTTCGGCCTTTTGTGGCGGCAGCATAGGTACTGGATCTGGCGGGCTGGTTTCCGTGCTCGGTAGCACTGGATCGGGAGTCCCTTGGGACCCGGGAAACATCACGGTGCGATGTGGCCAACGGTGGGTCACATGGAGTCTCTCCCGGTGACGAGAGGCTTTCCTCCGGTAGCTGCGTAATTGCGTAATTGCGCAAGGGCGTTTCGTTGCCTCAAACGTCATCCCGATGCTTGGCGTACAAGCAACCTCACATCAGTCCAGCCTCGGTGTTGGTGATGTGCAGATCCAGACCTGATGCTTTGGGCCAACCCTACCTTTGGTTTTGCTTAATAAAGTTGTGGCCTTTTTCAATGCCAACCTGCTTCTTGTTTTTCTTGGGGCATACCCGCTTACGCTGCAAATGGCGCCTCCCGCCCTTAGCGGGCAGGCACAGTTGCTGCGGGGCTGGGGGAGCCCCAAGCCAGCCTTTTTGGCGCGCTGCACTTCCCGCCGGCGGGAAGGCAGGCGCACGCGCGCTCGGCTGGGTGTGCGCCCGCTCAGCCCTGGAGCCCAGGTGCCTGAGCGGGCGCAGCAGGGATCGGCCTGGCCGTCCCTCCTCCTCCTCCCTTGGTGGCTTGCCTCGGGAGGAGGAACGCTTCTGTTGGGCCTCCAGCGGTGGAGGCAGTCTGGGCCGGCGCGGTGGGCGTCGTGCCCTGGCCTTGCTCGGCTCCCCACCCTCCCTCCCTGGGATTGGTGTTTCTTGTCACAACTTGTTTGTTGGGGCGGCAGCATAGGTACTGGATCTGGCGGGCTGGTTTCCGTGCTCGGTAGCACTGGATCGGGAGTCCCTTGGGACCCGGGAAACATCACGGTGCGATGTGGCCAACGGTGGGTCACATGGAGTCTCTCCCGGTGACGAGAGGCTTTCCTCCGGTAGCTGCGTAATTGCGCAAGGGCGTTTCGTTGCCTCAAACGTCATCCCGATGCTTGGCGTACAAGCAACCTCACATCAGTCCAGCCTCGGTGTTGGTGATGTGCAGATCCAGACCTGATGCTTTGGGCCAACCCTACCTTTGGTTTTGCTTAATAAAGTTGTGGCCTTTTTCAATGCCAACCTGCTTCTTGTTTTTCTTGGGGCATACCCGCTTACGCTGCAAAGGTTGTTTTGTAAAAGGAAAAACAGAAATGGATTAAAAGTACTACTTCGAAAACATTTGGCCTCTAGCAAAAACAGTACATCTGCTGTTGTTCAATGTGTTCCTCCTGTTTGCTAAAAACTGACCTAACCAGCCAACCCCAACTGTAGTCTTCAGAGAAGGAGGAATTCACACTGGGTTGGAACCAGACTTAGGAATGCATCATTTGACCACCTTAAATAACCAAAATAGCTGTTAAGATGGATCTCTTTTGGCAGGCCTTTCCTGAATAGATGCCTGGCCACCATAGAGAATAAATAATGTATTATTATTCTTGTTTCCTGACCTATATACTGTTGTTTGCTTGTACTGCTGTTTGCTTATTAACTGTTTTAAATTTTTTTATATTAATATGTTTTAGATTGTAAATTGTTTAATTCTATTTTAATGGAGGGAGGGTTGGGGGGGATATAATATGTATATTTTTAATTGTTGTAAGCCGCCCTTGTTGCCTGAGTGCAGAGAGGCGGGATATAAATAATGTATTATTAGGAAGTAAAGTTAGTCATACATTAAGTCCCAACTGATTTTAATACGTCTATGTTCAATGGTGTTTTGAGATGAAGTATTCTTTGCACTAGCAATTAGGAGACAATGCCTTTTTCTTTTGGACATAAGGAAAATGGACAAAGATATGGAAAAACAAGAGAGGGTTTTTATGTGGAGAAGACTTACCCCAACACTACCTGGAGCGGTTTTATTACTCCAGCCCTTTCTTGGCCAGCCACCATGGAGATTATCACACGAGGGCTATGTATATTTTAATAATATGATTCTAATGTTATTTAACAAAAACAATACAACGGTGAAATTGGAACACTTACTTTCACATGGTGTTGCAATAACAGGGCATTAACAATTTTTGAAAGGTAAAATAGTGCTTTTACATTCCACATGTCGAAAGAAGGGGTTGTGATAGGAGAGAGAAAACAGGTAATCTTTCACCACTAAGGAACTTTCCTGTGACTCATAAGCGTGACACAGGAAGTGATTCTGCTGAATGGCACACTGGGGCATGGGAGTTTCTTTCAGTTTCATTTTATTTCCAGAAGGTTTAATGATAGATTCTCAATGGCACTATTGAAATATGATTGCTTTTCACACGTTCAGGATAGCGCTAACGAAGCACTATTGGCAAGCCATTAATACTTTTTTTTATGTTAATGAGTTGTGCAAGCACACTGCTTCGATGACAGGACAAGTACAGTATGTGTATGACGCCATGTGAAAATCTTCCTGAGATTGCACAAACATGATGAGAGCATAGCACTTTTCTTCTCTATCTTATCCCTGTGTGATAATCTCCCATGTCTGCTGGAGGCTCCAAGCAGCTGCTCAGAGCCGGCATTGCTTGAAGTCTTTTGATGGCATTACTATTGCAAGACTTGGACCAAGATCTTGACAAAATCCAAGTCCAGATCTCAATATGAAATCCTCATAAAATTCAGTGAAAATTACAGGAATATAAAATAATTGTATGAAACCACTCTAAGGGGCTTTACAGATTGACCCCAAAGGGCGCCCTCCCAGTGCCTGTTTTTCCGCCAGAGGAAAGCTGCAGTGGCCAAACTGCAAGGCTTGCCACAGGCGGAAAAAGAACCTGAAAAAAGCAGGTTCTTTTTAAGCCACGGCAGCGTGCAGTGGTGGTGTAACGAGTGCATCACTGGCACACTCATTACGTAAGTGCCATGCGGCACCATGTGGATGCTGCATAGCACTTACATAATGATGGCTGCACCCATGTAAACAGGGTGCTGCCATCTTGATGCCCTCATCACATGCTAGGGTTGCAGGGCGTGTATATGATCCATTTTCAAACACTGCTCTTATGTATGTTCTGATTTAGTAAGTTGGCACTGATGAATTGTCTTTGCCATCCAGAGAAAATTACAAATGTATATTGGGACAGCCATAGACACATTTTACATACTTTTACACACGTTTTTAAAAATACTTTTACACACATTTCTGTATTTAAAGTTCCAGGTTTCCTGTGCTTTTGAAAAATAAAAAGAATTCACTTGAATGAATTCCAGAAGGCAGAGAATAAGAAAAAATAAAGAAGGAAACATTGTAATGATGACTTTATAATTGCTCTGCAACAGGCAGTACCAAATATTTTGACATAAGAGCAGTGGAGCTGTAATAAGTAGTGCAACAAAGCCTTATATTGATCTCATTTTTCTGCTTGCAAAACAATTTTCTTGAGAAAACGATGTGATTTTTTCTTTAGTGCACCACTGCAGTGGTCCCCAGAGGTTAAAACTTCTGGAATACATATCCACTGGCCATACTAGTTGGGACTTTGGGGAGCAAACATTCAACAATATCTGGGACTTATATGTGGGACCTACTACTCCATGGAATAGCTTCTCAAACACAGACACAGTGGCCCATTGGATTCCATTTAATGAGGTTTCTCCATCCTTCCATAGCAATTATACACTGTAGTGATGTTCATTTCAGATGTAGTTAACTTTAAGTATGCAAACTTCATTCCTTCCTGTTTAACACTCATCGAGGAGTGAGGCACAGAAGCTTGGATTTTGGTTTTATTCAGAGCTGGAAAACCCTTCTGGATTGTTTACAGATATGCTCTCAGAGCACTTATATGAACTCATAAAAGTTCTGAATATATGTCTGTTTGAAGCAATAGCTCTCAAACTTTTGGCCTTTATGATCCCCTTTACTTCTACATCTGGATATTGCCCTCCCCTCCCAATTGACATGAATAAAGGATCAGTATAATAAGTATATGAATAAAAATATTTTAGTGTGTTCATTTTCCTTCACATTCATGTATATTCATATTTTAATAAATTATAAGGAAATTACTCTCCTCCTCCTCTTCCCTGAAGCAAAGGTTGCAAGGGTCATCCTTGCCATTCTTTTCTCCTACAAGACAGAAAAGGTGTGGGAAACAGAGCAGTAATAGTAGTAGAGATCAGGATCTCTAAATCTAGTGCTCCTTCTTGACAACTTTCATGCCCCAGCAGGAGTCCCACCCGATAGGTTGACAACTACTGCTTTAAGGAATCTTTAGGGCAGGATATGTGTGTGTTTTAGGCAGACTGCCTCCAACAGTCTATTTCCATACTATGTAACCTGGCCAACACACTCCTTGTTTCATGGAACCAGTGTTGGCACAAATAGATATATATTTCCTACACACACACACACACACTCCCTTCCAGGACTTTGGGGCTATTTCAATTCTCTGCTGCTGTTCTTGTGTTTTGTAAAGGTGCTGGCTTTTTTGCAGAGCTGTGAAGATTTGTAATTAAATCCATACTATGTAAAGGGAAAATTTATTGAACATACAAGAATAAAATTCAGCACAAATATAGCATTGGGGAATCACAGATATTGTGGTAGAATGTTTGTAAATGGCAAACAGTTCAGTGAAAGGTGGCATATAAATGAAATAAATTTTACAGACTAACTAACTAGTTAACACAGGATGAGAGGGTATTAGGATCCATACCAGCACTGGTAGTGCTATAGAATGATAGATTTGGATTGCAGGAGGTAGCAATTTCTAAACTTGTGAGGTTTAGGAATTCTAAATAAGAGAAGAAAGGATCAGAGAGCACTTGGGGGGCAGGGGCAGTGGTCAAGTTCTTTCTTTAAACTATGCACCATGTTCAACTCTTCCAATAAATAGAATTTTTTTATTTGTTTAGTTGTTGTTGCTGCTGAGGATTTGTTTGGAGGTGGCAAACATAATGGCAAAAAGCCTGAAATTATGCAGGTTGAAATCTCAAGAAAGAATTAATCTCAGCCAGCGTGCCCAGTTAGAAAACAGGTAGGTGACTCAGGGAGGGAATCATAGTGGGTGGTATTGTTGAAGTCCCCCATCTGCTATGACCAGAATTGTGCATATGCAAGTCACTGACAGGATGCCAGCCATTATTCCCTTGGCTGCTTGCTGGAAGAAAAGGAAATAAATAATTTACCTATTCTCTCCCCAAAATGCAGACAAAGCAAGTTTGCTTCCAAACTGACATAAACTGATAAAGTCCATATGTGTGCATTTATAGGGCATCTGCATCCTGTAAAAACTGTAAAGAATGAAATATGAACGCAATGCATACCTGCTATACAAACATCTGCTCCTTAATAAAGGAGCCCGTGAAGATGATTGTCATCACTTTGTAGAGTGCATAACACGAGACTACTGATACACATGGTTGTTCTAGCCACTTCCACATAATTCAGCCTCCCAGTCCCAAGGCAGAGTTGTGGCTACCTCAAATAGCAGTTTTTAAATGTCATAAAACATCAAAATACTATTTGGTTATTACTGTATTTTTATTGCCAGTAGTGGGGAGGGGTCAGAGGGAATATTTGTGCCTTATGCACCAAAATCATGTGGTTGTTGTGAGTACAATATATCTTGACTTGGGCATGGATGGATGTGGGCGTAATTTAGAGCTTTGTGTCAGAAGAGCTTGGGGCACCCTAGATCAACCCAGAGTGAAGTGTGATTGTCTCATCCCTAGTTAAATGCTGTCTGCACATGGTGGCGTGAGATGCTTTGGCATTAAGAAGATTAGAAGCTTTATTATATCTGAGGATAAATAATTCTGCACATTGTCAGGGACACTCAAAATGAGTTGACAAATTTGAAGCATACACATTCACAGGATATTGTCAAACAGTGTTGTTACATGTCCTCCATTTCTGGGCTATGTTTCCTATTGTATCTTGTGAGAGTAGATCTTTGGATATTTCAGATAAAAAAAGTTTACGAGTATCCCCTTATTACAAGTTTAAATCTTGTGGTCTCTGCTCTTGCAAGCTTTCCAGCAATGCTAGATCTAAATGAGAATAACAATTCCTGAGAGCAATACTTCTCTTGCAAGCTTTCTTTAATTTAAATAGGAAATTCTGTGAAGGGCACACTTGAAAAAAAGAGCCATAGAAAAGAAATGTTGTCCTGCTGAGGGAAAAACAATTGACATTTAAAATATATAGCAGTGCTTATTTAGCTTGAGTAGGATTTAAGTAGCAAGCTTTATGGTAAGCTTCCATGCCTGCATGTCCAATTCTAATAAGAATAGTAGAGAATCATGCTTCCTATAAATAAGTGCCACTCAAAGACTGATGCATACAAAGAAAGTACAAATGGGGCTTCCTGTGGCTTCAGGTAATCATTCCTCTTCCAGTTCCCATTTGCTGTTCTCATAAAAGAATATAACCCTGGATTTGATCTTCTCACAGGAACTACATTTGTCCTCTGATAACTTTATCTTCATTCTGAATTAATGAATCTTACTCAAAATGTCATGTTGCGATGGGTGTGTGCAAGTGCATTGTGCCACCTTATAATATTTGCACTAAACATCATTTGAGTAGTATTTCATTTGCACTGTATTTTGAAAACGTGCCATATTATGCAGTGCTCACCCAGCATCTAATCATAAAGAGTAAGTGAAAAACAATTGTAAATTGAAAACCCAAGAAATCTAAAGAGGCCAACAGAAACTTGTTTGACAGTTGCTGAGGCCTTTCATAGTACAAGGCACAGAAAAAGAGGAAGAAGAATAAGGAGGAACGGTTGCCAATAGCCGGGAGCCTAAACGAAATGGCTTTGGATCTTTCTTCCAAGCCAAAGGCAACAGTTATTTTGGCACAATTGAAAAAAAATGGCTATGAGACAGCAACTGCTTCCTCTTTTTTGTTTATGACTCCAAAATTCATTTCTCATCTCCTGACCTTTCAACTACACTCCAGTCCTATTTATCTCTAGCTGCCACTCTGACATTTCTTGCAACTGTCTAAAACTAAAAAATGGCAAAAGCTTAGCTCTTTCTTAAATTCTACCTTTATATCTTGCTTTTCTCTTGATAACTATTTTCCCCCATTATCCTGAAAAAGGGTAGCTATCCTGGTGGCCTCTATATGCTTTGGGCTACATTTCCCATAATCCCAAACCAGCTGCCTGGGCTTTATAGGAGTCACAGGAGTTTATCACATGAAGGGAATTGGAAGTATAATCCAATGGCAATCTGAATGCAATCATGGGGTTTCGCATGATTGTGTGAAGGCTGATCACACACATTTTTGGGCAATGGGAAATCCTTCCGAATGCAATCATGAGGTTTCACTTTATTGCGTGAGAAACTATCACATGCAATTTTGGACACTGGGAGGCAATTTCGGGCAGTTCTGAATGCAATGTGGCGTCAATACGCAGTCACGTAAATTCGCTGAACTTACGAATTTACTCAATTCTGAACTGGCCTCACTTCCATTTCTTTCTAAATTGAGAGAAATTCCTCCCATGTGATAAACACAACAGTCTCAAATTCTGGAAAGTCCTTGATATTCTATCCTTCTCTGGAGACACATTTGGATCCAGTTCTCTATCTTTTTCATCATTATATTTCAGGGGACTATATGTTGACTGTACATTGATTCAAATTGGTTGGCAACACTGAAGGAAGGATGTCAGATTCCTCAAGACTGTGATCCTGAGTGCTTTATCTGCTTTCTTTCACTCTCAGATTTTAATTAACATGGAGAGCAGAAGTGCACAATTCATGGCTGGCAGCCACATTCACTCCATCAGTACCTGGGTTTCCTGAAATCCCACATTCTTGCTGTTACAGACATTTCATTCAAATTGTAGTCTTTCCCCACTACAGCTAGTTAGTAGAGAAAGAGGAATACATATAGAATTGCATAGATTTTCATTAAATAATGAGTTGTTTTAAAAAGAGATGACAATTTTCAAGCAACATAATGCAACTGAGCAGCTTACTTATTTTTTATATTGAACAGTGCAGATCCCTACTAAATAACCACATGACATGGCCCAACCAGTGGTCATTCAGCTAGTTCACATTGGTTCACCTAAAGCATTTGTTAAAAATTAGTTGGATTCACTAAACTGCTTGGTGACAGAAAATGAAAGATCACAGTTAAATTCCAGTGAGTTTTGTAAATGTTTTACAGCAAAAGTGAAATGAAAATAATTAAAAGTTGTTATAGGATCATGAGCATGATCCATTGAAAGTCACAAGTTTCACACATAATTATTTGAAAATATTCAGTTGCAATGGAAACCATTATTCCTTTGACTCTGCTCCATCCTCCCCCTAACTACTAAAGTCCTGCTCAGACACACACACACACAAACATACATACACACATACACCTCCTATTCTCATTGGGAATATGGTAGTGAATGAGTGAAAGAGCACTTGCATGTGGGTCCCCCAATGGTCATGCGAAAAGTGCGGAACCAATGAGATGTTGCTTGGGAGGATACCTCCCATTCTGAGCCTCAGGACAGCAGCACCTTTCAAGAAAAAAAGGAACCAGTGTTGCTGCAACCAACATGCTTGCAACTTAATTCTCTGGGGGGGGGGAACCTATTCCAGCTTCAGCCATGCCACATGTTCATCTGCCTTAACATGTACATTTTTTGAAAAAGAAAAAAAAAAAAAAGAAAAGAGAAGAAAAAAAGAGGAAGAAGAGGAGAGGAAGGAAGAAAAGAACTTCTTGTTAAATATTTTGAATGACAACACTGGGTCAAATACGATATTATTCAATATTTTCTACAAACATTGAACAACCAGGAAAAAGAATTTCTTATCATCACTTTACAGAGTGCATTACATGAGACTCTTGATGCACATAGGGGCTTTCTAGATTGGCAGGAAAGTGTGACATGAGGTTGCCTTTTCCTTAATGCTTAGCAGCTGCACCACAGCCTTTAGATGGAGCTGCACTGTTCCCCAGTTTTTTTAAAAAACTGGGAAAACCAGCACCTTTTTAAAAGCCCTTCTCCCCTAAAACGCAAAAAAAAGCGTTTTCATGGCACACTTTCCCTTTTTCTCATCTAAAGGCTAGAGTTTCATGCAGCCATGAACACCCTTCTTTTTGCCAATCTAGAAAGCCCCAAAGTTGTTCTAACCACTGCACTAGTATGAAGAAACGTTTTGCAAAAGGAAAAATGTAGAAGAATGTCTCTATGCAAAAAAAGAGCCCAATATAATGTAGTATTTCTGCATTGGCCTCTCTGTGAGAGACAGAAACATTTTGCAGAGGGAAGAAGGGGAGAAAGTGTCACTTACAAAATGAAAATTAGAAATTGCAGGACCCAGCTCACCATAGGCAACTTTTTTCTCTTGTGCATTGTAGGGTCCTTTTGGCATAGTACATACATTGTTAGTAACTTTTATTATTGCAAGGGTATTTCAATGCCTGCAGGATGTAGTGTCTTAGTGGTTAAGATGCTAATTCTGATTATCAGAAAATCATAAAGTAGGCAGTTGGAGTGCCGCATGATGGGATGAGCTCCTATCACTACTCCCAGCTTCTGCCAACCTAGCAGTTCAAAAGTATGCAAATACAAATAGATAGATAGGTACCACTTCTTAGTGGGAAGGTAACAGTGTTCAGTACAATCATTCTGGCCACGTGACCACAAGAGCAGTCCTCGGACAATGCTGGCTCTTCAGCTTAAAAATTGAAATGAGCACAGCCCCCCACAGTCGGTTACAATTAGACATTCATGTCAAGGCACTACCTTTACCTTATTGCAATGCCTGTGTAAGCCCCTCCCTTACCCCTACCATCCACCTCTAGTAGAACTTTCTTCTCTGTTGGAGCACAGGTTAGAATCCTATTGGCATTATGCACTTGACTATCCAGGAATGTATGTGAATGTATGCTGATTGTGCAAGGCAGCATCACGGCATGAGCATTTGGCCATTTAGGGTTCAGGGGATGATGGAGCTTGCCATTTGGTGTCTGGGGAAACAATAACAATAATAGTTTTTTGTGGAGCTGTTGGGCTATGTGGCCATGTTCTGGAAGAGTTCCTTTCTGACATTTCACCAGCATCTGTGTGAATCTTCAGAAAATGATAGCCTGGAAAAGGATGGAGATATATATCCTGTGTGACCCTGGGAAGGAAGGAGTAATCTGCAAATGTATTGTTCTGTTGCTAATGGCAGTCCTCAGGGTGGGAGGATATGCAAACAAGGATTAATGTCTGCTAACTGGTGCTCATTGTCTGCTGGGAATCCCCTGGCCTTAGGCTGTTTTTCAGTTGCATAGGTTGAGTCTTGACCTTGCTGTCCTTCAAGACTGGTAGCCAAGCCTTGTTTACTCTCAGGGTTTCCTCTTTCCTGTTGAAATTGTCCAGGTGTTTATGGATTTCAATGGCCTCCCTGTGCATTCTGACATGGTAGTTGTTGGAATGGTCTATGAAAAACAGCCTAAGGCCAGGGGATTCCCAGCAGACAATGAGTGCCAGTTAGCAGACATTAATTCTTGTTTGCATATCCTCCCACCCTGAGGACTGCCATTAGCAACAGAACAATACATTTGCAGATTACTCCTTCCTTCCCAGGGTATATATCTCCATCCTTTTCCAGGCTATCATTCTCTGAAAATGCCAGCCACAGATGCTGGTGAAAAATCAGAAAGGAACTCTTCCAGAACATGGCCATATAGCCCGAAAGCTCCACAAAAAACTATGGATGTCGGCCATGAATGCCTTCGACTCCACAATGACAATAATAATAATACAATTTATTTATATTTCCCGCTTCTCCCTGTGGATCAAGGTGGGATTAAAACATAGAATAACAATACAAAAATACAAAATACAAATAATAGTCACATTGTACTGTCTCCTTACAACCCCCCATCATTACATAATAATAAGACACAATAATATCAATAACAGTTAAAATAGTTAAACCATTAAAACAAGCCCTTAGGACATCTAAGGGCAGATGAGACTATCCTTCTTTACCATCCTACTCTCACCCAATCACCACCTAGATGCTGTATTTCCCCTCTGAGTCCCACATGAAATAAAGGAGAAAGCAGCCTCCTGACTCCTCTGCTGCCTCTGTCTCTGGCCCAGGTGGAATGAAGACTCAGCATCCTTGGGGGCTAACAGCCAGGTGTTCATGGGAGAAGGAGGGAGCTGCTTTTATACTTGCTTCTCTACTCCCCACTTCCTCATGCTTCTCTCCTGCTGCTGTCTTTGGTCCAGGTGGAACAAAGGCTCAGAGTGGGGGGAAGGGCAGGGGGCCACCTGGTCAGGTGAGCTGGAAGTCCAGGAGAGTGATTTTTCTCAATTGCTCCTAATGGAGACAAGAAAAATGGGCATAGATAATGAGAAAGAGAAAGAAAGAGAAAAAAATTAGAAAAAAGCAGAGAGGAGAAGAATAGTGAGGAGGGGGGGGGTGATACAAAAAAAGAAGAAGAAATAGACGAAGCTTAGGATAGATCAAAGGAAGCTATTAACTTTGATATGTATCTACCCCCACCCCTTACCCTTCCCACTCTTTCTTCAATATTATCCTTACCCCATTAAATTGCCATTTGTTGTTTGAAAATAATTTGTGATAAAATCTTTTGTTGGAACATTAATGGTCTAAACTCAATATATAAAAAGCAAACATTATTTCATTATTTGGGGAAGTTGAAATTGGACTTTATTTGTCTACAAGAGACGCATATATAAGATCCAAAGATGAAAAATATTTAAAAAACAGCAAATTGGGAGAAATGATTGTCTTATCTAACAAAAACAAGAAGAATGGAGTAGTATTCTATGTGAACAGGAAATTTTCAGCAAAAGAAATTTTCAAGGACACTAAAGGGTACTATCTAGCTATAGACACAAACTATGAAGAAATCTCTAAATGTAATCATGAGTGGATTATAATAATGGGAGACTGGAATGGGGTAGTAGACCCCAATAATGTTAGAACAACGAAGAAGAAGAAGAAGAAGAAGAAGAAGAAGAAGAAGAAGAAGAACCAAGATAAGCTCCCAATAACAGCAATAGAAATGATGGAACACTTGAATATAATTTATATTTGGAGAATTCAAAATGGTGAGAGAGAGACTAAATGTTTTTTCAAACAGACACCAGTCGTGGTCAATAATGGACTTGGGTAAAGAAATCCAAAAGGCAGTTATTCTTCCAAGAACTTTCTGAGATCATAGCCCCATAATAGTTGAATTTAAAGAAAAAGAAAGAAAGAAAAAGAAAAAGAAAAGAAAGAATTCTCTTGGAAACTATAGGGCTCCTTACTGCAAGATGAAATTGTAATAAAAAAGATCAAAAGAGAATTAACACATTACTTTCAAGAAAATAAGAAAAATGAAACATTGACAGAAATAATATGGGATGCTGGGAAAGCGATAATTAGGGGGGTTGCTCATAAAGCAAGAAATTGTGAAAAAGAGGAAAGAAAAGGAAGAAATAAAGAAAAAACAAAAAATAAAGGAAAAAGAACAAGAACTAAAGAAATGTCAACATAATGCAAAACTCAGAAATGAATTACAAAAGATAAAAAACAACAACAACAACAATCTACACCAAGTAACAACACAAGAAATTGTGGAGAAACTGGCATGAGCAAAACAATGGTATTTTGAATATGGAAAACAGCTGGGGGAATGGCTTTCTTACAAACTAAGAAAAGTGAAGGGGGGAGGGAGATAACATTAGAAATTCAAGAAAAAGGAATGTCCTATACAAAATAGAATAAAATTAAGGAAATCTTTAAGTTTTAGTTAAATTTCATGAAAGGTTTTATGAAGAGAAGAAAACAAAATATAAAAAATAAAATTAACTAAGATACAGAGAAATTATATAAATTCCCCAATAACTAAACAAGAGGTAGAAAGAGTAATACAAGATTTAAAAGGGATTAATATCTATATTTTATAAAACTTTTACAAAATGATCTGAGCGATTATGTGACTAAAATTTACAATGAAATATTGGATAATAAAATAATCCCAGAAACATGGAAATTATACCTAAACCAATAAGGATCCAGTCAACCCTGAATCTTATCATCCCATCACATTAAGCAATCAAGATTATAAATTTTTAATGAAAATTTTACCTAACAGGTTAGAAGAATGCCTACCTATGTATTTTTATATATTTAATAAAATATATTTTTTAAAAAAATATATTGTTAAGTGCACCCTTAAACAGGTATTTTACAAGTATTAGAAGTACATACTTAATATATTGTGGTGTAGAAATCTGTATGGAGTTATATTATGTGCTAGTGGGAAGTCCACTGGGCTAGTGACTGCACATTTCATTGGTATGTGGCATTCAATAGAAATTTTATTCTTGAACTAGTTGTGCAACCACTTGCATACTCAATAGTTAACAGGTTGTACAGACTTTTGTTCAATTTATTGGGGAAATTATTTGCATGACCCATTGCATAAAGGTGCCATCCAGTGCAGGAGGCCCCCATAGAGATTTTTACTCCACTATTTAGAAACAGTGTGATGCAATGGTTTGAGTGTTGGACTATGACTCTGGAGACTAGCGTCCCAAACAAACTGCAGAAACAATCCAGTTTGACACCACTTTAACTGCCCTGACTCAATGCTAGGGAATTCTGAGAATTGTAGCTTCATGCAACATTTAACTTTATGAAAGCTCTGGTGCCAAAATAAACTACAATTCCCAGGACTCCCCAGGACAGTTAAAACGGTCTCAAATTGGATTATTTCTGCAATGTGTTTTGGATCTAATATTCAATTCCCTGCTCAGCCATGAAACCCACTTGGTGGCCTTGTCACAAGTCACAGGTTCTCAGCCTCAGGGGAAGGCAATGGCAAATCCCTTCTGAACAAGTCTAGCCAAGAAAACCCAATGATAGGTTCTCCTTAGAGTCACCATAAGTCAAAAACAACTTGAAGACAAACAACAACATGCCAGATTCCATTTGGTGCAGGGAGCCTTGCAGAGAGTAAGGTGACTTTGGGCAGGTACAGACTGGCCCTTTACGGCACCCCCGTCACGTGCACCCCCATGCACCCCCGTCATGTGCTAGGGTTGCCTCGGGGTGGGGCTTCCACATGCCTCGCAACCCTAGCACGTGACAGGGGCATCAAGATGGTGGCACCCTGTTTACATGGGCACCTCCAACTTTACATCATGCAGCATCTACATGGTGCAGCACAGTGCTTACGTTATGGTGTGCTGCCGTGGCTTTAAAAGAGCCTGCTTTTTGCAGGTTCTTTTTCTGCCAGTGGGAAGCCACACGGTTTGGCTGCTGCGGCTTCCCTCCGGAGGAAAAATAGGTGCCCAGCAGGCGCCTATTCAGGGCAGTATGTACTGCCCCTATGTGATTGGCAATGTCAGTGGCATCATCATCTACCTTCCCCTCAGGCTTCAGTTTTTCCTCTGGGCTTACCTTCAATCCTCACAGTAGGATTGGGGAGTATATCCCCTGTATTTTCAATGGTTTGATCTCACTTGGCCAATTGAGACCTACCCTGTTTCCCTGAAAATAAGACCTAGTAGAGTTTTTGCTGAACTGCTAAATATAAAGCCTCCCCCAAAAGTAAGACCTGGCAGAGTTTTTTATATATATAAATCTATATACAGTATATAATTTTTTTTGTTGTTTAACAATAAATGTGAGTTCTTCTTCATGGAAAAATAAGACATCCCTTGAAAATAAGACAGTATATTCTCTGAATCTGACTCTAGCTTTCAAATGAAGGAGAAAATAGGAACTAAACATACTAATACTGAAATAGCCATTCAGTACATCATGCATTGTTTTTACAGACACACATATAAATCCTATAAGGTGAATCATTTCTTTGGTTTGTAGCCACTTCCTCCATTTAGGAATTTAGGCATTCATATTGATTCATAAATCTCAGTGACGCTAGCCAGCACTCATGTCATCTGTTCATTAGCAATTTATATTACATGATTGAGTTTTTCCATAACTCGTAGATGGCTATGTACAAATATATAAAGTCAGCAACATATTAGAAATATTTAAGTGCCTTAAAGTGTTTAAGGTAGCATTAAGTACCTTAATATTTAAAGTATGTGTGTTCAGAGCTTGCAGCCTTGGTTGCTTAATCTGACTGATAGTTTAATTGACTAGATTTAAACATATTGCTATGCTACCAAACCTTGGCAAAGAAATGCCCTTTTGAAATGCTGAAAGACATGGCACCCCTGCAGTCATTCCTAATACAGTCAATCCTCCATATCCATAGAGTCTTCATCTACAGAGTCAAACGTCCATGGCTAGAAAATATTTTTTTACAAATCCCCAAACAAACCTTGATTTTTTCCATTTTATATAAGGGTCACCATTTTACTATAGCATTATATCTAATGGGATTTGAGTAGCCATTTGAGTAGATTTTGACATCCATGGGGACACCTTGAACACTGACAGATGTGGAGGAACACTGTAAATTCCTGAAAACCGTAACACTGATCCACTGGGAAGAAATCCATAATTCCCATCTCCTGCACTGCAGGGGGGTTGGACAGAATGGTGCTTGTGGTCTCTATCAAGTCTATGATTCTATAATTTTAAGGTCAACAGAGAGCACCCAGCTTAAGTTTTCCAGGTATGGATCCAAAAAAAGAAACATCAACTTTCTTCTCCAAGCTGAAGAACTGCAGCTGTGTGTTGCTTGTTTTCTCATCAAGACAGGAAAAGGCTGTAGCATCATGTTCCAGATTCCTGGAAACTGTATGGGTATGTGTGGGCATTGTGTAAGGAGATAATAAGCCTGGAATCAGGTCTGAGTCTGGTGTCAGTGGAGGTCTTGAGTTTATTTGCACAGTTACAACTAGTGTACCAGTTGTGCTCATTCCTAGAAATATCTGTTCTGTCCACAGTGTCTCATGCCTTACTTATGCCCTGTTAGCACTACTGTAATGCACTCTACGTGGGACTGTCTTTTAAGAGTGGTTGGAAACTTCAGCTGGTACAAATAGCTGCAGCCAGATTGTTATCTAGGAAGAGCCACTGGAAGTACATGATTCTCTTATTGAAACAATTCCACTGGTTGAAAGTATATTTCTATGCATAATTCAAAGTGCACAGAATTATGATGTGACATAATTGTGACCTATAACGCTCAAGTCCAGGCTTTTGAAAGGATTCTAGATTTCTATATGAGCCAATCTGGGCTCTGTCTTCAAAGGAAGTGTCTTGGCCCTAGTATCTTCACAGTCATGTTAGGTGGGAACATGGGAGAGGGCCTTCTCAGCTGCTGCTCCCAGGGTTTGGAATTCTATCCCTCTGAGGGCCAGTATGCCCCCCCCCCCCCCGTTCTCCTTCCATTAGCAACTGGATTAGGATCCATGTCACCCTTTTGATTGGCTTTAAGAAATTGCTCTAGTATTCATGTATTCAAAAATTCCAAAGGGTGGGGGACACAGTTCTTGACTAGATGGGCCTTTGGTCTGATCCAGCATGGCTCTTCTTCTATTATTATTAATTATTGTACTTTGAGAAACAATCACTGCTTATACCCCAAATTCTAACACGTTTTAATGTTTTACTTTCAGAGTTTGAGGCTGCCCTTTGTTGTTTGCTTTGAGTCTTACATTTGACCAGTAAGAATTTAAGATTATCGGGGAGGACATGGAGGGACTGAGGTGTCACCATTCAATGGTACACTTTTTCCAAAAAGTCTGTAAGGTATCCTGAACACTACAAGTCAAAATCATTCTACCCACTTCATTTAGTGCACAATGCTCAACCTTGGAGAGTCCTAATAATTCTTAACTACAAGAGGCAGTCATTCTTTCTTTAATATCCTTGAAAAGAATGACTATCCAGAGACCAATATTCACAGGAACTACTGTTCCCCATAGAATTTGGCTGGAGTGGATAAGAACCTGGCTCTCTTTCACAAACTTAGATTACTTGTCCTTCATTTTCATTATAATTTGAGGTTCACTGACAAAACTGTTAAACACGCTTTTAAATAGGGCAATATCCTCCAGAAGTGTAAATCCACTTCATTATTCTTCACAGCTTGGCTGCATATTAGAAAGGATCCAATGTGCCTTGATCTGCATTACTTCAGACGTGACAGAACAATGTGTGCCCTGAAGGATTTATTGAATTTTCAACAAGAAATATGCATCTGCTATTTACATATAGGTCATCATATGATGAATGTGAGAAGGCAAATCTATTACCACTCCAAGGAAGTTCAGATGTGATCTGTATTGTTTGGGACCTGGCTATCTGAAGGAATGTATTTTTCCCCATAGAAATCTACTCAGATTTTCAGGGGAGACTCCTTTCTTGACCCTGCTACACTCTCATGCCTGTGTACTAAGGACACATCACTCTCAGATTGTGGACCACAGTTCCAAGGAAGACTTCCCACCATGCCATCCTTCTACTAGCAGGCAAGAATTTAGCCAGGTTTTTGACATCTAATAGTCTACTAAATAAATAGATTTTTAATTGGAATTTACTTTGCACCCTTTTCTCTTTTTGCACTTTTTATTTGATTTTAATGCATTTCTTTTTTTTTTAATATGGCAATTTGTTTAATGTATTTTTTTAAAAAAATATTGAATAAAAAGAAAGCATGTAAACTACCACAACATAGTAACACATGACTTTCACTCCCATACATATCAAACACAATCTAAAAACATACGTACACACATACATTGAAGCATTTATCACAAGCACAGTATAGATCTTCCTACCTGATCATTGATTTCTGCTATTCATAAACATACATTTTTCTCCCAATAAAGATAGAAAAGGTTATTCTTTTAGCAAAAAATTATAAAACCACAAGAAGAACAGATCTTCTACCAATGAGTATTTTGGTGTTTTATCCAGACCCATTACCCAGTTTTGTCCCCAACTATGTTTAAAAAAAAACAATCAAGGGGGGGGGGGTCAATCTCTCTTAAAACTGTTGATCTGCCTTTTTTGTAATATCTGACTTAATTTATTGGATCCCATTAAATTGTATACTTTCAATAACCAATCTTTTGTGTTTGGAATTGTTTTTTCTTTCCATTTTGCTGCATATGTTCTTCTGGCTGCTGTAGTTATATAAAATATAAATCTACTGTGGGTTTTCCCCCCTAATATTTCTCCTTGGTTGATACTTAATAAATATCTCATTGGATCTTCAGTTAAATTTACTTTAAGTATTGTTTCCATCATTTTCTGAGTATCACTCAAATAATTTTGTGCATATTTGCATTTCCACCATAGGTGATAAAAGGTGCCTGGTTCTTTGTCACATTTTCAGCATTTGTTATTTTGATTTTTTATGCATTGTAGCCAATTTGTACAGGGTGTGGCACCATCAGTACTGCATTTTATAATTTTTTTTCCTTTTAGATTGTAATTGAAAGCGTATTTTAATCTTTTTGTCCAAGTTTTTTCCCACTGGTCAAGATTTAATCAATTCCTCCTCCATATCGAGTTTCAGCCATAGTTTATAGAATTTTCTTTTTTTAGAAATAATCTTTATTGATTTTCCATACTTATAAAAACAAATTATTCAAGTGTTAACAATTTTCACAGATATAATCATACCAACCTTAATATTAAGCCTTCCTAGCTATCAGACTGTTTTGAATAAAGCTTAGAATAAAATAATACACTTTCAAATTTAAATCAAATATGTAGATATAAATACATTTCTTAGCTTTTTTCTTTAAGACTCTATTAATGGGAACATCGTGCCCAGGTGTCCCGCTTTAAGATTATTTACAAAGGATGCAGGAGGCAGTACCTCTTTTTGTATGTTTTAAGACATCTATCTACTTTGGTAATAGTTAATAGTAAAACTTGCTCCCAAACAGCAACAAGCAAACATTTACAACAACTCTATTCCCAAAACAGCAGTTTTTCCCCATTCTTTTTGAAGGAAGTTAATAACCTCAGACCAGTCTTCTTTGTAGATATTCGTTTTTTCCTGTCGAAGGCATCTCGACAATTTATCGTATTCCATCATGTCAAGGAGTTTGTGAATCCATTCTTCTTTCCGAGGAGTTTGGTTAGTTTTCCACAAACGTGCATATGTTATTTTAGCTGCTGATAACATATAAAAAATAATTTTACCATATTTTTTTCTCCAAGTTCAAATCAATAACATTAAAAAGAAATACATCTGGTGTGAATCTAAGGCTTATGCCAACAATTTTTTTTTTAATTTCAAAGTAGATCATTTTCCAAAATTTTACAGCTTTGTCACATGTCCACCACATGTGGTAAAGCGAACCCTGAATTTTCCCACATTTCCAACACAGATTATTACCACTTTTATACATTTTACTGATTTTAACTGCGGTCAAATACCAACGGAAAAAGATTTTATAAAAACTCTCTTTGATGCTTTGACAACAGGTATATTTCAACCTTCGTTTCCAAGTAAACTCCCATTAGTCCAACATAACAGCAAATCCGAAATTCTTAGACCATTTTATCATATTTTCCTTAATTAATTCATCTTCCACTTGGAGAGTAAGGATACACTTATAAATTCTTGATACGGGAGCTCTTTTGTCTAAAAAGAGTTCCCGTTCTAAAGCCGAATGTTTTTTCTAGACCCTGAAGTTTTTTATCCATTACAAAACGTTCTTTTAGTTGTCTGTAGAAGAACCATGAAATATCAGCTCCCTGATTTACAAAATCCTCATGCGTTCTAAAGTCATATCCACCATCCCCTTCAATGATCAAATCTTTATATTGCAACCATTTCTCTTTTTGGGGATTAAATTTGAAAAAGGCCTCATGTGGAGATGGCCAAAGTGGCATTTTTAGGCTTATTAGTTGCTTTATTTCTTCCAAACTCTTAGCAAAGGTCTTCGTATAAAATGGGTATTGAAATCTTTATGGACCCTCTCTTTGTCATAAAAAAGATATGCATGCCACCCAAACCTCAAATTAACACTTTCTAGGTTCAAGAGATCATCGTCATCTAAAACTATCCATTCTTTTATCCACAGAAGGCACATTGCCTCAAAGTATGTTTTGAGGTTCGGCATGGCAAGTCCTCCTCTTTCTATTGAATCTTGGAGGTACTTCATCTTGATCCTAGGTTTCTTGCCTCTCCATATAAATTTTAGAAGACCTTGGTGCCAATCTTTCAATGGTTTATCATTAACCATGATAGGTAAGGTCTGGAATAAAAAAAGAAATTTGGGCAGTATGTTCATCTTTATCGCCGAGATTCTTCCTAATAAAGATAAGTTTAGATCCTTCACTTATCCAGCTCTTTTTTCACTACACCCCACAATTTTCCATAGTTATTGGCAAAGAGTTCAGAGTTTTTATTCAAAATCCAAATTCCCAAATATTTAAATTTTTTGTAGGATTTAAAGCCTGTGATTAGTTCCACTTCTTTTATCTCTTTCAAAGACAAATTTTTAGCTATAATTGCTGACTTAACCTTATTTATCTTTAGTCCAGATATCTGTTCAAAGCTTTTAAGCTCTTCTATCAATTCTTGAGAATAATTTACCGGGTTAGAAATAGTCAACATTAAGTCATCGGCAAACGCCCTGAGTTTATATTCCGATGCTTTAACTTGTATCCCTTTAATATTCCTATTATTCCTAATATTCTGCAGTAACATTTCCATGACCAGAAGGAAAAGTAGTGGCAAGAACGGGCATCCCTGCCTTGTACACTTACCAATATGAAATAACTCAGAGATCTCCCCATTCACAAGAATCTTTGCACATTGTTTTTGATACATTGCCCCGATCCAGCTTAGGAATCTATCTCCCAATTCACACTTTTTCATTACCAATTTTAACAGATTCCATGAGACACTATCAAATGCCTTCTCTATATCAAGAAAAAAGGCTGCAAACTTTTTGTTAATATGTATTTCGTGGTACTCAATGAGGTTAAGAAAATGTCTAATGTCTCTGATGTTCCTCTTTGGTATAAAACCTCTTTGATCTTTATGAACAATAGACGAAATAATTTTCTTCAGCCTTTCAGCTAAAATACTCGCAAAGAGTTTATAGTCATTGTTTAATAGTGAGATAGGCCTAAAATTTTCAACTTGGGTTGGGTCTTTTCCTTCCTTGGGGATCAGTGTGATTAGTGCTTCTTCCCAGGTGGAGGGAAAGTGATTCTCCTTCAAGTTGTTCATCATGTTTTTTAATGGTTCTAATAATTCTAGTTGAAAGGTCTTATAATAACAAGCAGAAAAGCCATCAGGACCCGGAGAACTGCCAGATTTACTGTCCTTGATAGCTTGCAAAACTTCCATGGCTGAGATTGGCTGATTTAACAAAGCTCTTTGTTCCGATGTTATTTGCATTAATTTTGTTTCATTTACGTAATGTTCTATTTCTAGTTTATAGAATTTTCTAATTAAATTATTATCATCTGATTTCATAATTTTCTCCAATCTGGGATCTGAGTCTCTGATATTATTTGTTCTTACGTCTCAAAGAAATTGTTCTCTAATTTGATGATAAGTAAACCATGAATAATTGAACCCTTCTGCTTGAACCCTTCTGTTTGCAATTGTTCTTGGGTTTTTAATTTATGTCCTTTTGTTTTTCATCTAGTAAATCTTCATAAGTGACCCATTTTGCCATCTAGTTCAATTCTATTAAAGAATGCTTCATTTGTGGAGGCCCATTTTGGAATATAATTACACAATCTTGGTTTTAGCTTTAACTAAATTTGTAATAAAGCTTGTCTTATATGATGATCATTAAAATCTCTATTCATTTTTAATTTGTCATAAAATAGATATCCATGCCAAATAAATCTGATGTCAGGGCCCTCCAATAGTATCATTCTTTTATTCTCTAATTTTAGCCAATCCATAATCCAATCCATACTACACAAATAATAATACATTTTTAAATTTGGTAGTGCCAGTCCACCTCTGTTTATTTCATTGTGTAATAGCTTAAATTTAACTCTTGGTTTGTTTGTTTTTTACCAGGCCACAGGAATTTTGAAATATCTTTATGCCATTTTGAAATGAGGTATCTTTAATGATGATTGGGAGATTTTGAAATTTAAAAAAATCATTTTGGGCAAAATATTCATTTTGATTGATGATATTTTCCCCATCCAAGATAAGCCAATCTTTTTCCATTTTTCTAAGTCTTTATTTATTTCTTGCCATTTAACCATATATTTGTTTTTGAATAATTCTGAATTTTTTTGCAGCAATGGTGATTCCAAGATATTCCAAGGGTTTTTAGAATTTGAAAATTCATCTTTTGCAGGTTTTGTTTTTCCTCTTTCATCAAATTCATCAATAACATTGTGGTTTTCTCTTTCTTTATTTGTAATCTCAATACTTCACAATAATTTTTGACTGTTTCCAAGAGTTCATCAATGTTGTCTGAAGGGTTTGCTTCCCCTTCCTTTTAACTATTGCTTCCCTTTAAAGTAATTTTCTTTTAGCAGTAATTTTCTTTTACCAGTTTGTTTGTTTTTTGCTATTCCTGATCTCTGTCCATCTGTCTAATGAGGATGTTCTACTTGTGCCTACAAGTCCCAGGGTGCCTTTCATTTCTGGTCTCTTAGGGTTTTCATTTCTGTTCTGACTCTTAAAGCGCTATTCACTTGATTATTTCTGTTGTATTATATACTCAGTCTTTGTAATTGTACTCACACATTGCTCTGCTCATTCTGCTCAGTCTGTTCTTTTCTCTACACTTTACCTTCCCCACACCTTGCCCTGTGCAATCAAGCTGCAGTCTCCTTCTCCACTCCAATATCCACTCAATCCTCTGCTCTCTCTTGCTGTAGGGCCCTCTCATCCTCTTCCTCTATCTCATTCTGATCCACTTCTTTGCAATTACTTCCAGCCTGGATTTACTGTAGGACTCCTTCTCCTTCTCTTTATGGTGTAATTTAAACTGTGTCCCAAAAATGCACCAACAATTTTGTGGTTTTGCTCTGGAGATTAAATGACAGAGTCAATGATGTGGATTCCTTACTGATATTTTGTAGATTTCTAAGGTGTTACAAATATTTATAATTGGTGGCATCCTGGTCATCCATTGAGAAAGCAGAATAATGAGGACGATTGTTTCTATGGTCCCCTTTGTTGCTCCAAATTGTTTCTGCCTGGATCTCATTCCATCCAGGCTTTATAACAGTTAAGAGCCCAGGAACAGACCCAAAATAGGCTTCGCTAGGATTCTTTGTACCTGAAGTGTCTTATTTGGCTGGTTTTAGAGGTCTTTCACTGCCAATTCACCTCATTAATTGGAGTGTCCCCATGCAGATGTGCTTGAGGACTTCTCAGATGGACGCATTATCAACCAGAAGTCTGTTTAATGTATTTTTCGATGTTCTACAGTCAACTCTCTATATCATTGGGGATTCGGTTCCAATAGTCTCATTATTGTCAATGGATGTTAATATGTGCATGGCCACATTGGCATGGCTGCATGCATGTGCTTCCATTGATGATAATGAGGCGAGGCCACAGATGGATATCCCACTGAGACAGAGGGCCAACTGTTATTTGTAACTATGTTATTAATCACTACTTGGTCAGGTTTGGACTTGTTGGGTCTCAGAAACTCTGTAGGGGTGAGGGACTCATTAAGATGGTCCACCCTGGAAGCTTGTAGATCTGGATGGATTCCTGTTGGCTCTTGGGGAGTTTCCTGCTTCCCTGCCATGTGATTCTGTCAAAGCCCTGGTTGATCTCTGGAATAGGGAAATGACCACCACAGTTTATACATTTGGTCCTGAGCTGCAAAAAAGATGTTTCTTTCTAAAATTATTTCAGTTGAACAGAATCGTTCATCAGAGCTGTTTCGAGTGGTCAGGGATCTGTTACAATCTTGGAGAATGTAAACCACTCAACAGCTCATTGCAAAGAATTTGCCCACCATTTTGCAGATAAAATCACTCAGATTCACTCTAACCTAGACACTAGAGTTGAAACACTTTCGGTGAATGTAACCATGGCCCCTGCTTGTGCAGTATTGATGGATATTTTCAGTTTGTGTAGCCTGAGGATGTGGACAGGATCCTTGGAGAAGTGAGAGCCACCACAAGTGTACTATACCTTTGCCTCTCCTAGCTAATTAAACAGGCCAGAGAAGGATTTGTGTAGTCTATGCTTGCTTATTTAATTCTTATTTAAAGTGCTATTATGTAGAATCTCCATGGATTCAAAATTTTATTTTTTGAATTTTTTCAAAACTTTGCCATTTTTGTTTTTGAATTTCTGGTCTATTAAACATTCCCTGCATACTTTATAAAGTGTTTGTGTGTACCTTCAAATTGTCTGTAGACTTACAGTGATCCCACTGATTTATCAGATTTTCTTAGGCAAGGAATACTCAGAGTGGGTTTTGTCAGTTTCTTCCTTTGAAATATAGCACTTTACAATATACTTCCCACAATTAATCACTACCAAATGTTGTTTTATGCCAGGATTTCTATCTTCTACCTTTTCTTCTATCACACAAAATGTACACTCCTGGCAATTATGAAGAAGAAACAACCTCAAATTCAATACCTAAAACACCATGGAATGTACTTTTGAGAAAACATGTACAGTGGTCCCCCGGGTTACGAAGGTAATCCGTTCCAGATTACCTTTCGTAACCCGGAAATAGTCATATCCCGGGGGACTGCTTTAAGGGACGGACCGCGCGGCCGATTTAAAGGGGCCGTGTGGTTTTTCCCTTTCGTTTCCCGGGGATTTCTTTGGATCCCGGGGGAATTTTAGCGGTCCCGCCGGTTTCGGCTCCCAGGGATTTCGTTCCCCGGGGGCTTCGTATCCCGGGGGACCACTGTACAGTGTTATATCATATCTTGTAGCAGTTTCTTTAATATAAGCCACATTAATTTACTTTTGAGTAGATTTGCATGACCATTTGGAAACCTTAAGCAATGTTACTCTCTATTATGTCCCAAGTGAAACCTTATAATTTAGGAAAGTGAATTCTTTAGCAGAGATTACTGCAAATGTTTTATTAATAGATCATTTAATCCCTTCTAGCGTTTAAGCTAAGACAGTTCATTCCAGGTCTAAGATGTAACATAATTTCATTGTTTGGCTGTAATAATTCACAAACCGCAACATTTGTAGAAGGGAAAAAAAAATGTCAGTGCTAAAGACATTGTTAAAAGCTCCTGGCTCAAATTGTCATTTTATTGTTCTTCTGTGTACACATTGTCTGCAGAAGTCCATCCCTTCATTCACCAATGTTGAAAAAGGTGACATATAAATGAAAGGATTTAGAGCTGAGATTGGCTGTGCATTTGATAAGTCATAATGGAATTGTTTGCAAAGTTTTATTGAAATCCCCGCTTTCATTTATCTTTGTTAGCACAAGCCTCAGAAATCTGTGATATAGAATTCTTTTATAATTTAAACTAAATATAACCAAATTAACCCAGGAAGCAAAAAGAGAATTACATATTTTATTCTAATAAAAAATTACGTTGGCAGATTATTATTATGCTTTATTACTTTGTGGATGTAATAACAATTGGTTTGGATGTGTGTGTTTTAAAGGTGAAAGCTAATATAAGAATCCAAGAGCAGACTTTTGTAATAATTTCCATATTTTCATTTTGTTGTCACAAACGTGGTTATAGGTTTTCAAATCCATTAACGTTTTATTCCTGAATTGTACTCATAGAGTGCAACAAAAATAACTGTTTTTAATGATAGACTTTGTAGATAGTTTGCTTGTTTCTTTTAAGTTCTTGATATAGATTTTTAAAGTGTCTTTCAGTGGCTTAAGTATAATTCACTAATTTAGATGTAAAGCATAGAACATTTTTTAGACACAAACAATGTTTTTGTAAACATTTGGTTGGGGCTCATTGAGATTTCTTAGGACCAAACTGAGGACCTTATCACATTACACTCTTAAAATTTGTTTCTCCATGTCTCAGACTGCTTCAATGACCAGAGATGGCATCTTCCCTCTAAATGACTGTCTGAAGTCAGTAATGGATTGAATGAGAGAAAATAGATTTAAACTGAATCCAAACAAAATGGAGGTATTCGCTATAGGAAATCCTATTCCGGTTGCAGAGATAAGTCCTCCAGTCCTAGATGAGGTCACATTTCTCCTAAAGGACCGTGTTCGTAGCCTGGGGGTACTCTTGGACTCTTCGCTTCGCCTGTCATCTCAGGTTGATGCGACAGCCAGGAGTGCCTGTTATCAGCTTTGGCTGATACGCCAGCTGCGACCCTTCCTGGAATGGGAGAACCTAGAAATGGTTGTATATTCACTGGTAATCTCTCGCCTCAATTTCTGCAATGTGATCTACTTGGGGCAACCCTCATGCCATGTTCAGAAGCTGCAATTGGTTCAAAACATGGCAACCAGATTGGTTACAGGGAGTTCTAAATTTGATTCTATTGCACCTATCTTAAAATGCCTACATTGGCTGGCTGTTAGCTTCCGGGCAGAGTATAAGGTTTGGTTATTACCTATAAAGCCCTACATGGCTTGGGTCCAGCATACTTGAGGGAACACCTCCTCCCATACAATCCTTCATGCACGCTCAGGTCCTTTGGGAGAAACCTACTGCAGCCAAAGAAAAGGTGGCGACCTCCCAGAGGACCTTTTCAGCTGCTGCTCCAAAAATATGGAATGACCTGCCGGACGGAGAGCCGCCATATAACATCATTGGAAGCCTTCAAGAAGGCAATAAAGACGGATCTCTTCTGGCAGGCCTTCCCTAACTGACCTCCTCAGACTTTTTAACAGTCCTTCTGCCTCATTCCCCCATTGGATTTTTCTGATTTTATTATGATTTTTAATTTAATTTTTTAATTACTATGATTATTATTTTTATGCTGTATTATATTGTTATTTGTCTGTTTTTTACTGTTCTTACTTGTTACCCACCTCGATCCAACATATGGAGAGGCGGGATACAAATAAATAAATAAAATTATTATTATTATTATTATTATTAGGGGGCTAGATCACTTTAACTGCTGTGACTGCTTCCTGTTGCATTTTGGGACTTGTAGCTTAGAAAGGGGCATTTAGAATATTCAGCCAGAGAGCATTTAAGCCTCACAGAACTACAAACCCCAAAGTGCAACAGGAGGCAGTCAGAGCAGTTAAAGCAACCTAGCTCCTTTTTAAGAGTGCAATGTGATAAGATCCTAAGAGTTGGAACAATATGCCTTGAAAATACCGGTGACAAATGTTGGCATCAGGGCAGAGTGGGAGGCATGGCGACTGGAAGCCTCCATGCTGGTGTGATACTACATGCCCCACTGCATGGTGGGAGGTATCACGGTACTCCCTTGGAACAGCGTGTACATGCATTGTGCCAAAGGAGCACAAAAAGGAGCCACTTTTTGTGGCTTCTTTTTGCGCCATGGAAAGGCCAGATTGTGTCCACAGCATGCTGTTGCCATGGCCCCGATCTGGCTAGGAAAGGGATGGCATCCCGTCGCTCCTTAGGGGCTGTCTGTACAGCCCCATAGTTTACAAACTAATTATTTATAGTTAATACAGATAAATGCTCCAATTTCCGGTAGACCCATAGAATAAATGGGACTTACATACTAGCTGATTTAACAATTCACTTATTGTAATTAGTTATGGCTAGCATTTAACACATAGTTCAAAGGCCAAAAAATAATTAATTGACATTATAACTTCTTTCTTTTTAATTATATCTCTGCTATTTGCTGATTTCTCTCTTAAACACAAACAAAAACAAAACACAGCTGAATCTTTTTTTATTTAACATCACAAGTCTCATTGTGTGCTGGAACTTGAATCCTGTGATAGTTCTCTTCCACCATTAATCTGTTTTTTAACCTTGTTGTACCTCGCCTCAATTGTTTTACAGAGGGGCAGGTAAGAAATAATAATAATAATAATAATAATAATTATTATTATTATTATTATTATTATTATTTAATGTGGCCAAACCACAACTATAAAAGTAACTAAAAGGTACCCTACAAACAAGTAGTTGGGGAACATTTTCCTAAGGGTCCGGTTGGTTCCATTCATTCTGAATTTCCAGAAGGAAGCCAAGACCTATGGGGGGGGGGGTACAGACCTTTTTTTGTAGTGCAACTTCACCACAGCAGCTAGACACTGAGGTGAAGCTGCACAGCAAAAAAGGAGCAGGGTTTCCCCGCTCCTTTTTTGCACAGCAGTTGCAGTGTGATTGAAAGAAAAGGTGCCATTGGGCGCCTTTCCACTGCCACAACTGCACAGCTGCACCTAGCAGCTGCGCAGTTGCAGTGGCGCCATTATGTATGCTGTCTAAATGGTATTACATAATGGTGCCAGCATTATGTAGTAGGATTCGGGAGCATGCAAATGCTGCATGCTCCCGAACCCTAATGGCACTACAACGGCACCTCTTACTGCCCGTCTGTTTTGGGCCATTGTTTTCTATGGTCTTTAAAACCAACTATTCTTGTTCTTTCCATTTAAATTCAATGTGTATGCACTAAAAGGAGGAGCAAGCATGATGTACTGTTTTGTCCATAATACAAATAGACAGTGTACATACATCCCATTAGTTAAGTAAAAATGAAAGCATAGACCAAGATCTTATGTCAAGCTATGTGGAGGGTAGCTTTCTCACCAGATAAACAATTCAGTGCTTTGTGAAAGGAAGCTTACTTCTTCACTCCACAATCATGAATTGGAAAGAGAACCCCTCAACTGGGAGCATAAGAGTACTGTCTTAACTCACCAAGATAATTGAATGCCAGCTGAAGCAACACTCTCCCACTTGAAGCTGTGTTGAATCAAAGTGTCACACACACTAGAAATGTAGAAATTACTTTTACCCTCTGAGTCAGTGTGGTATAGTGTTTGAGTGTTGGACTACACCTCTGGAGACCAGGGTTCAATTCCCAACTTGGCCTCAAAACCCACTAGGTGACTTTGGGCAGGTGACATGCCCATAGCCTCAGAAGACAGTAGCAAACCTCCTCTAAACAAATCCTGCCAAGAAAACCCTATGATAGATTTAGCTTAGGGTCACCATAAGTCAGAAATGACTTGAAGGCACACAACACTCATGTACCCTTGCCCTGATCTAAATTTATGATAGAATAGTGGCTGCGTCTATTATATAATTCACCTTCTATATCAATCCACTCCTTTTCCATCTCTTTTTTATTTCCTGTCTTGGCTGATTTCAGCCAGCACAATAGCTGTACTCTGAAATGAAACAGGAAACTGGGGTGATGCCAACACAATGGTAATACAACCATCAAAAGACAACTTTATGCAGTGCAAGAGGATTCTGCTTATTCCTAACCCTTTACATAGAGGGCACATCTTTGAATTAGGATTGCAATGTTAGATGGAAGAAAACTCACTGTTGCTAAAAGGATACCCTCCAACATTCACAGATGAAAATTGGGACACATGTGGCCAAGAAACATCAGAGTCTGGTCAATATGGCAAAATATTGATGAGAAAAACACACATGCTAGGAAAGGCTGAAGCAGTTTGCTATTGCCTCAGCCTGCTGAGATGGGCAAGAGACTAGGTTTTGAATAAATCTAGTGCTACTCTAAAACAGTGGGAAGGGACAGATTAGTTTGATAAAGTGGCCTACAAATGGTTCAAAACTTACAGCTTTTTTAAAACACCAAAGGCAGAGGGATCACAGCAGTGAAGTCTACAATATATTTGCTTCATGATAGGTGTAATCTTATTTAATTCAATGATTCAATGAATACATAATGAAAATGTAAGCACCTTTTAAAGCCAAGATTTAATCACTTTGAACCAGTTGTAATTTCCTTTTAGCAACCGTATGTAAACCTCCCACCAATGCAGTTTTATGCAACCTCCTATTTCAGTCCAAAGTATATGAGTATTCCAGTCCAGGAAGTGTGCAATAGCCTAGTTCATGTAAGACCAGAGCAAACAAAAATTTACCATCCCTATTCTCAGTTAGGTAAATTCTCATTATTTTATTAAGCCAGATATGCTTCATTTTCTTGTGCAAAAGTATTTTACCTAATTTATGACAAGGGAAAAAGCAGCCAATCTGTGTTTAAAGTTTCACTTGTGATTTACAAAGATATCATTTTGATAAAACCAATATTATTACTACAAACATAAATCTAATTCTCTTTATCCTCTGGAGAAAGGATTGTAGTCTCAGACAAACTTTAGGAGTTAGGGAAACACTGTACCTTACATTTTCTACTGTGGAGTTTATCACACGAGGGAATTTGGGGTATACTCCAAAGGCAATCCAAACGCAATCATGGGGTTTCACGTTATTACGAATTAGTGTATCTCACGCAATTTCGGGCAATGGGAAGTCATTCCGAACACAATCATGGGGTTTCATGTAATTGTGTATTAACTTATCTCACACAATTTCGGGCAATGGGGGGTCATTTTCAGGAAATGGGAAGTCACTCTGAACACATTCCGAACGCAACTAGAACTCACATAAATTCACTAAACTAGCGAACTTAGGTAAATTCGAATTGGCTTCATTCGAAATTGGGAGAAATTCCTCCCATGTGATAAACTCATGTGAAATTCCATGTCACTTGTGTTATATTCAATGCTGAAGTTAGTGATAGTGCATCACTTTAGTGCAGTTTGTGTTCTTTTCAAACAGGGGTACTTACATATCTAGACCAATTCAGTAACTATGAGGTGGCAAAATGTGGGCTTTGTCCTCAATAAGAATTCTGGTCCCCAGTGAATTTTTCCTTCACTACCCACATTTCTAGTTCTACAGTAATTTCAAATTTTTGTTAAGCATTTAGAAATACAGCTTAGATGTCCAAAGGAAAAGGACATACGAAGCCACGAAAGGAATGCAAACACATCAAGTATAAGTATGTAAAGGGATATTTTAACACTTTTGAGGCTAACAGAAATAAAGAAGTTGGTAGCATGAGCTTTCTCAACTTGAATCTACTTCCTCAGATGTGGCTGTTTTTACAGTGAAAGTTATGTGATCCCTGTAGCCAGCCCCAGTTAACAACCTGACTGAAGCATTTTGGTCCCACTTTAATTTCCAAACAGTTTCCAAAGACAACCCCACATAAAGCATATTGTAGTAGTCCAAACAGGAGGTAATCGAGGCATATGCTACCCTTGCTGGATGTGGCTCCTGAAGGAATGAGCAAGTTGGCTCACTAGTTTTAACTGCACAAATGCACTCCTGGCCACAGATGAAACCTGGGCATCCAGGCTCAGATCCGTGTCCCAGAATCCCCCCCCCAGCTGCAAACTCACAATTTCAGGGAGTGTAATCCCATCTAACACAGGTTGAACCCCCCTGTTCCTTGATTCCAACTGATCAGAAGCACTTGTGTCTTGTCTGAATTACTGAGAACAGACACTGGTTTAGTATAGAAACAGCATCCTTGGAATCAGATGGAAGGGAGATATAAAATGTCTTTCCAAAACTCTGGCAATTTCATGTAGATGCTAAATGACATGGGGGGCAGAATCAAGCCCTGAGGGAAACCACAGAATAATGGCCTGAACAGGAATCTCCCAGCACCACTTTCTGAAGCTGCCCCTCCAAGAAGGACTGAAACCACCGTAAAACAGTACCTCCAACCCCTATCCCAGAGAGGCAACCAAGAAGGATACAATGGATATGGCAGGTCATTCAGACATCTATCAACAGGGATCACTTTTGTTGTTGTTAACTGCCTGCCTTCAAGTCAATCCCAACTCAGATCAACCATGTGGATGAGGTATCACCAAGACTCCCTGTCCTCCACTGCTCTGCTTAGGTCCTGCAAATTCATATCCATGACCTCCTTAATAGAGTCCATCCATCTAGCATGTGGTCTTCTCTTTCTACATTCATACACCTTTCCTAGCATTAATGTGTTTTCCAATGAATCGTGCCTTCTCATGATGTGGCCAAAGTGTGACAGCCACAACTTAATCATCAGATTTCAGGCTTGATCTGTTCTGGGACCCATGTGTTTATTTTTTTGGCTGTCCACATTCTCCTCAGCACTCTTCTCCAGCACTATATCTCAAATGAATTGATTTTCTTCTTATTTGCTTTTTTTAACTCACCAACTCTCACATCCATATGATGGGGAAGACAAAGTTTTGTACAATTCTAACTTTTATGCTCAGTTATATATCTATACTCTTTAGGATCTTTTCTAGTTCTTCCACTGCTGCCCTCCTCATTCCTAGAGTTCATATGATTTTTTGAGGCAGTCCTCGTTCTGATCAATGTTTGATCCAAGGTATGGGAGCTCTTTTACTATTTCAGTTTCCTCATTGTCTAGGTTGAATAGAGGGCCCAGGATGGCCCCATCCATGCTCTCCTTTTGGTGTCAGATAAAAATATTATTGTGCCATCAGGATTTTTCCAGCTGTCATGGGTTGGGCTTATGTGTAATTTAGATTTTTAAGGTTTGTATAGAGTTTTTAACACATTTTACATTCTAATGCATAGATCTTTAACTTTATATATATATATATATATATATATATATGCTTTTGCATTGTTTTTCAATTGTATTGTTTTAAAATTGGTGTTTGCCACCTTGGGAGAAAGGTAGGCTACCTCCATGGTCATTATTTTTGTTTTCTTTATGTTCAGCAGTAAGCTTGCCTTTGCACTTTCTCCCTTGACCTTCCTTAGTGGTTGTTTCAAGTCTGTGACCGATTTCAAAGCTCCCTTCTTTTTGTCTTCAACTTCCTGCTGCAAAGTTACTGTCAGAAACTGCAGTATGTATCTTGCCTGCTATGGATTTAGTGCAAATGTAGACCTCTGCGATTAATGTGTATTGGCACACTCAATTAATGGGATGGGATATCTAGTGGCATATTTAGTGCAGGAGTTGTGGATTACATTCTTTGTGCTGAAATAATAGAGAAAAGTGAGGCATGCCTGGCTTGAGACTACCCCAAGGTTATTTCTCTGGGAAAGTAGACAGAAGAAAGGGAGGAGGATGGTATGAGACAACAAGGGGAACATGGTTGTTTTGCTTCTATAACAAATGAGAAAACAGTCTGCCAATTATTTGAAATTGTGTATGCTTTAATTAGGCATCGGTAGCATTTTCTGTTTAGTTCTAACAATGAACATCTCTGGTGTAAACCTGTAGTTACTGAATAAACATTTTTCTGAGTTTAACACAGAAGCCTGGAAATTCTGACCTTTGGGAGGCACTGGTTTTGACAACTCCCCAGCTCATGTTCAGAATCACAAAGCCTTCTCAACATATGATCAAATATACATTTTAATTCTGTTAAGGTTCATCCAAACTCCAAAATGCCAGGAAGCAGCAGCTGTTAAAGGCCATACCTGTAGTAACATGTTATTAGACACTGTATTATGGAATGTTATCCTGTGCTTGAACTAGCTTCACCACTACTTTCTTGAGGTGAAGGTAGTGGTGCTGCCTTTGAAGCAGATTACTATTGATGGCAGAGTGGTGAAGTCCCAGATGTATAACAGGCACATGTAAATATCTGTGCAATTGAAGTTAGCATGCAATTGAAACTATTGTTCCATCTTATAAGTACCCAACTTGTCCATAGAAGAGATATACAATCAGGTCAACCAAAATGCCCAAGAGTCATGGGTGTGGCTATATTATTATTATTAGCAGTAGCAGTACCAGTTTGGGACTCAGAGTGGCATACAAATTAAAAGGACAGTACAATAAAAATATATATTTTTATATTTATATGCGCTTGTATAAAGCATGTGATGAGTCCTTCCTGAATCTTCATTAGCGAAGAAAAGCCAGAGAGAGAGAGAGAATTAAAAACATACAATAGCAGAGCAACATCTGAACATTGGTGATTTTCAGATGGGGGGGGGGACTGGGTGTAAAACGCATACTCCTGGCATAATTGCGCAATTGCACTGAATATTTTCAGAGACATTGCACTCATCCAGGACTTATCTGGTGAAGATCCAGGAATTCTCCAGATTCCTCATGAATAGTTTACTGCTGAAGCATTCCTGGATATTCACCTGATAAGTCCTGGTTGAGAGCAATGTGTGTGAAAACCTTCAGTGAGAGTTTGTGATTATGCCAGGAGTACGCCTTTTACTCCCGGCTTTTTTCCCCATTGTCTTCCCCCAGATAGGAATTCTGTCCCCCCTATGAAATTTTGAAATTTACCATCTGCTTCCAAATTTCTAGTAATTTTAAAGTTCAGTTGAGCAGTTAGAGATGCAGTTGAGGTATCCAAAGAAAGGGTGTAGATACAGTTACCAAGGGAACATTAACAAAGACAAATAAGTGTGATCACTTTTCAGTGTCTCACTATCAGAAATGCTTGAAATCTGAGAAGTGAAAGAAAATTTCATGAGGGAGCAAAAGTCTTGTTTAGAGGGGAAAGGTCTTCATTCTTTTCCCATTACTACAATACTGCTAGCATTCTTTTCACACTACAGAATTATGAACCTATGATTCCCTTTTAACTGTCATGGCAACATTGTATGGAAGCAGCTTCAAGGAGAGGTACATACTTTTCTCAGCTAGAGAGCTCTAGTGCTTCTTGAAAACCCAGTATTCCATAGGATGTTACCATGGCAGTTAAAGTAGAACCGTAATGCTATAATCATCTAATAGGAAAAGCAACCTATTTGTCAAGCTACAAAAAGCATGTATGGGAAAATATATTTCCTCATAGCACCCAGTGGGACAAGATAATGTCATCATATCTAGTAACCTCACATCTGGATTTCTGTAACACGCTCTACATGGGGCTACCCTTATGCTTAACCCCGAAACTTCAACTAGTTCAGAACATGGCAGCCAGGCTTATTACTGGAAAATCTAGGAGAGAACACATAACACCGGTACTTAAAGCTCTCCACTGGCTGCCCATTAGTTTCTGGGCACAGTACAAGGTGTTGGTTTTAACCTTTAAAGCCCTACATGGCCCAGGCCCATCTTACCTCAGGGACTGCCTCATCCCATATGAACCCACACACACACACACACTTCGGTCCTCTGGGAGGAACCTGATACAGCCTATGAAAGCTAGGCTGTCTCAGACCTCCCAGAGGATTTTCTTAGCTACCACTCGTAAGCTTTGGAATGGCCTGCCGGATGAGATGCATCTTATTACATCATTGACCAGTTTCAAAAAGGATTTAAAGATGCCTCTCTTCTGGCAGGACTTTCCTTGAAAAGGAATAAATTAAACAGCAATTTCCGGCTCTGAAACTGAAACTGGGTAGATAACCTTAGTTGTCCCCTTTGTTTGATTTCTGTGATTTCATCTATTGCGTATTTGCACAAGAACTGTTCATGAGATTGCACTTTGTTTTAATTGCTACTGATTTTAACTTGTTGATTTTAATACTTGCTGGTTTAATTTAATTTTAAGGGGGGGCGGTCGGGAAGGGGTATGATTTTTGTTTTACTCTGTACTTTTTAACTTTGCTGTACCCCGCTCCAATCACTTTGCTAGAGGAGTGGGTTATAAATAAACATCATCATCATCATCGTCATCATCATCATCATCATCATTTAATAAAAAGCAAGTTATTCTTCAGTATTTTTCCTAGCACCTTCTTTAATGTCCTGTTTATCATGCTCTCGGTTCCCATGGTATTTCTTATTCAAACGAAGAATTAACAAGTCACTCAGACTTTTGAATAGTAGTTTGACTTCCCTCATCTTTTATTATTTAGTACATGCTTTCTTATCATATTTATAAGCCTGTTTCTTGAGACTGCAATATATCGTTTAAGAGAATCATTGATCATTATGCCCATGTAGTAGAGCTGAAACAATGTGCAAAAGGCATTTATCTAAAGGTTGATATTTCCATTTGGGTACCTGGAATAATTGAACTTCTACTGCTGTGAGCCACAGAATTGACTGAATTAGAAATTTTGCCCACCCACTGCTTCTGATGTGAAATACGTTGCTGTTCATGTGGCCTATCTAAAATTCTTGGAGGATCATGCTGCTCTTTGTGTATGGAAATAACACTGCAGAGAAGATGTGGAGATGAAGAAAAATCTAACATTATTGTAGCAGCACAGGTATCCATTCCAAACACCATTCCACTACTTTTATGCTAATGTCAATCTGTTGTTTCAGCTATCTCACCACTCTAGTGTTAGGCTGGGGTGGCCTTTGCACCCCTTCCCCCCTTACCTTGAAGAAGAATGCTGGTACTGGCTTAATGATGTTGCTTCAGTCATGTCAGGTTACAATTGTCTATTTTTTATACACACCATTTTGCTGATAAAACCACTTGGATTCGCTTTGACTTAAATGCCAGAGTTGATACAGGTTCTGTGGATGTAACCTTGGCTTCCTCTTGTCCAGTATTGATAGATAGCTTTAAGTTTGTGCAGCTTGAGGATGTGGACAGGATCCTTGGAGACGTGAGAGCCACCACGTGGAGTGGGTCAGGGAATTTATTAATACCTCTCAACAGCAAGGCAAGGTTCCAACATGCCTGTAAGAGCTCTATTTGGGGGGGGGGGGGGACTTCCTTGGATCCTACTGTACTAGATAATTACAGGCCAGTCTCCAATCTTCCATTTTTGGGCAAGGTGCTGGAATGTGTGGTGGCTTCCCAACTCCAAGCATTCCTGGATGAGATGGATTAGCAGAGAACAAGACAGGGGAGTGTATCCCTATTGGTTTTGCTGGACCTCTCAGTGGCTTTCAATATCATCGACCATGGTATCCTTCTGAGCCGCCTTTCTAGGATGGGCATTGGAGGTACTGTTCTACAGTGGTTCCGCTCTTTCCTGGAGGGGTGCTCTCAGAATGTGGTGCTGGGGAATACCTATTCAACATCTTGGCCATTGGCCTGTGAGGTCCCTCAAGGCTCAGTCCTGTCCCCTATGTTTTTTAACATTGACATGAAACCACTGGGAGAGGTCATCCAGAATTTTGGAGTAAGGTGTCACCTGTATGTGGATGATACCCAGCTCTATCACTCCTTTCCACCTAATTCCAAGGAAGCTGTTTCTGTCCTAAACCAGTGTCTGGCTGCTGTAATGGACTGGATGAGGGAAAACATACTGAAGCTTAATCCAGACAAGACAGAGGTGCTAAATATTATGACAAGAGAATATTTTTGTTTGATTGTTTTTAACATTTTCTCTTGTCACAACTGACAGGACACAGATACTCACATTGATGATATGATGCCCCAGTGAGTTCCCAAAAGCACTGCCAGGTGAAGGATCTCAATCCACAAACCTCTCATTGCCAGCTAGCTCAGGATTACACATGGACCAGTTGTTCCCCTTTATGAGTGGACAGGTAATGATGAACCATCATCATCATCATCATCATCATCATCATCCACAGACTCCAGTCCATCAGCAATGGATTGAACAGAGATAATTATTTCCTGGCACATTGTACACATTTCAGCACTAACCTCCATCCTCATGAGGCCAACCTTTGATCGGTTCATAATATCCCCCTCTCTATTTCCCACACTACAATCATATACTCATTCATATGGTTATCTGTCCATCTTTGCTTTATGGAACAGTCTTCTTCCTTCCTTTGTCCCTCAAAGGCCATCATTCAAATTGAACTTGTCACATCATCTCCATATAAAAAGGTTTTGAATTTGAATTGACATTCTCTCACATGGCTTAATAGGTCTGTCTCTGGGTTCTCCATTCCAAAGATTCATCTGAGGAAGTAAGCTTAAGTCTAAAAAAGCACATGCAACCAACCTCTAACTTTAAGTTATTCTCCAAGGTACCATGAGATCTCTTTGCATACATCATCACCATGGCAGTCATAGTTCTAAGCTGAGAGGATCTCTTCCTGTGAGAGGTTTGGCTTGACCAGATTTCACCTCATTGTGACCACTTGTCCTGTTAATGGACCTGTCTTGCATTTAATAAAACTGTGGCCATTTGGATGGGAAGGCAATATTTATCCATATCCATTTAAAAAAGAAATGTATTTTAATAATCTTAACAGAAATTGAAAGGTGTTGTGTTTTCTTCACTTACTAGTTACATTTACCAGTAACTAGTGCTTTTGGCTTAAATTTGGCTCAAGAAATTATACACCAGCCTGTTTTTCTGTCTGTTTTTTTTTTCTTTTTTTCAAAAATTACATTAGTGAATCGGATGGAAACATACCAGTTTGAAAATGTTCAGTATTACATTTCTCTGCAATTGCATGAGTGTAATGCTTTGCTGATCCATGGTCCCTTCCATACCATTTCCATAATCCCACTTTCCTACCTATGAACTCAATGCATGCGTGCTTTTCAATTTTTTTGTTTTTAGTTTTGCTGCAATTATGTAATTATGAGGGAAATGTTGTCTTTGTCAAGACAGAAAGCTCCATTGACAGCTCCCATGCTGTTTCAGAGAAAATATGGCAGCTTTTTGTGGTGAAGAAAATGCCTTTCTCTGCTGTCCCTGCCCATCACTACAAAAGGTGTAAAATGGACCTTACAATTACTGTCTGATGTTGGTGCAAGTCAACAAGAGGATTTTAGCCTCATGTTTGGATTAAAAAGAGAATTTTTCCACATTTGTTTGAACATAGGACCACTCTGCCCTGTGATATGGAAAACACTGTTAAGGCTTGGAGTAAGTTCCTTTTGAGCACATTGGTGCAAGTCAACAAGAGGATTTTAGCCTCATGTTTGGATTAAAAAGAGAATTTTTCCACATTTGTTTGAACATAGGACCACTCTGCCCTGTGATATGGAAAACACTGTTAAGGCTTGGAGTAAGTTCCTTTTGAGCACATTGGGCCTTACCTTTGAATAAACATCCTTAGTATTGCATTTGATAACCAAATAGTGATTGTAAGAAGAAGAAGAAAAAAGCCCTGGTGGCAAAATGGCTAAATTCTGGTACTGCAGTCACAACATTGTAAGTTCGATCCCAGAGGAGGGATCCAAAGCCCACTCAGCCTTGTATACTTTCATAGATCAGTAAGATGCTTGTTGGATGCAATTGGCTTACACATTGTAAACCGCTTAGGGAGTGCTAGTTCACTCATAAGTGATATAGAAATGTTCTTGCTATTGCTATTGCTAAAGGTTTAATCTGCACTATACCATAGAAATAATGCAGTTTGACTGACATGGCTCAACACTATGGTGTTGTTGTGGCTCAGCACTATGGAGTTCTGGAATTTGTAGATTTGTAAGACATTTAGCCTTCTTTGTCAGAAAGCACTAGTGCTACAACACACTACATATCCCATGATTCCATAGGGTAGAGTCATGACAAATAAAATGGAATCAAATGGCTTCATTTCTGCAGTGCAGATTAGACCAAAGAAAAAAGATTTTGTGTTCCCTACTCCTGCTTTTCCTATATATATATATATATATATATATAACATTTCTGACCACTAATAGAAAAAAAAATAAATCCTTATGCTGTCATACTTTGTCTATATTATGAGAAAGCACAACTCATTAGAAAAGACAAGAATGCTAGGTAAGGTGAAGGAAAGTAGAAAGAAAGGAAGACTGGGAGCTAGATGAATAGACTCCATTAAAGAGGCCACAAGTATGAATTTACAGGATCTAAGCAGAGCAGTGGAGGATAGGGGTGCTTGGAGATGTCTAATCCCTATAGACACGAGACAGGGTCTACTCAAGGGCAGTTAAGAACAACAAACAAGAATTATTGCTGCTTTCTCATTCCTATCTGTAAATATGGTTCCAGAAAACTAGTAGAATCCACTCTCATTTGCTGGCATTACCCTGGGAAGGAGTGGTACAGAAGAAATAGTGAAAACAAAGCTAATCTGATACTTTAAAGCAAACAGGGGAAAGCCCTTTAAATGTCAAGATCCCATAGTAATTCAAGATTGATTATCTAATTCCCTGTATGATGGTTTTCTAGTTCTTGTAAATGGTGATTTTAGCATTTTTAAAATGTCTCATATTTTATTGTGCTATATTAACACTTTTCATTTTTCATGCAGTATTTTTCATATTGAATTTTATTTATCTTTTATATATTTTAATTGAAATGTGTAATGCAGAGGGAACTTATTTTATGATATGTCTACTAAATGCAATTAAAATAAACACAATATAATATAACAATATAACATAATGTAATCCAGCACTTATTTGTGAAAATAATAGCAGATACATAACAACCTGAAAATACCCTTTCTCAATTTCTTATGCCAGAAATGTTTGAGGCTAGATCTATAGATGACCACTAAAAATCTTTATATTGTCAATAAAAACCAAGCAATCCAAAATGTGTCACTTAGTCTTAAATATGGAAATTTTTAAAAAGCCTTTGAATATATTCAGCCTGAAGTAGTACCATGAAGCTGTGCCTAGAGGAGCAAGAGAATCTATACAATCTGCTTGCCCTCAGTAACATTTTTCATTGATTTTTTTATATAACATCTTTTTTTCAGTATAAAGAGTAGCAGGACCTTGTGCCTATTTTATCATCCCAGATGTTTTAGTGATAGCTGACATTGGATCACAGTACTGCGGTGAGACAGCCACATATCCTGTGATTGTGATTGTCCAGGAAATTGAGGCCATTATCAAGGTCAAGAGTGAGTGAAAGACTGTTTCAGATCCTCATAAATTCAGGTAGTCTGGAAGGATGCTGCATCTTAAGTATATTACCAGGAGCACTTGACAAAGGGCAACAATACCTAACAACCTAATAACACAGAAGGCTCATACATGCACTGAACTGCAACTTACACTTTCAGCAGTCTGAAGTTCCTTCATACATTAAGAGAGCTGCACATTGTGCTTTGAGATTATCCGCCTAATATAGAGATGCATATCCAAAAGAGGTTTGCTTTTGGATCAGGTTTCCAGAAATGAATAAACTGATTTGGATGTGGACAAAATCCAAATCTGAACTCAATATTAATTAGGAATTTTGATTTTGGAGGCTTAGAAATTGAAGCCACAGATTGATTTTGGGGCTCCACACCCTTCTTCTCCTTATTTTACTCCTCCTCCTTTTTTTTATTCCCCTCTTGCCCCACCCCACCCCCTCTAAAATAAACTGGGACTTGAAACAAATATGATATAGCTTAAACATACAAAACATTAATGTTAATTTGTAATTAAATTATCAATTATATTAAAATCAATTTAAAACCTACAATTGAAATATCAAAACAGTTTGACAGCATTGCTTAAAAGCACTACAGAACACTGTAAAAATGTAGTCTTTTCTTTAAAACTATTCAATTTTCTAAAAATTGTTGGAAGACGAAGAAGTCATTGCTAACAAAAGAGTGGCAAACAGGACCCCACTCATGACCCCTTAGCTAGAGAGTTCCAAAGGATGCAGCAGTCACCTAAAAGGTGTTGAAAACTGAAACATGACCTACCAAGCTCTACGTCTAAGTAAAACACCAAGGTAGGGAAAAGGATGCATTGATGTGGCTGGCAGCTTTAATCATAATACATGGGTCTTCAGACCCAGTGCTTTGAGTGGGAGCAAGGTGAAAGAATGCATCATAGGACTGATCCAGTATCCAGTCCCCATTGCCAATTCTCTTTCCTAAGAACAGTAATAATAAAAGTTTGGCTGGCATCTGTGGAACTTCAAAGAATGTAGAACTGGGTATTAGCTTGGGAAATGCTAGATGTTCAGCACCTTGGATAAATCCTTTAAAATTTAGACTTAAATCTCAAGCATATTGACTGATCCTGATCCAGGAACCAGTAGCCACCTTTGATATTGACAGTCAAGAAAACTTGTTGGAGGAAAGAAACAGAACATAGATTTCCTTCACAGAAAAAACTGCAGAAAACTGTACATACAATGTCTTTTCTGATCTAAAAATAACAATTAAAAAATCATGGTTTTTTTTTCAGAATCATAGAATTGTAGAGTTGGAAATGACCACAAAAGCCATCTAGTCCCACTCCCTGCCATGCAGGAACTCTCAATCAAAGCATCCCTGAGAGATGGCCATCCATCCTCTTTAAAGACCTCCAAGGAAGGAGACTCCACCATGTTCTATAGAATAATTCCTACAAAACATTTTGGGATATTTAAACATAGGGAAAAGACTAGAGAAAAGTGTTTATTTTCTCCTGCAGTGAAGAGAAAACCACCATAATTATTTGTCCTCATAGATGAGGATGAGATACTTGAGCATTCTAAACAGGCTGTTGTTTTCATTTTACCAAGCACTCCATGCTAATAAAAACAAAAGTCTTTGACTTTGTTTCATTTAGGAAAGAGTCTGGGAATGGGGAAAGGAGGACCAGAAAGCAACCTATTTGCATAATGGTTACATATACATCACAACACTTCTGTGCAGGAATGGCAGTCAACAGGTAAGTCACAACTTATTTATTTTCTACTTTTTACTGGGATGCCCTGAATCAGATTTGAATTGAGGGATGTGTGGGTGACTGAGAGAGAGGGAGAGAGTTTTGTAGTTCTTTGTATTTTTGAGACAAAGTTCTTGTTCAATTCAGTTGAAATTGTGAATAGTCAGCACTTCTGTAAATCAGACTCCAACTGTGCCAGGTAAGCACTAAGAAAATAATGAATGCCCAGGACTAGCAATTCAGTTTAAGAACTCAGAGTGGCACAGCCAAGAACCTAGTTTTCGAAGATGTCATTCACTTTCTTAATCTAGGAGGTTATCCTTCCTTTATCTGAAGTCCCATTCCCTCTCAATACATATTCTTCCAATTTCTACAGCAAATCTGTATGGTCAACATCACTCTTTATTGAAGGTGGTATGAGTAATCACTGTTCAGCCCTACTACTAAAAAGAATAAATGCTGAACACATTCAATCCCTCTGAAAAACAATTTTCTATATGGATCAATTAATTCTGGCAGTTATGGCCCTTTTAATTCTTCACTTTTTATTGTCAAATACTTTTTGTGTTGATTGCACAAAGTTTTCTTCTGCCAAGCACCATTGAAAATCTATCATAGCTACAGAAGCTGAAAATTAATGGACAAAACATATAAGAAAGGTACAAGGTCATTAAAAATGACAAAATAGTTGTACTATTTTTATTCTCCCTCACACTTCCACATACCCTTTCATGTCACCTGAAGGAAGCATAGTAAGTTTCTCAATCTAGTATTGCCACTGGTCTTTAAAATATTAATTCCAGGATATTTGGTCACTAGATCTCTGCTAACAAGAAGCAAAACGGTCCCTTCTGGATTACTCAATGAAATTACTGGTGTAATATGAGGCACCTGAAATCATGTAGGAGGAAGTCATTTCATACCTCACAAATATTATTCCACATGGTTTCAAAGCCCAAGATTTATCACATCAACCAACCAAAGTAAGTAGGAGAAGCATCACTTAAGTTGCAAATATAGCATAAGAAAAGCCAAGGTAAACTTCAGACATTGGGGGGGGGGGGACCAAACCAAAATTAGGTTCCCACTGATTGATTTTATTTTATTTTGCTTACCCCCAGGCTAATGTTTGTTGGAAAACAAAATGGTGTCCCCCTAGCAAGCCTCCAGTGCTCCAAGGTAGAAAATAACATGTTTGGGCCAAGGATGTCATATGCTGATGCTAGATCTCTAATGTAGCTGTAATTAAGAAAGTACTGCCTTCCTTAATGTGTGTCTTTGGGAGTGTGAGAATTAAAAGATTGCAAACTATCAAAAAATAGTTTGAGACAATTGAACTTTTTTTTTAAAGAAGCCTAAGAACTACAACAACAAATACTACATCCTCCTGACACATTTTCCCCTCTGGAGTCTGACAGTCGGCGATTCGTGTCCTGTTCTCTGAGATGTGCTTATGGGATGCATTCACTTCATATCCCATTTATGCACATACTCTGAGTATCATGCACGTGTCTTCATATAAATGTGCATATGCACACATATGTGTTGCTGTGTTATGTAGATTACATTCATTCAGTTACACTGACAAAACTTGTATACATAATTTTATATTCTAACTCCAGCAACAAAACCAAGGTCATGTAATATCACCCAAGGGAAAAAAATCCATCTAGCCTGATATATCACTAATTAAAATGTGCTGGTTTTAGCTGTCTTCCTCTAGGACCCTAAACCTCAAAAGTTATGATTCCCTGGGAAAATTAGAGTGGGTTCAAAGTGATCTCAAACATTTTTGCCTAATCAAGCACCTCATTAAGGAACTTGAAACACTTCAGAACTGCCCTTACATTAAATAAATTATAATAGGGAATCAGTAGGAAAGTTAGCATGATCAGGGAGAAGATCAAAGCCCTACTGTAAAGATTATTGGCCAAATGCCCCTGAATTGTGAATCTTCTTTCAATTAGGACCAGGTATTATAACAGGCACACTGTGTGTGTGTGTGTGTGTGTGTGTGTTACAAAGTTCAAAAGTTACCACCTGATTAGATTTTCTTCCTTCTGCTCTGATGGCACTTGAATTACAATAATTTGTTGCTTTTCTGCCTCAGCCTTAAGCTAATGTGTTTTAGGAGCTTCCTTTAAGCAGTTATTGGCATATTTATCCTTCCACATTCCATGTGATCTAATGGTTCCAGCATACCTTTTGGAATTTGACAAAGAATACTCCAAATTATCCATAGATCAGTTTATCTATGCTGTACATTTTGCTGGTTATTCTGAGTATATTTAAATGAGATGTACTGTTTTCAATCCAATAACCCTAATTCCATTCTACTTCATCAGATTCATTTTTAGGAAGTGTACACTCAAAGTTTCTTTTCCTCAATCAATCTCAAGGGTGATACAGGATTCCTTTCTAACTTTTGACAATGAAACTAATTAAAACAGTTATATTTTTGAATATCCTTCAATGACATTCAAACTGACTCAACTTCCACAGCCTGTGGGGACATTGAATATAAATCTCACCTGAAGGAAAGCCTTGGAAGAAAGCTTTGGCAAATGGATCACTAGTTTACAAACTTAACTGCTGACACAGTGAGGCTGATTTAAACTGTAAAGAGAGATTTGTCCATGGTAGGAGAACAGTGAAAGACCCTTTTAGACCCTGGTAGAATAAAATTGGAGCTCCTGCACTTATTTCACAGTAAAACATGTGGGGATATTATTTGGTTAGAATCCTATAGTGGCATGCCACTTGCACCTGCTCTCCAAGTGGATTGACCCCATCTATGCCTGCAAAAGGATAAAAGTGGTAGAAATACGTGAACAAGTCAGATGACTCTGAGCTGCATATATCTTGACAGTTTTGTAAAACATTTATTATTAGCTGTATCTTTCTTCATGTACTGTACATAGAAGTGAGATAATGTTCAGGGACCTTGTCTTAGAACAGAGCCAATGGGTTGTGTTCTTGTTGTTATTTTCCACCAAATCAGTTTTGTCTTATGATGACATGGTTGTGAACCTATGGCATGCGTGCCACAGATGGCACGTGATGCCATTTCACCCAGCATGAGTGAGGGAGAAGGACGAACATGCACACACATGCCCATTCTTCCTCCTCCCTGCCATTTCATGGTCTCCAGCAGTCTCATCGAGGCAGCTAAAAGGTGGAAAATTGTGCTGGGGAGAAGAAGCCACAGGTGCACACCTCTGGCTAATTCCTCACAGGAAACCTGGGGGCAGGGAAAGGTCCAGGAAGAGGAGGACCAGGTGTATGCTCACTCCTCGTCCTCCCCACAGACCTTTCCTGACTCTCAGCTGCCTCTGGAGAGACAGCTGGGAGTCAGGAAAGGTCCGGGAAGAGGAGGACCAGGCATGTGCCCACTTCTCCTCCTGCCCATGGACCTCCAGAAAGACAACTGGGAGTCAGAAAAGTTTCGGGAAGAGGAGGGCCAGGCTTGTGCACACTCCTCCTCCTCTCCAAGGACCTTTCCTGGCAACCAGCTGTCTCTCAGAGACAGCTGGAGGCTGGGGGAAGGGCAGGAGGAGCAGGAGCCATCAGCACCTCCCACTGGATCTTCCCTGGCTTGTAGCTGTCTCTCAGAGAAGTCACACCCCAAAACCCCACCTCTGGAGAGTGGAAGCCCTGCCCCTGGCACACAGCTCCAAAAAGTTTCACAATCACTAACTTATGTTTTAGAGAAATCCAAGGGCCCTGCTCAAGTCTTGCAAACCCAGATCCATGGCTTCCTTGATTGAATCAACCTGCATGTAGCTTCCTGTGCCTTCAGGCAGAAAATGCCAAGAAAGACAGGTTATGGCAGAGAAAGCAGCTTCAAGTAAGTCCATGCTCAGTAATCCAGGCATAATGAAGGGAGGTGCAGTGGCAATATCTCAGCCAGAATCTGTTACTTAAAGCCGGTAGTCTCAATAACAAAAGCTGAAAAGGTAAACACAGCCAGTCTAAAGCTCAAACATCTCAAGAACATCTCCTGAGCACAGACAGCATTGCTAGTTATGGAGTCTGAATGGCTGTGATCAACAAAGATGTGATTTTAGGCTGCATCAATAGAAGTATAGTATCTACATCAAGGGAACTATTTGTTTCACTCTATTCTCCTGGAATATTGTGTCCATTCAAAAAGGATTTTAGAAATTGGAGTGTGACCAAAGGAGGGCAACTAAAATGGGTCTTGAAAGCATGCCCTATGAGTAACGCCTCAGGGAGCTGGGTATGTTTAGCCTGGAGAAGAGAAGGTTTAAACATTTGAAGGGATGTCATGTTGAGGAGGAAGCAAGTTTGTTTTCTGCTGCTCCACAGAACAGAACCCGGAACAATGGATGCAAGCTACAGGAAAAGAGATTCCACTGAACATTGGGAGGAACTTCCTGATAGTAGGGGCTATTTGACAGTGGAACACACTTCCTCAAAGAATAGTGGAGTCTCCATCCTTGAAGGTCTTTGAACAGAGGCTGGATGGCCATCTGTCAGGGATGCTTTGATTTGGAGTTCCTGCATGGCAGGGAGTTGGACTGGATGGCCCTTGTGGTCTCTTCGAACTCTAGGATTCTAGGATTCCCAGCAGTAGTGAGAGAATTAATAAGGGGATGACTCTGTATGCCAGACATTTGATTACTCCACATTTTCTATTTGGTATTGCCCTTTTACTCTTATACTGTTCTTTCTCTCTTTGTCAGATTTCACAGGATGGGGGTATTGCTTTCAGTATCTATTAAGTAATGGTGAGGAGAGAGCTCAACATCTGCTTCAGACACCAGCTTCTGACATTCAAAGAGGGAGCTGTTACTTGGAGCCAGAAACCCCCATACAGTTCAACTCCTGTGTACCAGATTCCTCAGATTCCAGAGGGTGAGTTATGACATGTGCTCCTTTCTTCCTACCGCCTACAATTTTACTGAGCATTATTGTCTGTTTAAGAAGTCATTTCATCTCATGATTGGTCCAAAGTATGACAGTCTTACTTTAGTTATCTTGGCTTCTAGTGAGAGAAGTCAGGTAAATCCCCCTCTTTCTGCAAGTTTATTTATTAATAAATATTAATTTATCATAAGCATATTTGGTAGTGAAAACCCAAATTTGAAGACAGTACAAACAGTACAAACCTTCCATCATGCATGGAAACTCTTTTTTCAGTTCAGACATTTTTTGACATGGGCTTGTATAGGCCAAAATTGTTGTAATCATTTCAAAAGGCAATCAAATAACCATTTTCATTAGCATAACTTGGGAACTGCTAAGGTAAGTAAAATCCATCAGAGAATCAAGAGTTGACAAACATCTGGTCTGTGTTGACTGACTGGGACAACAAAAACAGTTGTCAAGCATGCCACAAAGGACAGCTACTGAATAGTTTTAGGGTTTTAGCTCTCTAGTAAAGCATTTATTTAGTATACAGAATGTCCCGGGTGGAATCCCTGGCATTTCCACAAAGGACTGGAAAAGACCCTTCATAAAACCTCAGAGACCTGCTGATAGTCAGTGTGTATAACAAGAAGAAAGACAGATCAAAGATCTAACTTGGTGCTTTCTAAGCTATGTGGTGTGGGGAAGCACCATTCACCTGCCGATGTGCCAGAGATTAGCACCATATTTGTGTCCACTCACCGCTACTGTTTCTTTCTTTCTTTTTCTTTCCTAGAAGTTCTCCAGGGCCTGGCAGGAGATCCCCTAGGAACTGGCACTGTTCCATGGGCCTCTATTTTGAGTAGCATTTCTCTAACTCAGTTGCCTATGTTCTTATGACTGGACTAACTACAAAAAGTGTGGGCCTTTTCTGTGGGAAAGAAAGTCCCTTCAAATTAAATTTATATCTTCATTTATATTTTTTTGGAAAGCAGGAAAAATGAAGGCACTTCCTTACTCATTGCTTCTCTAGTCTAATCAAAGCAAAATATCCCCTAGCAGAATGGTAAATGATATGTTTTTTTTAATTCAGAGTGAGATGGAACCACTTTCTATCTATTTTCTGCTCTGCACCAGCCAAGTCAACACCACCACACATACACACACATATATACTACAGTTCAGAAAAATATTGCTGAAAGATCAAGACATGACTAATGGGTGCCTGAAAAAGAATAAGTGCAGTGTTTAGCTCGTGAGATTATTTATTGACTAGACATTTCTACCATAGTCTATTTTTGATTGACCTTTTCTGAAATAAAGCAATTGCTTTAAGTCTATGTCACTATGTTTATGAGGTTTTAGTCCCAGTGATTAATGACTAAGGAGGGCCAAAAAGATGCTGAAGGTTTATCTCTATAAAACTATACCAGAAAGAGCTACTTATCTGGTATTATATAGAAATGCATATGTATTAATAGTGCCAACTGTACTGTATACCTTTAACCTTTACTTAGGCCCAGATTTCCTGAAAATTAAAATGGGAACACCAAAAAGAGAATATTTTAGAATTGGGAGTGTGGGAGGGAAGGATGGATAAGAAAGAATGGTTAATTATAAGCTAACATGTTTTTGATCACAATGATCCTTTATTGTGGAACTTGAGGTGTTTTGATAGTTGAATACATTGACTGTTTGACCTGGTACATCGCACCATAAATTGAAACTGGCCCAACAAAGGAGATGCTTCACGCAATCAGTTTCCTGTGTTATACAGTCTTCAACGTTTGTAATACCAAGCACACCACAAACTGAATACACAAACTTCAAATTCCTTGTGATGTACAGCTCATGTTCATGCTGCTGGTGACTCGACATGCAAAAATAATGTGGTGTATAGTACAATTACAGCATGTACCTGAAGAAAGGATGGAAAACTTTTAATAATGTTGTTGCTGGTGGTGATGATGATTTCACAATTTAGCAGGTGTTACAAAATGGACTTTTGAGCCATTGGTTCTCTTTATTCTGTCCGAGAATCTAGAAATCATGAAGGTATTATCAGATAATATACCTTGATCAGGTCTTGCAAACTATGTCTGTGGCTTTAAAGACTGAATCAACTCAACTCTTTTCCCAGTTCCTTAATTTTACCAATCCTTATGACATTTTCCAGTGAGTTACATCATCTCATGATATGTCGAAAGAAAGAGAACCTCAATTTAGCTATCTTTGCTTGTAGGAATAGTTCAGGATAGACTTGTTCTGTGTTGTGTGCATTCAAATCATTTTTGTTTTTATTTATGGTGACCCTAAGGCAAACCTATCATAGGGTATTTTGGCAAGTTTCTTCAGAGGGCATTTGCCATTGTTATCCTCTGAGGGAGGCTGAAAGAGTGTGACTTACTCAAGGTCACCCAATTGTTTTTTTATGCTTGAGCAGAGATTTGATTGTCTCCAGAGTTGTAGTCCAAACTACTACACCATGCTAACCCTCCTGATTTGCTTTAAGATCTATTTATTAGTCTTTTGGAAGTCCATGATATATTTTGAACTCTTCTCCAGATGATAGTTCAAATGAGCTGATTCCTTTTCTGTCAATTGTATTCATTGTCCAGCTTTTGCAAGAAACAGGAAATACTATGGCATAGAAATTCACACTATGGATGATTCATACTTCACTATTCAATGAAATGTTTTTACACTTGAGAATCTTACTTAGTTCCTTCATGATTGTCATTGTCTTCTGATTTTCTGATCACAGTCTCAGTGTTGGTTGATGACTGAATCAGGGTATAAGAAAACTTTTACTATTTCACTGTCTTTGTTACCTACTTTAAAGTTACGTAAATTATCTATGATCATTATTTTTGTCTTAATATCCTACTCTAATGCTGTTTTTTCATTTTCTTTCTTAATTTTCATCAGATTTAAAATCAAAGGTAGGGACAAAATTTTTGTTTGCCTTTATTTATAAAAGAGTTATCCATAGTGTAACATTTTATTCATAAATTCAGTAGAAAGAACTTGAAATCAAGATATAGACTAGCAGTGAACAAAGTGAGGTCTATGGGCTACATGCAGCTTTCAAGGCCATTGTTGTAGTTCCCAGTCCTCCCAGGGTCAAATGATACCCCAAAATACAGTCTAGGTGAGTGTGGAGGGCATTTTCACCATGTCTGAAGGCTCCCTGGGCCACACAGGGATTAAAAACAATTAATTTTAATTTATTTTTTTTTAAAAAAAAATTGTCTCCAAATGTCCCAAAATTTCCTCTGGGGGGCACAGGACACATTTCCACCACATTTTGTGCACCTTCAGGCAGACTGAGGCCAAGGAGAGACTTTTCTAAAACAAAACAAAAACAAAAAGTGAACAGCAAATTATTTCTGCACACATTATTTTTTTTTAAAAAAATCAACAAAACATATTTGCAATTAAAAGTAAGCACATACAAATCCATACAAAGACAATATTCATGTATACATCAAGACTACATTAGTTATACTTTTTTGCCACTTCTCAACTAACCAAGTTGAATTTTTCAGTATTTTATATATTCATTGTCAACCATATTTACATTTCTTATTATTTTCTATTATTTATCTGTCTTCTTTCTCTTGTATCTGTTGTCCCTAATTCTGTTTTCTAACTACTTATTTTGATTCAGTTGATATTTTGAAAAACTGGCAAGATCTTATTCCGGTAATTTCTGACTGGCGTCCATTCTTTCTCAGCTTTCATTAAGGATTTATCCTTTAACTAATGAGCTAAATGTTGTCCATTTCCATCATGTTGGCCTGGTACAGATGGCCAAAAAAGGCCGCCTGTACAGTGCATTTAGGGTTTGGGAGGGTGCAACATTTTAGTTCCTCCCGAACCCTTTTTAAAATGGCGGAAATCATACGGACGTGCCATGATGGTGTCATGGCTCACACAGCTTTTAAACAACACTGCATGCACCTGACATCATGGCGCCGCAGGAGGGCGTCTAGGGCATCCGTTCCGTGGTGTGGGTCCTTGGTGCGGCCTTTAAATGGCCACGCCAAGGACCCTGAGGGGAAAGGGGTCATGGCAGCGGCCCCTTCACCCCTCGCCAGTGCCAGGGATAGCGGGGAGCAGTGGGCGCATAGGGTGCTTGCTGCATGCCACAGGGAAGCAGCAGTTCGCTGCTTCCCTGCAGCCTTCAGAAGCACCAGAATGGGGCCTCTGGGGCTGCTGGTGAGGCAGCCCTGGCCCCATCTTGCTGCTTCTTGGGGCGTCTGCAGACCACCCCTTTTGGGTGGTCTGTACTGCCCCGTTGGCTATTTTCAGCAGCCATTCTTCCACCATGGGCAAAACCTCACTTTTCCATTCCTGGGATTGCATATGATACAATATCCAAAATTATTTTCCTTTTTTTCTTTTGCAACTATTTTTCGAATCTAGTAGTTACATTTAATTTTAAAAAGGTTCTTTTCTCAAAAATCCTACTCATTTATGTCCTTTTTTTTTTTGATTTAATACATGTGGTAAAAGGTTCCTGCTTTTTCTTGACATGTCCAACGTTGTATTTCATTTGTAGTATACATTTTGTTTAATTTATTTGGATTTAAATACCAGTGCTGAAACATCTTGAGATAATTTTCTTTTAAATTTTGGCTTAATGTAAATTTGTTAGTTCTTTCCCATGACTTCTCACACCTAGATTTGTGCACACTTCTGTAGTTAAAATAATGCCTGCTTTAAGCTGAAAAAGGCCCAAGTCCCAAAACATGGTGAAAATACCTTCCTCAGCTCCCCAGAGTGCTCTGGGGACATTTTTCTTGGAGTAAGTATGGTAGAGAAGTACAGCTCTGCATGGTGCGCTAGGGGACTAATGTGACTGCCTAATCTTCCAAACTTGCCCATTGAAGCTGACCAAGACAGTTTGAGGTCTTAGTTTTTTAAAGTATAGATTTAATCCCAGTGTAATATATTCAGCCATGCTGGTGGTGTTAAACACACTCCCTCGGAGTGTGGTGGAGTCTCCTTCCTTTAAGCAGAGAGTGGATGGTCATCTGTTGGGGATGCTTCGATTGGGAGTTCCTGCATGGCAGGGGGTTGGACTGGATGGCCCTTGTGGTCTCTTCCAACTCTGTGATTCTATGATTCTATGATTCTAGTGTTGCCAATGCTCTTTTCCTCATCATCTTTAGCAGCTACAACATGATCCTGTCTGTTGATTTTGGCCAGTGTGGAGATTTGAGAATTTCATTTTCATATATATATATATATATATATATATTACCAAAACTCACAAAGCTATCATAAATATGACTGATAACTTGAGAGTTTAAAGATTGGAATGTGGGAGAAACCTGAACTGGCAGATTCATTCAATCTTAATTCGAAGGGGATTTAAAAAGAAGTTTCTCTGCATATTTTGTAATTGATCACAAATAACTAAGGGTGAAATTTCTATACAAAGAAAAGAATATAAAATTGAAAAGAATAAAGAAAGGAAGAGCAAAAGGCAAATGAGAAGATTGTTTGTAATATTTTAGCTGCACAGAATGGAAGAAAAATCATAGCACATAATTGCTCAATATGTGTCAAGAAAAGTTCATCAATGTTGAAGGGGCTGTTGATACACATACATGTATGCATGTGGTCTTTCTTGATCTAGCACACAACATATAGTTGTTTAGAGCCATGATAGCTACAATGGCTTTTAACAAAATAATTGGAGCTTTTGGGAGATAAAAAGAAATGTATAAGAAACTAAAAAAGAGAAAAAGAAGAAAATCAAAGGGAAATACTTGAAAACTGGCAAACAATGAGAATTATTTCATATTTCATTAAAATATTCATTGGGTAAAGCATACCTGCTCGATAATTTCATGGCGGGAACAGTGGTGGTGGTGAGATGCATTTAAATGAGGACAGAATATATTGGATGGGAATGGATATGATTATGCTTCAACTGATGAGTCATAAATAATGACACAGTCTAATGCTCATGAAGCAAAACTGATGACAGAAGTGAGAAGAATGCAATCAATAACACTGGGAAAATAGCAGAGAGAAGCAAGAGTGCTCATACAAGCATAGGAGATGGGAAAGGGGTGGTGAACTAGAGAAAGCATCTTTTAAAAATGTATTTGTCAAAGCAAATGTCTCTAGTAGCAGATTTTTTTTATTATTTATTTATTTATTTATTTATTTTGTGGTGGTGGCAGGGAGAAGGAATATTAAAGCATTCAGAAATTTTAGCAATGAAGTCAACTGAAAAAATCACACAGATCACTAAGAAAAATCACCTGACTATATTAACAAATTAAATTGCATAGCCAGGTTTCATACCTATTGTCAACAAGACAAAAAAGAAAAGAAAAGAAATATAAAAATATATTGTGACAGATCTTCCTCTCTCCCTCCCTGATATACTGGGTGATTTTTTAAAAAAATTTTTATAAAAGAAATAGTGCGAAAGTAAAGCCGTTTGTATTTGGTTTTACACTATTCTTTTTCAATCGCCCTGTATATTCTGCATATAGATATACTTTCTGATTGCACAGTAATCCTGTTCATTACATTCACTGCCAGTGTGTGATTATTTCACCACACAAAAAGCCACAGATTCAGGGGGGCTCATAGGGCCGTGTTCTTGGCCCCACTTCTCTCAGTCCTACTGGTAATTAAAGTGAAGAAGGAGAAGGATGCCTTTAGTATCCATGCAATCTCTATGTTCAATTTGTAAAATTTATCCAGTGCTTTAAATCACACCAAAATTATGCCTTGATCCATGAGGGGTGTGGAAGCAGGGGAGTTACTAGAAGTTGTGGGGTGTGTAGGCCAAAACAGGTGAGGTGACACCACTGCTCCTCAGACATCTCCCTTTTGGCAGAAATGGGCTGTGGTGTTCACCTGCATCCCTTTTAAATGTTGGGGCGCATGTGGAAGAAATAGTGTGAGTGGGGCAAGGTTCAGAGGGAGGGAAAGGCTTCAGGTGTTTATTTGTTTTTGTAATATATGTAGATTAAAAGTTTTTTTTTTAAATTTTTAAATAAATAAAGTTTTTTTTAATTTTAAAGTCTTTTAAAAAGTATTACATCTTACCAAATTTTCATTTTAACCACATGAAACTATGTATATGTAAATACATTTAGGCTATGCATATAACACTGTAATTTAAAGGTATAATTTTGATTTAGCTGGTTGTTTATATCACAGCTATTTACATTCGGTATTATATGGGAATTAAGATTTATGAGTAACATGAGCAAAAAAATAATAATACTAAGGTCAATGGGGAGGGAGGACACCATGAATTACTCCACAGGGTGATGCTAAACCTAGTGATGCCATTGCCTGGAAAAGCCATACAATCATAGTGGTGAAACTCAATTATGTGGCCCAATGGCACTGCTGTGTTCAAGTTTCTTTTTAAGGTGTACCCATAGTGCAGAATTAAAACAGTTTGACACCACTTTAAATGACGTGATTCTATTCTACAAAATCCTGGGATTTGTAATTTGGTGAGGTACCAGATCTCTCTGACAGACTGGGCAGATGGGACAGACATCCCAAGATTCTATAGGATATCAGATACAGTACTGTCAAACTGCTTTAATTCTGCAGTGTGGATACACCCTTATTGTGAGTAAGGAATAAGAAGAGTGCACTTCAAAAAATAATAATGCAGGTGTATGGTGCTCTAGGTGTGGTGTGCATGTGTTATATTTCACCTCTTTCTCATTATAAACTAACTGTTAAAATTTTGTATTGTTGTTATTGTTGTTTTTGCTGTTGTTGTGTGCCTTCAAATCATTTCCGACTTATGGTGAACCTAAGGCAAAGTTATCACAGGGTTTTCTTGGCAGGATTTGTTTAGAGAGGGTTGCCATTTCCTTCTTCTAAGGCTAAGATCATGCAACTTGTCCAAGGTCATTATGGGGCAAAACAGACAGCTTGCCCCTGCCTCTTTGAGCAGGGCTATGGCACCCACACTCCACGTCCCCAATCCATCATTTTTCCAGGCCAAAAAGAAGCTGCAAAATGCTGCTTCTTTTTGGTCCAGAAAAAGGACACCTTTGCCACATTTTTGGCACTCCTTTTGGTGTGTGGCATGTTAATGCTACACCAAAGGAGTGCCTCAGTGACTCCCACTGTGCGGTCAGGTGGGCACATGACACCAGCACCGGGGTGGCACCGGGATGTGCATCATCCAAATGCCACGCCCCCATGCCATCACGATGCTGGTGCTGGCTGACAGTCTGTACAGCCTCTATGTTTTGTTAATACATTCATAACAATATTTTCCACAAAGTGTACAGTACAATCCAATGATCCTTGGGAGAGTTTCAAAAGGACCACAGGATAGTGTGGGATTCGCCCTCCAGGATCAGAGAGGAAAATCCACCATGGACTTTCTCCTTTGATTATTACGGAAACACTCTACCAGTGTGGCTGTCTTAATGTTGCTATTCCAATAGTGGTAAGAAACAGTAGAGTGGAGCATTGCATAGGAATGTCAAGAGCAGATCCCTGGTTCAGATGCTGGGGAAAGCAAAAATATAGCATTCCAAGAGTTGATGACTCTCTTGCAGTTGAAACCAATGGGATGGGTTATTACAAAGACAAAACAGTGAGCAAAAGATGCCATGTATTTAAAGGTTAAAAGCCAACACCAACCTTCTGCCTCATTCTTAATGAATCAGGAGTTAGAGATCAGTGGATACTTCATAAATGTCCACTTCTGACCTCCACAAACTGTTCCATTAACTGATCTCAATTCAGCTGGGTCAACAGCAGCCTTCTCATTGTAATAACAAAAGCATTTTTATGATCCTTTATTTTTTTCCCCTCCATTCCCCAGAATTTCTTCATGCATATATATACTTGTATTAAATTATTAATTTAGTACAATAATTTAATTGAATTAAAAATTGTATTAAATTAATAATTTAATAAATTATAACTTTTCTCCTGACAGAGGACCCAAGACTGCTTCATTCCCAGAAGTTTCAGTCAGGGAAAAGATCCTTGAGATTTACATAAGTGTTGATTTATAGTTCAGGAAGTCATTCAGTGGGCCTAATGTAATTGAAAAACCTGCTGTAAATTAGAAATTATGTAAATACCCATTGGCAATTAGACTTAGACACTAAGGTTTAGCTTTATGTTGTACTTATGTTCAAATGTCACTCCTAATGCATCACCCCTGTGGTCCTTTAGGAGGGTCTCCCAAGGCCCAAGAGATGTAGCAACATGGCACATTTCTAATTCGGGGGGGGGGGGGAACCAAACATGGTTTGTTTGACCAGAAATGTGTGTCACCTGTATTCCGCTAAGAAGCCCAGTCTTATTTCTTCCATTTGTCCATGAGCCGAAAATATTATAATGAACTTGATACATAACCTTTCATTTATTTAGTGAGTGTTGTTTTAATGACCGAATCTCAAATGCATGTATAAACCAGCCATATTACTCATTAGAGATCAGTTGTGATGATTTTCAGTGAAAGCAATGCACATCCCCAGCTGTGAGGCAGAGAGAAGTGAAACAAGAAGTTATCATCAAGTGATACACATTTGTGTTTGAATCATTTGTTATACCACATTTTTGAATGCTGTCAAATATTCTAGCACTCCAGAGGGAACCTGGCAGGATTCATGCCTCTGTTTCTTTTCCCCAAGTAATTCTTCAATTATAATAAGGTTATTGTCCTTAATACATTTCTGACTTTCACCCTACATTATTATTTTATCCTCCATGCTGCAGTGTTGTGTTCCTGAACCTGACTCCCAGTGAGAAATATGTGACTGATTAACAATATCATCCTTGTTTCTTATCTTACAGAAATTGGACATATTAGATTTTGAGCATGCAGGGGAATTGAGTTACAGATGTCCTGTGTAAAGCTAGGAAGATTAATGTACAGTGCCGCATCTCTGACTATGGAAGTTCCCAGTAGGCAACAGAATGGGCAAGTTAGGGTATTTTGTTATCTATCGACGTGACATAATGTTCCATTTCCATGCACTGAGCTACAATGCAGAGCCAGTTACTCAAAGAGAACTTCTCTTGCAGGGGAGACAAAAGTACTGAAAGTAAAACTGATTTGCTCAAAACAAAGGATATCAGAGCTATTTTCTTAGGGAAGTTGTTTTTTTCAATTGAAACCTAGTGAGACAACAGAAAGCAGAAAACAGCAGGCAGATGTTAGTCTGTGCATGCCTCTGAAGTCTGTGCGTGCCTCTGAGTAAGCTGCCTGCCTTTGGTAATTGTTACACCTGCTGTTAATTTATTGTCATTGCTCCCTTTTCAAATGCTGTGGTAAATGCAATTTTCCCTGTGCTGTGCATTTGTAGATCTTCAGAAGACCATTTTGGTCAATCTTTAACTGGCTTCAGAAAACAACAAAAATTGACAAATTTCAAAATTTTGAATTCATTCCTCATATAATGAGACCTTCAGCAATCCTTCATTTTTGATACTTAGTGTTTTTAAATTATGTTATTCTTGTAGACATAAGAGTGTTACTGGACAAGACCAAAGACTCTCTAGTCCCGTTTTCTGTTCATATAGTAATCAACCATATGCTTCTTGGTAGTCCACAAGCAGAGTCTCTTTGAAACTAGACAATTATACCACTTTCATACCACTTTAATGGCTATGACCCCAGACTATGGAATCCTGGGATTTGTAGTTACATTCGATATTTATTTAGCATTTTCTGCCCAAGAGGTCTAGTGCCTTATTAGATTACAAATTCCAGGATTCCATAACCATGCCAGTTCAAGTGATATCAATCTGATATAGTTATACAGCATGAAAGAGACCCATGCAACAGCAACCTCACATTTATATTTAGGAGCAAATGCGACATAGGACCTTACTACACTAGTGAAATCCCATTCAGAAATGGGATTTAAACTAGATTTAAATTTTAAGAAACCCCACAAATGCATGAAGTTTATCACATGACATTGCTGCCAAAGTGAAATAACCTGAAAGTAAACCGAAGGTAACATGGAGAAAAATGTCAGCTTTTTACTTTTGGGAAGTTATGAAAGTAAAAAGCTGCCATTGTCTTCAATTTTACTTTTGGTTTATTTTCACGTTATTTCATTTTGGCAGTAACGTTATGTGATAAATTTCCCACATTTATGTTATTGTTGTTTTCCATTTAAATCTAGTTTAAATCCCATTTCTGAATGGGATTTTGCTAGTGTGATAAGGCCCATAGAGGCATGCCACATCTGGTCCTGAATATAATATAAAGCCATATAATTCCGTCTGTCGCCCTTAGACTGTGGAATGACCTGACAGAAGAGATTTGACAGCTGAACATATTGTTCAAATATAAAACAGCACTGAAGGCCAATCCATTCTGGCAGGCTTAGCCAGATGACCTTTAAATTGAGTATTTAGATGCTGAATTTTAAATGTGGACTGTTTTAAAAAATGTGTATGTCTTATTTGTTCTTTTAAATGATTGCATATTTTAATTAGTATGTTTTAATTGATGTTGTTCATTGTTGATTTGTTGTTGTTTCCTGCCTCCAACCATGGGGAGAGGCGGGTAAGAAATCATCATCATCATCATCATCATCATCATGACTAGTAACCACTGATGGTTTTGGCATCCTTGAATTTGTTGAGTATTCTCTCGAGGACAACCCAATTGGTGCCCATCTCCACATAACTCTGAATTATATGAAAAAATTACATCCTTTTCTCAGTATGAAATCTTCTACCAGTGGAAAACTCCAAGTACTACTCTGCAAAATGGAGAAAGATGGGTCCAACTTTGTCCACATCAGATATAATTTTCCTTCCTGTATATACTTCTAATGTGTCTCCCTCTTACTCCTCCCCCCCCCCAGCTAAAGAGCCATAACTGTTGAAATCTTTCCTCATAGCCCTGTAATCAGATTGCTTTAAATACCAATAAGATGGAAATATGATAACAATACTGAGCATTATTTCCAATTAATGCAGATTGTGTTCTTATTGCAAAGAACATGGGTCCTATGCCACTGATGGAACCCCATTTGTGAGTGAAATGGTTTTATCCTTTCCTCCAAAGCAGGTGAATAGCTATATGGAGAGGGACAAAATGAAGGCCACCTCCACCCACCGAGTGGATTTTTCCTTCATCCCCAGTTGAGCATTTGGAAATTCAGATTAGGCATCCACAGAAAAGGGACAAGCAAAGTTACAAAAGTTACAAAACTTTTGCAAAGTTACAAAAGGAATGTAAACACAGCAAATCTAAGAGTTCTGGGTGTAAACAATTTTTAATGTCTCCTTTTCAGTGCTAGAAATTTGTGGACTGAAGAAAAATTCCATTAGGCGATCTAGATCCTTATTTGAGGGACAATGCTCTTATTTCACATAACACACACACACACTACATTACGCCCTCTTAAAATCAGTTCCAGAGGAAGCAGATTCAGAAGACTGCAAAAGCAGGGAAGGATGGGAAATTTCAATTTTATGAGCAGCAGTATGGTTGCCCAACACTGGGTTTAATTAACCCTTTCTTGTCTCTTTCTTCCCCCTTATTATTTAATTGACTTAAATACCCTAAAGTCAACAGATCCTGTCTGATCTTAGAAGCTCAGCAGAGTCAGCTCTGTTTAACACTAGGATGGGAGACACCAACATATACCAGGTGCTGTAGACTATTTTTAAGAGAAAGGAATTGGCAAAACTCAGCATTCCTTACCTTAAAAAAAATCCTATGAAATTCATAAGGCCACCATAAATTGACAAGTAAGGGGCTGTACAAATGGGTGGCAGGATGCCAGTCCCCCCTCCAATCAGTGCAGCAGCAGCTACATGTAGTGGCACTGATCCGCTCACTCTATGGAGAAAAAAAAAAAAAAGAGGCTGCTATAAGCAGCTTCCTGGAAGGGGAACCATAAGCACTGAGGCATTGCATCATGACACCCCTCTTGCACAGCACCATTTGGGCACTGTGCATGATATGTATCATCAGGGCATGCACCATATGGATGGGTGCATGCCAAGATGGTGCCTGGGTGGTGCAGTGAGGGCTCAGAGCATGTGGATGCTCAGCCCTCACCGCGTGTACTGTACAGGCTGGCACAAAGTTAACTTGAAGGTACAAAAACACCCAAACATTCTTTAAAAGGAAATTGTGACTTTATTCATTCATCATATCAGGATTCTTTAATTTTATATTTCAATTACATCAGCAATTTCACTTGCTTCACTAAAACCTGTTTGTAGGTACTCTTGAAGCAATATATGTGTTTTATCTTTCCTGTATATCATTTGAGAGCCAGCATGGTGTAGTAGTTTGACTGTTGGTTCAAATTTCCACTTGGCCATGGAAACCCACTAGTTCACCTTGGGCAAATAACACACTCTCTGTCTCAGAAGGGCAAGGGCAAATCCCTTCAGAACAAATCTTGTCAAGAAAAACCTCTGATAGGGTCGCCATAAGTTGGAAATGGCTTGGAGGCACACAATAAAATAGTAAGCACATGCTGGCAGAAAATCCTGAAGCACATGGCTAGCATACACACGTACAGACACATACAGAAACACAGAGATATGTGTGTGTGTGTGTGTGCGCGCACACATTTTTTTAATCTATAGATATACAGTGTGATTCTATGCATGTATAATGAGACGTTCTGCTGCATTCAATAGTGGTTATTGTGGAGAATGCAGGACTGGAATCTCACCTTCCAAGTCAAAATATGCATACTAGGAAACTAGTCCCACTGAACAGATTGAGTTCTACCTCCAAGGAAACATTCATATAGAATGATTTCCATTTGGAAAAGCATAAAAAAGTTAGGGGGGGGGGGACCCAATGTCAAAAAGCAACAGAATGTTTTTTCTAGCACAGTCTTAAGTGTTTTGTTTTTCACCTGAGTTCAGATGAGAAAATCACTGGTTTTGAAATTTTGTGGATCTGGCATTGATGTTGCTGTGAGGCCTGAGAATACTGATTTATCTATAACAAAGTTTCCGTTCAAGTGATACTGTGTTCAAAGAAGATAAAAGACAAAATATAAAGTTTATGAAATCTGCACTGAGGAATTGTAGCATATGGAAATTGGTTGGCTCATTTCTAAGTTGTTTGTTTAAATGTTTTCCTTCTGCATTTAACATACCACATTGCTGAATATAATGTATACACTTTACACCATGAAGTTGTCATATTTGGTTCTTAAAAGTAAATATGAAGTTTTCTTTCAAGAGTTATAAATTTTCACAAACACTGATGAATGAGCACTGAATGACATACATTGGATGAGATTTTCAAAGGTAGAAATGCCTCAGGGAAGCTTCAGATGTGTACAGGTTTCAAGACTAGGATAGACAGTTTCAGTCTGAAAATCACTTAGTACTGCAACATCTCCAACAAAATAATTCAAGATAAGTGAATGTATCCAAAGCTACTGCTGCCACACTACAGAATTAATGCAGTTCAACACTGCTTTTAATTATCACAACTCCATCCCATGGAATACTGATATTTGTAGTTTGTTGTAGCTCCAGAGCTCTCTGACAAAGAAAGCTAAATAGCTCTGGAATCTACAAATGCCATCATTCCATTGCTTTGAGCCATGGCTGATAAAGCAGTGTCAAGCTCCATTAATTCTACAGTGTAGATGCAGCCCTAATCTTCTGCAGGTTAATAATATGTAAAGTGGTTTTCCTGAGAGAAAGCAATACCAGCATTTCAAGGTCTGTGACAAATACATCATGTTTAGACATCAGACTAAGCCATGCTTAATGTTAGACATATTGGTTGATTTAACTATGAGCCATAGTCTGGAGAAAGCTTGTCTACTTCTTTTCCACCTCTTGTCAGCTCCTATTTCAGGGTGGACAAATGGGAAAATTAGAGAAAAGTCACATTTCTGGGATCAATGGTTGAATCAAGCCAGTTAATAACCCAAAAGTAAAATGAGACTTCTAAGTATGTTTGGTTTGTTTGTGTAGATGGATTTCTCATATTTTGACTTTCTGTTAAGAATAAAGATTTTAATTTTTTCTCTCCTGTTAGGAGAGATTGTTAGAGTTTGTTGGTTTGTTTGTGGATTTGTTTGGGTTGTTTTTTGTTTTTTGTTTTACATTTTTAGTTATTTTTCACACTTGGGAAATCATAGGATCATAGGGCTGGAAGTGACTTCAGGGGCCACCTAGTCCAAGCCCTGCCATGCTGGAATACACAATATTCCCAAAAGATGGCCAGCAAATTTCTGTTTAAAGACTGGTGAAGAATAGTCCACAACTCTCTATGGCAGTTTGTTACACTGTCAAAAGGGTCTTGCAGTCAAGATGTTCTTCCTAAAATTTAGGTGGAATCTCTTTATCTTCTTTTCATGTTCATTAAATAAATAAAGAATTCTTTTGTTTGTTGTGTTAATATGGTGTTCAATGTATGATGTTATTTTTTTGTGAATAAAAATTAAAAAAAGAGAAAGAAAGAAAGAAAGAAAGAAAGAAAGCCTCGAATTTGCAAACACACACACACACACACAAAACCTTTTGTGCAAAATAACCTACTTCTCTTCTGTATGGTTCCCCCCCCCCCAAAAAAAAATGCCAAAAATTTGGGACTGACTGGTTTATACTAGCATGAGCTATCCATCCATACCTTGCTAAAGGTAAACCTGGTGCTTCTCTGTGTGCCTTTTGATTGGGTAAGAGCTTAAAATTTGTAATTGTGAGCCATTTCATTGGTTCATTGGGGAGGAGGAAAGAGAAATCTCATTCTATATAACTGCTTGGAGAGGAATTCTGGGCCATACCTTGCTAAAGGTAAACCTGGTGCTTCTCTGTGTGCCTTTTGATTGGGTAAGAGCTTAAAATTTGAAATTGTGAGCCATTTCATTGGTTCATTGGGGAGGAGGAAAGAGAAATCTCATTCTATATAACTGCTTGGAGAGGAATTCTGGGCCATACCTTGCTAAAGGTAAACCTGGTGCTTCTCTGTGTGCCTTTTGATTGGGTAAGAGCTTAAAATTTGTAATTGTGAGCCATTTCATTGGTTCATTGGGGAGGAGGAAAGAGAAATCTCATTCTATATAACTGCTTGGAGAGGAATTCTGGGCCATACCTTGCTAAAGGTAAACCTGGTGCTTCTCTGTGTGCCTTTTGATTGGGTAAGAGCTTAAAATTTGAAATTGTGAGCCATTTCATTGGTTCATTGGGGAGGAGGAAAGAGAAATCTCATTCTATATAACTGCTTGGAGAGGAATTCTGGGCCATACCTTGCTAAAGGTAAACCTGGTGCTTCTCTGTGTGCCTTTTGATTGGGTAAGAGCTTAAAATTTGTAATTGTGAGCCATTTCATTGGTTCATTGGGGAGGAGGAAAGAGAAATCTCATTCTATATTACTGCTTTTTCTTTTCATACTCATTTTTATATTTGATAGCCAAGCGGGTTGGAAGTACAGAGGAGAAGGTAGCCTGAGCACAGTGTTGGAGGACAACTCATTCAATATTTATACTTTTCTTCTCACTATTCCCTTAAGGGGCTGTGGGGATTCAGAGGAAATGAATCAGGGACTTACCTCTAGAAGGAGCTAGCAGCCAGGAGCTTTCTAGATAACTATAGGCCCAGTTGATTGAGCTCACTAACAGAGCTTGGGGACAAAGGCCAGCCATACAGGGATTCTTTACACTGGTGTTTTAACAGGAGAAGCCCACAGTCTTGTTTCAGTTCCTCCTTAAGACTCCTCACTATGGACACTGAGGGACCTGCTGCAGTCACCTGCAACACCTGTGGCATGTTCATCTTCTTGCCTATAGATGTGGGGAACTTCACCTGCACCAAGTACAAGTTGGTAGCCCTCTTAGAAGAGAGAGTTCAGCAGTTGGAGGCCCAGGTGTCTACACTTCAGCCTCACAGAGAGCAGGAGGTTTACTTGAACAGAAAGGACCGGACGGTCTTGGACAGGAAACACACAGAGAAAGTTGCTGAGGAAGAAGAGGTCAATTCACACACAAAAGAAGTAGATGGTTGGAGGAATGTTACACACAGAAGTAGGGAAAACACGGTTCGTTCAGTGAGCTTGCAGATACAGAATCGCTTTGAATCTCTCTCTGTTATCAGAGATGATGAGGAAAAGCAGAAGGGACAGACATCAGGGACAGAGCAGGGGAGCCTGAGAATAGCACCAAAGGGAACAGCCACTGCTAAGCCTAGAAGGAGGCGTGTGGTGGTTGTGGGGGACTCCTTGCTGAGGGGTACACAAGCAGTGGTTTGTGGGCCTGACAAATTGTCTCGGGAGGTGTGCTGTCTCTCTGGGGCAAAGATCTGTGATGTGACAGAGAGGCTGACAAGACTTGTCAAGCCTACTGACTGTTATCCCTTTCTTTTGGTTCATGTGGGAACCAATGATACTGCAAGGCACAGCTTTCAGAATATCATAACGGATTATGAGGATCTGGGTAGGAAGCTGAAAGAGATGGATGCACAGGTTGTCATATCATATCTTCTCCCAGTAGAAGGGCATGGTCCAGGAAGGGAAAGGAAAATAGCAGAGGTGAGTAACTAGCTCCGTAGATGGTGCCGACAAGAACAGTTTGGAGTCTTGGATCATGGGCTGCGGTTCCATGAGGAAGGACTTCTGGCAAAGGATGGGCTACATCTCACACCAGTTGGCAAAAGCGTTTTTGCCAATAGTCTCAAAAATCTGATCAGGTGGGCTTTAAACTGAGTTATATGGGGGAGGGAGACATTATTCTGGAAGGCAAAAGGGCTGGAATAAATACTGAAACTGACATAGAGGGAACAAGGCAAACAGTGCAAGGACCCAACAGTGGGAAGCAAAAAAAAAAAAAATTGCACAGGCAGCAAGTAAAGGGAACACATGTTCTTAGATGTCTCTACACTAATGCACAGAGTATGGGAAATAAACAGGATGAACTTGAACTCCTACCACAACAAAGCAAATATGATATAATAGGCATCACTGAAACCTGGTGGGATGAGTCTCATGATTGGAATGTAGAAATAGAGGGATATAACCTTTTTAAGAGAAACAGGCCACACAGGAAAGGAGGAGGAATAGCATTATATGTCAGGCATATTTACACCAGTGAAGAGATGCAGGAAGTCAATACTGGAAGCCAGGTGGAGAGCATCTGGATAAAAATTAAAGGAGGGGGAAACAACAGGGATATTACTGTGGGAGTCTACTACAGACCTCCAAGTCAGACGGAGGAATTGGATGATGCCTTTCTAGAACAGATGACCACACACTCAGAAAGGAGAGATGTAGTAGTGATGGGGGACTTCAACCATCCGGATATTTGCTGGAAGTCAAACTCAGCCAAATCCTCAAGGTCCAGCAAATTCCTCACTTGCCTGGAAGACAGTTTCATTGTCCAAAAGGTGGAAGAGGCAACAAGGGATACAGCTATTTTGGATCTGATCTTAACCAACAGGGATGACCTAGTCAATGGGGTGCAAGTGGTTGGATCCTTAGGTGGGAGTGACCATGTTCTCCTGGACTTTGTTATACAGTGGAAGGGAGAAGCTAGGCATAGTCAGACAAGCACTCTAGACTTTAGGAGAGCTGATTTCAATAATCTTAGAGAAATACTGGGGGTGATCCCATGGTCAGGAATACTAAAAGAGAAGGGAGTTCAAGACAGACGGTAGTTTCTCAAAAAGGAGATACTGAAGGCGCAATTTCAAACAGTTCCAATGAGGAAGAAAAATGTAAGATGTCTTAAGAAGCCAGGATGGATGACTAAGGAACTTTCAACTGAGATAAGTTTTAAACGGAACATGTATATGAAATGGAAAAATGGGGGAATCACGAAAGAGGAATTCAAACAAATAGCCAGCACATGTAGGGGTAAAGTCAGGAAAGCTAAAGTGCAGGATGAACTCAGGCTGGCTAGAGAGGTTAAGAACAATAAAAAGGGTTTTTTGGGTATGTCCGAAGCAAAAGGAAAAAGAAGAAAACAGTAGGGCCACTGCATGCAGAAGATGGCAAAATGCTCACAGGGGACAGAGAAAAGGCAGAATTACTCAACACCTTCTTTGCTTCAGTCTTCTCAGAAAAGGCAAAGGGTGCTCAAACTAAGGATAATGGGGAAGAAGACAGAATAGGGGAATTTCAGCACAGAATAAGTAAAGAGATAGTACAGGAATACTTGGTTAACCTAAATGAATATAAGTCTCCAGGACCAGATAAACTACATCCAAAGGTATTGAAAGAACTGGCAAATGTAATATCGGAGCCATTGGCAATAATCTTTGAGAACTCCTGGAGAACAGGAGAAGTCTTAGCAGACTGGAGGAGGGCAAACGTTGTCCCTATCTTCAAAAAGGGAAAAAAAGAGGATCCCAACAATTATCGTCCAGTTAGTCTGACATCAATTCCAGGAAAGATTCTAGAGCATATAATTAAACAGAGAGTCTGTGAACATTTAGAAAGCAACACCATAATCACAAAAAGCCAACATGGGTTTCAGAGAAACAAGTCTTGCCAGACAAATCTGACCTCTTTTTTTTTTATAAAATTACCAGTTTGGTAGATGAAGGGAATGCTGTGGATATAGTATAGCTTGATTTCAGCAAGGCCTTTGACAAGTTTCCCCATGACGTTCTTGAAAACAAGCTTGTAAAATATGGGCTAGACAAGGTAACTATTACATGGATTTGTAAGTGGTTGATGGGCCGAACTCAAAGGGTGCTCAACAATGGTTCCTTTTCAACCTGGAAAGATGTGACCAGTGGGGTCCCACAGGGTTCTGTACTGGGCCCAGTGCTATTCAATATCTTTATTAATGACTTGGATGACAGAATTGGGGGTATACTTATCAAATTTGCAGATGACACCAAATTAGGAGGAGTAGCCAATACTCCAGAAGACAGGATTGAAATTCATAATGACCTGAATAGACTAGAAAGCTGGGCCAACGTTAACAAAATGAAATTCAATGTGGAGAAATGTAAGGTACTTCACTTAGGACGAAAAAATGAAATGCAGAGATATAGGATGGTGGACATCTGGCTGAATAAAACTATATGTCAAAGGGATCTAGGAGTCCAAGTAGACCATAAGTTGAACATGAGTCAACAGTGCGATGCGGCAGCTAAAAAGGCCAATGCTATTTTAGGCTGCATCAATAGAAGTATAGTGTCTAGATCAAAGGAAGTAATAGTGCCGCTCTACTCTGCTTTGGTCAGGCCCCACCTGGAATACTGTGTCCAGTTCTGGGCACCACAATTCAAAAAGGATGTGGAGAAACTGGAGCGGGTGCAAAGGAGGGCAACTAAGATGGTAAAGGGTCTGGAAACCATGCCCTATGAGGAACGACTTAGAGAGCTGGGGATGTTTAGCCTGGAGAAGAGAAGGTTAAGAGGTGATATGATAGCCCTGTTTAAACATTTGAAGGGATGTCATGTTGAGGAGGAAGCAAGTTTGTTTTCTGCTGCTCCACAGAACAGAATCCGGAACAATGGATGCAAGCTGCAGGAAAAGAGATTCCACCTCAACATTAGGAGGAACTTCCTGACAGTAAGGGCTGTTCGACGGTGGAACCCACTCCCTCGAAGTGTAGTGGATTCTCCGTCCTTGGAGGTCTTTAAGCAGATACTGGAGGGCCATTTTTTGGGGATGCTTTGATTTGGAGTTCCTGCATGGCAGGGGGTTGGACTGGATGGCCCTTGTGGTCTCTTCCAACTCTATGATTCTATAATTCTAAAGCATCCCCGACAGATGGCTATCAAGCCTCTGTTTAAAGACCTCCAAGGAAGGTCTGGACTCTAAAGGAGTTTGTTCCACTGTCGAACAACCCTTACTGTCAGGAAATTCCTCCTAATGTTGAAGTAGAATCTCTTTTCCTGTAGCTTGCATCCATTGTTCCGAGTCCTGTTCTCTGGAGCAGCAGAAAACAATCTTGCTCCCCCCTCAATATGAAGTCTCCAAGAATTTAAAGAGGGCTATCATATTAACCTTCTCTTCTCCAACCTAAACATCCCCATCTCCCTAAATCGTTACTCATAGGGCATGGTTTCCAGGTCCAAAACACACTGCAGAAATAATCCAGTTTGAGACTGCTTTAACTGCACTGGCTCAATGCTACGGATGTCTGGGAACTGTAGTTCTGTGGATTCTTTGATACGAGGCTAAATTGGAAGTATAATTTAAGGTCAATTCGAATGCAATCATGGGGTTTACGTTATTGTGAATTAACTCTTTGCATGCAAATTTGGGCAAGAGGGAAGCCAATTCGAATGTAATCATGGGTTTTACGTTATTGCGAATTAAAGCTTCGCATGCAAATTCGGGCAGGAGGGGGTTATTTTCGGGTAATGGGAAGTAATTCCAAACGGAGCAGGGGTTCTTCCGAACGGAGCAGGGGTTCATGTAAATTCGCTAAACAAGCGAATTTACATGAATCCGCATTGGCTCCATTCGGAGTTGGGAGAAATTCCTCCCGTTTGAAAGAGTCCTGTGAGACATTTAGTGTGCCATTGCGCCCGGGCTATATGGTTTCAAAAGAACATGGACGTGGTGATTCTCTTCCTGGGGGATTGCTTCTTGCCATCCTTTAGAGAATTTGGGTTTCCCAAGAACCAGACTGAACAGTCACTTTAGCAAAGGGGGTTTCTTCTCTTTATTAAACAAACAAACAAACAAACAGAAAGCTTACTTTAGAGTCCTTAGTAACTGTGGTCCTGGGAACTCAGCCAGATGGCTCACCAAAGTCTCTCTCTCTCTTTAACTTTGAGGCAAGGATGCTCAAAGTCCCAGCCAGATGACCTATATGAAGGCAGGGAACCTTCCTCTGTTGTCAGCTGGCTGTTTTGAGGGCGCCCGAAGCTCCTCAGCGTCACTCAACTGTGCGTAGTGCTGAGTATACTGTTCGAGCTTCAAGGACTGAAGAATTACATACTGGAAGATGGCTTGACCAAGGCCTGGCTAGCACACCCTCCAGCACGTCCACTCTGTAGAGTCTCTGATAGTCTACTGAGAGGAAAGATGGCTTCCCCTTTCCAGGTCCCCAGAAAAAGGGGAGGAGCAAGCTTGAATTGTAACACATAAACAATAATTGGCAGGTGCCAAGAACCAATAAATGCAATCAAACCTTTAACAAGTTACAAAATACATCAAAACAGTGCAAAAGAGGGATTTTGGAACTTAAACTCTTTGCAAACTAAGCAGGCTGCAGCATGTCACAAATGCAAACCTCTAAACTCAAACTTTTAAATGCAGAAAGCACTTGCTGCACTGTCACATTTAGCCTCCTCTATCTGAGAGATCTGGTACCACAATAAACTACAATTCCCAGGATTCCCTAGCACTAATCCAGGGCAGTTAAAGTTGTCTCAAACTATTTCTGCAGTATGTTTTGGACCTCAGTTTCAAATATGTGACTGGATTCTTTACTCCCTTTTTATGCTGAAACAATCTAACACAACTAACCCTTTGACTATTACTATAGTGGCTGAATGTTTCTTCTAATAGGGGTGTGAAAACTCCCTTTATTTTTGAGGGTCAGAAAAATTGGTAGCATTTTTCATATCCTTTGTTTGGACACAACAGCAAGGCAGAATTCAGCAAAGCCAACATTGTACAATGATTGATGTGTAATCCCAGCCACAGTCCACAGACATAGAAAGGGGAACACTGGCAGTAAAGCCAAAGGACATAATATACTGAATATATTTAACAGAAAGGATCTACACCAGAGTTGGGGATCATATGGTGGTATAGATATTACTGGACTACAGCTGCTAGCATACCTCATCTAGATAGATTAATTTTGCTGGAAGAAGCAGTCCAGCAAAACCTGATCCTTACCAAGAGCTGGAGAAAAGAGACAATTGTGATCAGTGGAAGACTGTAGGCAGTTATATATCCTCAGTTGTGTTTGAAGGGTAGGATGACATCTTTAGCTTCCGTACTCCAGGAAGAGGAGGCTAGCTGCAAAATCAGTCCTCTGGGCATAGAGGGGTTGAAACAGCAATAATGAAGTGTAATTTATCCTCTTGTGCTGCCTGTTTTACTCTTTGCACAGCATCTGCTTACCCAGTCAGTTTGAAGCCTGGTTTTTACTGGCTGCATGTGGAAAAGCCATGTAGTAGGGTATGGTATTTTGGTTTTTGTAATCTTTTCACTCATATTAGCCAAGTGGCCAGTTGAGTGTTTATTTCTTGCTGCACTACACTGAATTGATAGTGATGTTGAGCACAGATAAATTCCAGTGTTGGTCAGATTGGCAGACACAGTGTGGTTCAAGGGCTGAAGTGCATCAGTGTACCAACTTTTGGACTGGAATCAAAGAACCGTTCATAGTATTCAGCAGAAGGGATTTTCAGACCCTTTTTCTAATGGTCTTACACATCCAAAAATTCTCAGGAAAAGTGTTCACAAGTGTCCCTTGGAAATAAAAAGTTTATTGTTAGTATAATATCAATGGTTGAGTTCATTGTACCCTACCATTATACAGAATGATCACATATCATGCAGGAAAGTATATGTATCACAAAAAGGAAGCAATGTGGGAATCATTTAATTATTATGATCATATTTTTACTGAAATGGTAAAAATACTTCTGAGATTTTCTGCCTCAGGTCCCAAAATAACATTTCCATCTTGGGGTAATATGTGCCTTGACTTCTGGAGATGGGGACTATTAACACTGATGTTCATGTTGAATATCCATTCCTTTCCCAGAATATATCTATTGGGTTAAGACTGTTTAGCCAGCTGTGTTCCCTTGCAATTCATTTATTTTTTGATAAATGAAATTTCATTTATTTTTTCTGCAATTTCACATTGCATGATCAAAGCTGCAGGTGCTGACTCACTTGTACAGGCTTGGAACCACATTTCTATTTGCAACACTGTTTCCTCACAGGGTAATAGGAAACCTCATTTTTAATTGTAGCAGCCAGATATGTACAGTGAATGTGAGAAGACTTTTAAAAAGTAATCCTTTCATTTTAGTAGAAGCATAACAATGCAATGGAAAAATCTTCTGTCATTTAACATTTAAATGCTCCAGCAGCATATGGAGACATGAGTGTGATGTTATTAGCCCAGTGGTGGCACCTCCTAGAGAAGCTTACCTGGCATCTTCATTGTTGTATATAATGTATGTAATGTTGTAATTAAGGTATGTAATGTAATGTTTGTGTTGTATGAGTTTGTGTGGCTATATTTGATAATGAATATTATGTGCTTTGTGATATGTGTTAATAATTAATAAAACATTTTTTAAAAAAAGAAGAGAGAGAGAAAGAACGAGCGAGAGATTATGCATCACTAACAGCATGCCAGCTTCCTTTTCTTTATTTTAGGAATCATACTATTAGTATCTTCTGTTTTCCAGCCCTTAAACAACACACACACACACACACACACACAGAGGAGTCTTAGCAGCAGTTCCTTACTTTCTGCTTTTCTGCCTTTTCTTTCCTGTCTCAGGACTTAGCAGTCAGGGCTTCTATTTTCTTGGCCCTTTAAAACAGTGAGCTACACAACCCTTCTTTTTTTTTTTGCTTTGACAAAGCTCTTGCCATCACCATTTGGAATTATGATCTGAAGCTGGTTCAACCACAAACAATATACTGATTTTTCAAGCATCTACCCTGATGTCCAGATGATTTATGGTGGACTATGTATGTGAATTACCTTTCAGTAACTCACTTGATCACTGGCCGGGCTGGGCTGATTCAAAATCAGATGGCTCTGGGACCCACTCACTGATATTTCCTGTTCCCTGATATTTCCTGCTCCCTGAGAGGATTTGTGCTAACTTAACTCCCATATTGTCTTTTGATTTTGTTTGGGATTTACGATTATCTGACTACCTAGTCAGAACCTAATACTCTAAATCTGGAGTTTCCACCCGTTGGTCCTCCACAGTAGCATGCCTAGTTCTGGTGTTACCCAGTTCGGGGGGGGGGGGGAGGCTTCAAAGCACAATGGGTGGTGCTTCCACAAGGAGATGCAGGGAGGCTCCTCTGAGGAAAACTGGGCTGTGGCAAGGAGGGATGGGATGAAGTGTGTGTGTGTGTGGGGGGGTAACCTCTGGGGTGTCACCTGGTGCAGTCCAAGCTCCTCGCACCTCCTAGTGACACTACTTGTCCTCCATTTGTTTTGGACCTCAACTCTCAGAAGCTCAAGCCAATGGCCAGGAATTATGAGAGCTGAAGTCTAAATAAACTGGAGGATGAAAGGTTGGGATCTACTGGTCTAGATGCTTGGCCTTTGGCCTTTGCAATTGCTTCCTGAGCCCATCCAGCCTCAGTCTTGCCTGGAACAGAGCAATCACACATTTTCTATTGTGATGCTTGACTTTGAATTCATCTGTGACCAAGACACCATGAGGGAAATGATAGAAAAAGGCTCTCTTTAGCTGAGAGAATTTTTCCATATGCACCTGCTGCATGTGCACAGAGAAGAATTATAAACAGGGGTTTTAACAGTTTCAGCCCAAGTGAAATAACCAGAGTAATATCCAACATACACTGGAGTCATCAAGCCTCTTCCTGATTTGCCTGAGCTGTGTTAGCAATGAAATAACAGCAACCCAGTTTCTACTGTATCATATAATTAATTAACAGTTCTCATGGGCATGTAGGCTTACACATTAAAATTCAGGACGCATTTGAAAAATCATCTTATTCAAACTATGCTGTTTCTGAATGTCTTTGCTCAAAGGAAAAAATTGGGGTGGAGAATCTTTCTGGTACTTTTAAATTCATCACCAACAGGTTTTTGCTTAAGCAAAGGCTAAAAAAATAAATAAATCCGACCCCCCCCCCCCAATTTATTCACACTCTCTGGGTATCCTGCAATAGCAAGCCTCTTTAGGAATGTGTTGTACAGTTCGTTCACTACAAAGTAGAATAATACCTTTTTCTTCTTTTCTTAAATGCAGTTTTATAGTGAAATATATTATGAGCACATCTTCAAACAACATGGCTATTATGGACAATTACAGTCTGTTTCTCTCTCTCTCTCTCTCTCTCTCTCTCTCTCTCTCTCTCTCAATTAATGGATTTCAGATGAAAATCAGCTGATTTCACTCTTACATAAAAGATGAATAATTTCAAATCAGGAAAGATTGCAATCATTTGTCTGCATTGTTCACTTTTTTGGACTTTGAGTTTTTTTAAAAAACATTTGCATAAAAATGTTCAAAAGCTTTGGTTTTGTGTGCATTACTTTCCTGTGGAAACAGTGTTTTTTGCACAACACACACTGTTATCTGTGTTGCTTCACCAAAATAAGGGAGGTTGTACAAATGAATTTATTTTTTAACAGTTCTACCTTTATTGGGCTTACTTAATTGATATATGCCAAGCATGAGAAAATTTCTGATTTTTCCTTACATTCTTCTAATAACTACTTTGTACCCATCCAAAAGCAAACAAAAAGCAGTCTGACTAAGGTTAATGTTGTCCTGCCACTGACTTTTTCTCTCTAGCCTGGCCCTTTTCATGGTGGGTTTGAAAGAAACCAATTTGATACTGAAATACATATATTGTAATATCCGTCAGCATACTGGGCACAACTTGTTTAAAAACCCAACCATGAAATGGCTAGGCTTGATAAAACTTTGACCAGGCTAATATTTATAGACCCATATGATCACTAAAGTCATGAGAGAAAGCCTTGCTGCTTACCCCATGATGTGCCATCTGTCAACAATCTGGAAGTAAGCCTTTTGTTTAGTAAACCCCCCCCCCCTCAACTTTCTGGAATGTCCTGTTTTCTGATATTTGTAAGGCACCAACTCTCATGAGTTTTGGGTGCAAGCATCCCTATACACACACACCACTTCACACATGCCTGAACTGACTTTGTTGTTCGGCCCATGAAGTCTTTTCCAAGCCACTGATATAAATAATTGTTAATAGTTATAATTATTTACTGTTTAATTAAATATGTTATCTAATATTTAATGTCACAGTAACATTTGCATTTTAACATGCTTTAATTTTTTTAAAAAAAAAATCTGATTTTGTTTTAATTTGCTGCACACTGCTTCATGACAGTATTAGAATCAGGGGGAGGTCAATAAATTGATATTTGTTATGATGATTTCATTAGAGGAATGTTTTCAAATGACATCAGAATAATATCAAGGAAGAGCCTAGACAGAACTATCCCAACTTCAGTTACAACAGAAAAAGACTTTCACATGTTCCCTACAACCACATATTAGATTATGCTGAATTCACCTTCTCCTTTCCTCTTGGTCTCAGTATCATTTGGAAGGAGATGGATCTTTAAGACTGGAAAACTCTCTTGGTATAAATGACTAAAAATGTGGCCTATTTTTAAGTAGTTCTGATTCTCCTGAAAGTATCCGTGTGCAAAATCCTTAAGGATTTAAGGAAGCCAGTCCTGCACAGATTGTATTTACTATCATTTTATGATTTTGTCCAGCAGTGGCAACATGTAGCTTTCCAGAACTAATTGGGCTGCTGTTCCTAACATTCCTTACCAATGCCAGTTAGGGCTGATGGCGGTTGAAATCCAGTTTCACATTTTGAAAGGTCAGACTTTGCCCACCCCTGGTTTAGTCACTATGTAGCACTGTAGTTCTTTGTTACCAGGCTGGAGTTCAAAGATTCCCATTACTGTGCTGTTCTTGTAAAGAGACACTAATAGAAATGTACCATGTATCTTCTAAGACTCCAATGTACTTTTGCACATTCTCCTCTGAAGTGCTAGAATTGTTCATGCAAAAGAACTAAACAGAGCTAGAAGGATTAAAAAAAATCAAAGAAGTCATGATGAGACCACTAACAAGCATCTGTCTGTCTATCTGTCTATTTAGGAGAGAATATATATTCTCCCAGTTTTACACCTGCATGAACAAGTGTTTATCAATGAACTGATGTTATAAAAATTGGGATGCATGGAAGCTTAATAATTGTGTCTACTATTTATCATTTATATTTGTTTAATTTTACTGTTTTTATGAGACTTTATGGCTGTGTTTTCCAGTAACTACTTCTTTTACGGTTGCTGTTCCAAATTTGAGCTAGTTTGAGCACCAAAGTCAAAGGACAGAGTAAAATATTTGAAATAGATGAACATTGCTACATTTTAGTGAACTCCAGTTCAATGGCTCCAAGTGCCTTGGTGCATACAAATATGTTCTTTGACATCCATTTATCCACTCTTTCCCCCACTTTTTCTCCACTTCCCATCCATTGATCTCACCATGGATATCATGGATGGGACCTCTGGGGTTGTTGAGGGACAGGAAGCAGAAGTGCGTCAACAGAAAGTACATATTTGAGTGTGAGGAGACAGAGTGTGTGTACAGGGTATGACATTGAAACAACCTTAATTCCTCTGACTGACAACATATTCTAGAGGAAAGATGGGGGAATACTACCCTGTTGGCCTTCCTGGAACTTTCAGTGGCTTTTGATACCATTGATCATGGTTCTTTAAGGACATGGGAGAGGGCCTTCTCACCCATGTCACCCCCACTATGGATTGTGTTTCCCCTGGACCAGATCTGGCACGGTTTTACAGTGGTTCAGCTCCTACCTAGACAGCCATTTCTACAGAGCAACATTAGGGGACGCCTGTTCAGCCCCACGTTCATTAAGCTTTGGGGTGCCAGTGCCACAAGGTTCCATCTTATCCCCTTTGCTGTTCAATATCTGCATCAGGCCACTAGGATTGGTCATAAAGGGGTCCATCAGTATGGAGATTACTTTCAGCTTTAGTACTTTGAGAGATCTTGTAGCACCTTTGAGACTAACTGGAAGAAAGAAGTTGGCAGCATGACCTGATAGTGCTCTCAGGCCTATTTCTCCTTGTCAGCAGAGTTAGATGGGCCTGTGCCTGCATGCTGCAATGGCCTGGATGAAGGCTGAATGGAGGGTGGAGGCTCTGTGGGTTGGCAGTTCTTGTAAAACAGCCTGTTCTTGATGGATTCAGCACATACTAGGGTTAGGGACTGTGTACTTGATGTGCGGTCCCTAACCCTAGTATCACCACCAGGACAGCACTTAGTGGCCATCTGTACCAGCCTTATATTGCAAATTTAGGCAAGCATACTTGAACTCCTTTCTTTTGTACTGTGTGTGCTCAAGAAGGATTGCTGTTAGACAAAGAACATGCAAACATAGGGGCTTTCTAGATTGGCAGGAAAGTGTGACATGAAGTTGCCTTTTCCTTAATGCTTAGCAGCTGCACCACAGCCTTTAGATGGAGCTGCGCTGTTCTGCAGTTTTTAAAAAAGAAGCTGGGAAAACCAGCACCTTTTTAAAGGCGCTTCTTCTCCCCTAAAACACAAAAAAAGCATTTTCATGGCACACTTTCCCTTTTTCTCATCTAAAGGCTAGAGTTTAATGCAGTCATGAACACACTTCTTTTCGCCAATCTAGAAAGCCCTATAGTTCATATTTTCTAAACTTCTTTCTCTTTCCCCCTTCCTTTCTGTCCATCTTAGAATGGGTTTCATTTTTTAAGAAAACAACTCATGCCTGTGTTGATATTTATAAGGACAAGGTTAAGGTTAAGCTCTGCCCCTATTTTCAAAGGATTTTCTTATCACTTTAGACTGGGAACTGAGTCCTATGAGACTTTGAGCTTACAGCTATATTGCTAACAGATAATGCCTTCAAGCACCACCTAGCTTTGCTCACCTTCATCCATTATTTTTCCCTTTTACTATGGCATCTCAATTAAAAGTTGAAAACTGACATTAAGTTACTGTGTTCTCTTGGCATGCCTAGGCTTCAGTAAGGGTTTCAGTACATTTCTCTGTACAGATTTCTCTATCCACATTTCCAGGGCCCCTAAATTTTTAGATTAATTGACATTCTCCTATTGCCACATCACTGTGTGATATGTGTACATGGTGCACAACCTTAAGAAATATGTATGCCTACTATTTTCAAGGCAGTAGGAGGATAGTTTTGGTCATGTTATATAAAAAAATGCATATAATTGGCATATTGATTTTTACATTCCTCCCCCATCCATGACAGCATCTTTTGAAAGCACTGAATCACACAACCAACAGAAAGAGAGAATTATTCATATACCTTCCAATCACTGATTTCCACACAAACAACAGGCTCACACAATTATAACAGCTTCCAGAAAATACAAATGTAAAGGGAAAAGAAAATACATAAAATCAAGGTGCCCCTCCCCAATAAAAAATGTCTCCTAATCTTTTGAAAACCTATTAATAGTTTTTCTTCCATTTTCTTCTAAAGGAGTGCTCAAAGTAAGTGCCTTAATGAGGCAGTCATTCTAAACACGTACAGACAAAGAAGTGGTTTCCTTAGCAACGAGAATCATGCAAAAGCTCTCAGAGCAGTTATTTCCCAGTGTGGCTGAGTTTTTCTTTGGTCTCCATAGCATGTTAGTCTGCATTCATGAACATAGGCTGTCAGCCTGTTCAAAGATTATGTCCCCAGAAGGAATATAATAATTATTGCAAATGTTAACATATATATTAAGTTTGATAAAGGCACGTGTTTAATAAAAATGGAGGCATAGGTGTATGACTGGGGGTTCAGAGGTAGCAAAAACAAAAGCTCATGTGACCCTAACAGGTAAACTGACAATATTTGGCCAATGAATGTTTCTTAGAGAGAGCTCGTTGAGCATTCTAAATAGAAGCCAATGTGATATTGTTAGCAGAGTGCTGGACTCCATCTGTGGTGCAGTAGTGTATTTTGCAGTGCATCTGGTCATCATCAGTAGCATCACTAAGGGTGGGTGGGTGGGTGTGGGTGGGTGCAGACTGCACCAGGTGACACCACTGGATAGGGGTGACACCACAAAAGGTGAGATGATACCCAGTGAGTGCCCCTCACCTCCCTGCCACACTCCATGGCATGTGGCACGGAGGGAGAGCGCTCAGTACCCTCTTAGTCCTGTCGTGCATGGCTTTACTAATGAGTAAAGCCATGAAGGGCAGAGAGTTGGGAGCAGACCTTTTGGCTCCATCCCAAGCCCTGGCCCCTACGCCAAGTGACACCCTGGTGCAGGACACCGCTGGTTGTCATGTCATCTCTCAGAGCTGTACACAGCAGGAGATGATGGGTAGCTAAGGAGAAGGATACACAGACAGACACACAAATAGGTAGACAGAAATCTTGTTTTTCTGTTTCTTATTCTCAAAGCTTCTAGAGTTTTAAAAGTCTAGTTCAAACCTCTATAATGAAGCACATGTATACAGACTGGCAAGAAAACCAATGATAAAATCACACAATTGGACATAATAGTCCAGGTGTGGTTTGATCAAAGCAGAATAAAGTAGCACTATTACTTCCCTCGATCTAGATACTATTATTCCTACTGATTCATCCTAGGATCAAATTGCCTTTTTTAAACTGCTGCATCACACTGTTGACTCATATCCAACTTTTGGCCTACTGAGACTCACAGATCCCTTTTGTATGTACTGTCTTCAAACCAGGTGTCTCTCATCCTATATAAGATCCTTTCTTTACTTTTTTTTAAAATACCTAAGTGTAGTATCTTACATTTCTAGCTGGAAAAGTGCAAAGAAAGGAGGAGAAGCTAACTGAGGTCCTCTTTAGCCACAGACAGGACTTTGAGAAAGAGAAACAACCTAACAAGTTTCTCTGTTCAAAATCCTAGATTCTGAAAAAGTGATTTTAGCCAGCTTACAGAGACACACTGCCAGAATACTCACACACTGCAGAACACACTGCAGAAATAATCTGGATTGAGACTACTTTAATTGCCCTGGCTCAGTGCTCTGGACTTTTAGGAACTGTAGTTTTTTGAGACATTTAACCTTCTCTGTCAGAGAGTTCTGGTGCCACAATAAACTACAATCTCCAGGATTCTTTAGCCCTGAGCCGGGGCAGTTAAAGTGGTCTCAAACTGGATTATTTCTTCAGTGTTTTGGACCATAGTCATGTTAGTCTGGAATACCAGTATGCAAAGGAATCTTGTAGCACCTTGGAGACTAACCATATAAAAACATTTGTAGCATGAGCTTTTGTAGACTCGGTCTACTTCCCCAAATTCATGGCGTGAACTGAAACCCAGGAAGGACCTTTATAAGCTGTATGAATACCCAAGGAAATTCAAAAACATGTGGGCATGATGATGAGGTGATAGGTTCAGTTTTACCTATGGTTGTTCAGGGAGAAAGGCAGGAGTAAAGATATTAGGGTAAGGTGGGTGGATGGCCATAGCAATGGTGGAAGGAGTTTTGGAAGGTGGTGTGTGCATGCTGGAAATCAGAAAGAAGATATCTCAAACTGGCCATGAGTCTCCAGTGTTAAAATATGTTTAATATGCAATCCACTGTTGATGGATTGGAGTTTGTGAATATATTCTAATTCAGCTCTTTCTCTTTCCAATCTTCCTTTGTACCTGTACCTGTAAAGTAGGCATTTCTCCACTACTCTGTTAGGAAAGGTTGAAACCTGCCTTATTTTCCCCTTTCATAGAGTATCTCAAGAATCACTCTCCCTACACCAGCTCACACAGGGGGGGAAAAGTGCCCAAGAGGATGGACTATGCAGCCCTCCATTATGATTGGTCCCAAATTCTTTCCCCATGTGTTAATTTCCCATTAAAGATGGATCCCATTCTTTTGATCTTTGTTCCTCTGTCATATCTAGCTTTGTTCTAATTGGGATCAATGTGCAGCTTTATACATTGTTAAGCACCTGGAAAGTCAAAACTACAGGAAATTTGAAGCTAGTTTAACTCAGAATTTGGTGAACTACTGCATAAAAAAATAAAAAATTAAGTACCCCCCCCTTCACAGTTTCTAAAAAGTGCTTAAATTAGCATAATACAAATAGTACAGCAAGATTTATATAGAACAAAGTAAAATATAGAATTACTGAAATTCAAGATCTGGATTGTATGTCAGGCATTATATGCCAGCATAATGCATACTCTGCATATATTACAAAACACCCTTGGAAGTTGAATAAAATTGTTTATTGTCTTTGCAACTGAACTGCATATTATTTTGAAAACCATGTCTGTCTTCTGTTTTATATGCATTTCACATTTATTTTCACACCATATATCCTATCAAATCAGCAGCTGGAGTAGATGAGAAAATTAATGAATGTTTTGGGGTGGGAGAGGGGAAAAGTTTTGTTTAAACTAATAAAAATGATGTGCTTCCCTTTTTTTTAACCTTGGAAAAATTGCATGAGAAAGACATTTTAGATTTGTAGAACTGCTGCAGTTGCTCCAGACACAAAATGAATCAGGCCTCCTGTTGGATTATGTGGGTGGTATTTCTACTCTTCCCTGGTGTGATAATTCACTGCCTACAGCTGTGGCATGCAAACTCAAATATTTTATCTTTCTGTTTGGTTTTCAAAAGAAAGGCACCAGACTTTGCTGCTGGTCTTTTTGCAGAGACACTAAAGTTGAGTAATGGGAGACAGCACAGTCATTAAAATGAAACAGAAAGCTTCGTGAAACAATGCATTGGTGATGGCTTCCCTATAAGCCTTCATCAGCAGGTCTAAGGATGGCTTCTCACTTGACATTTTGTATTTCAAGTAAAGAAATGAAACAAGATGTGCGTACAATTCATCAGTTATGCACATACAGTGTTACACTACCTTTAAAATGTGCAGACATAGGGACAGAACAGAAAGTTGTATAGTACTCAGGGCCAGCCACGTTTTTGGGTACATAAGTAGTCTCTGTCCAACTACATTACTAAAAATATAATAACCAAATAATAATAATAACAATGTGATTTTTTTCATGACACCCCAAAGCAAGTGAGGAAGTTATCTCACTCTGGGTAATGGCCATGCTGGCTAGGGGATTCTGGGATCTGTATTCAAAAAGTGTTGTACACTTTTTGAAGTTCATGACTTGATCGCAAAGTCACCCAACATGGTATGTTATCTAATGAGGCCAAAATAAAGACTATAATAAGGTTTTGGCTTTCATCCATTAACTACCTTGGCTACTTCCAGAATAGGTACTAATTTATGAACCATTTTAACTGGTCTTGATATTTATATTTAGAGCATTATCAAAACCTTTCATGAATAGTTGGGACTGATTTGAAAACTCTACCTTAAAAAAAAGATTTTGCATAGTATTTGGTGTTCAAAAAATTATAAGGATTGTAAATAGTGCCCTGAAAATTGTTTGTTTTATTCAGCTTATAAGGACAATCAACATCAATGCAAGCAATACTGGATATATTTTCTAGTGTCCTGTAGGGTATGCCAGTTCACATTTACTGAGCGCAGGACTCCCAAGAACTGAAGAAGTGGGGCTTCACACTTGTTTGGATGCTGCTGTTAATGTTTTCTTGGCTCCTGGAATCCATGGCAACTGCTGCGCATATCACAGCAGTATTGAGAGACCAAAGCCTACAATCTGCCATCCCAGAAACTATTCCCACCACTACTAAAGGAAGAAAAAGTAGAAACTGTATGTGCATAAATACTCAGAATACTTAACATTACTATATATGAATGTGTATTATTTCATTTATTTTGTACCCCAGCACTAACCAATTCAGCTTTAAATATGAAGCCAAACCTCTCTCTCAACAATATGTGTGGATGGCCAGCCCTATCTAGCCTTACCTTTGGCCCCAGGCTGGCACAAAATGCCAGTCTGTTTAGGGCCATAGACTGTATCCTACTGAATAATCCCAACTAAACTGATCCACTGAATCAATTATGAGTTTGTCAGTAAATATATAAATATATATGTCATTAACTTGAACATTAACTCGAAGGTTCTACTGTATTTGGGACTAATAATGAGTGTGAAGAAGATGGAGTTGTCCACTGAGGGAAGAGACCCATAATGAAGGGTCTTGCACAAGTCCCATCACAGAATTGATATTGGGACTGGCATTTCAAGGAATCTTGGAACTTGAAGAAAAAGAAAATATTTTGGAATACCACACACAGAATCCTCTATCCATGGCCATGAAGGTTCTGGGATTCTGGGATCTAAAGTAAAAATAACCACCTCTGCATCAGGGAGATTATGAATGCATATGTACCATTATGCTATAATCAAAAAACTGTGGACTTTCCTAGGAGAGCAGCAAGCTGTATATATCACACATCTTGCTATCGTTCATGTACAAAGTCTGATGTCAGCTATGAGAATATTGTTCTTATGGACATTTTGGTAGAGGAAATATATTTGGAGTGCTGTTCAGGAAATTAGAAAAGAGAAGGGAAGAGGTTCCTTAACTCTTGGCCAAGTTATTTTTTCAGATCAAATGCAAGAATAATTTGCTTTCTGATGTTCAAATGTTTCAAGGACAAAGACATTTTCCCCATCTTCAAGAAAATTGCTGGATAAGGAGTTATTTGTAGTTGGAAAATATAAAGGAGATCTCAATGATTTCCACCTACCAATTTCTCAATATTTCCTCCTTCCAGTTTGTCTCTTTAGATACAGCTCTTCATAAAGAACATTTTCTCTTTTAAAAGTGGTAATAAAGTAACACTATGCATTCATTTGTAATTAGCCTTCAGAGGCAATGCTAAATCATCGTCCACCCCCACAACATAAGGACTTGCTTTTTCAGCTTAATGATTAACTTTCAATTGTCATCTTCTACAACACTACGGACAGAATGGCTGGACCTAATTTCACAGCTGCTTTCAGATTGCTTCAAGTGAAGACCTCAGGGAACTTAAAAAGTGTTGCAGGTCCATGTGGTCTTGATCCCTCTCTTTTCCTTTGATCTGCTTCTTTCTTGGCCTGGGAAGGCAGGGAGAACCAACTGCTGAGCCATCTGCCCATCTTGTCTTATATTCTTGGAGTCCTAACAGTTTTCACTAGTGTTGACAGGCTCATTATGTCAGAGTTTCTGATATTCCAGAACAACATTGCCATATTTATGAAAAAAGTGTTATTTTTGCAGAGATTAAATCCTAAACTTTAACTGTTCTTTTCATCAGGGTTTTCTGCCAGCCAAAAATTATTGGGGTTTTTTTTTTTTTGACAATTTTTCATATATATATATATATATATATATATATTAAATCAATCCCCTTTGCTATATGATGGGCCACTGAGGGTAGGATATGCTGGTGGTGTGAGATCTTCCTTGATAGTCATTGCACACCAGTGAGAGGGATATTTGATATATTTGATATATTTGATATATTTCTTTCTTGGATAAAAGTCAAATTAATGTGAAATAAATTCCAGAGACCCATAATTGTTGCAATTGGCAATCATATCCTATAGATCAAGGAAGGGCAACTGTGATTCTCTTTTGGACTGCATTTTTTTTTTAAATGGGAATAGGCAATTGTGGGAAACCAGGGTGTCATATTATCCCCCTAAGAAATCTTGAAAGGCTGTAACCCACCACACCCACACCTCTTACAGAAATAGTAAGTGTTACCCTCAAGTTTCTTCAAACACATTTTAGGTCAGGGGTTGGCAAGATTTGACCTATGGGCAGCATGTGCCCCTCTAGGCTGCCCCAGGCTTCAAAGAATGGGGGGAGGAATGGTCCAAAATGTCCCCTAGAAAGGACATTTGCTCAGTTCCTGGTGCTAAACATGCCCTTGCATATGCCTAAAATGGCTGGGGTTGGGGGTGGAGAGAGACTAAACACAAGTCAAAATTGTTTTGTTTGTTTTTTTTAAATGTGTGGGGTGCAGACCTCACATTCTCCTGGGAGGACTAATGTGGCCCTAACCTTCCATATGTCCTTAATTAATAATAATAATAATAATAATAATAATAATAATAATTTATAGCCTGCTCCTCTGTCAGTCAATTTGAGCGGGTTACAGCAATTAAAAATACAAGATAAAATATACAATAACCCATGCCTCACCACCCATCCCTTAAAATTGAATTAAACTAACATTAAGTTAAAACAACATAATTAAAATTCACAACATAAGACAACACAACCATTGCATGGGTATCAGGGTCAAGATGTTGAAAGTTAAAAAAATTAAATTAAAGGGAGAGCTAGACCCGAACAGTGCCGGTGTTAAGAACTTTCTGGGAAGGCCTGCTGGAAGAGATGCAACTTTAAGGCTTTTTTGAAGCAATCCAAAGATTCAAAGCCCTTATCACACAGGGCTCCTGGAATGGTCCAAAAGGGGCCGGGAAGGGAACGGAACGAGTGGGGGACACATTTCACTGTATACAGGAAATCTCTCACTTGTTCCTTTCCCTTCCCTTCCGTTCCCTTTTCGTTGCAGAGGACAAGATTTTTGAGAACTGTTCTGAACAGTTCTCAAATATCTCCTCCTCTGGGACAGATGGGGAATGGATGGGGAATGGAAAGGGAACTCCCGCAGCAGTGGTGACTTTCTGGTGTGCGGTAAAATGCATCTCGCACTCCTCCCTAACTTTTCCCCCACTTGTTCTGTTCCCCTTTTGGACTGTTCCAGCCAGCCCTTCATGATAAACTTAATAGTTACCCCATGCTGCAGGAGGTGAAGGGACATTTTTTCTATGCTGTCTTTTAACAACAAGAAGTTTCTCCAGCAATCTCAGGCTAAGGGAAGTTATACATACCCCCCCCCCAATGTGTAAAATGGCTCTCTTTTCTTTTTCTGTCCATCTTACATTGAGAGATCAACTTTAGGGTCTGGACTGGTACTCTGTTGAAATCCACTGGAGTAACGACATTTTCTTTTTTTCATTTTACATTGACAGAATGTGACCTTCTGCCTTATAGGCTCAAAATACTTGGGCCAACTAAGGCAGCTGCTGGCTCCTGTGGGGAGATGGTGTTCAGATGACACATGTCCCCAAAGTGGCCAGAAGCCGCTGTGGAACTGTGATCTGGCCCTTTGGACAGGATCAAAAAGGAAAAGATATAATCTAGCTTCTGGTGGCACCAGTTTAGGAGCATGGCAGTGGCCAGCTTCAGGAGTGCAGTTGTAGTGAGAGTGGTCTCTGGCTGTTCTTTACTGGTCTTGTGCTTCAGCCTCATAGCGTCTTCTTATACCATTTTACCAAGATAAAAGGAAAACATCTGGTATATGTGGAAAGAATCCAATCAATGGCTCCTCTCTACATCAACATGGCTCTTATGTTTGAATATGTCTCTTATCCTGAAAGACTGACCAGCGCATTAAAGCTTCCCCAGAAGCATGCAAGCAAGGCCCCAGGCAAATGTATATGTGCAAGTCCAGAGTAACAGCCTTCTGCTCCTTCTTGACTTTTTTCCATAGCTTGGCTTCCTCTTTTCTGACTGTGGCATCTGGCAAACCTCTTCTAGCTCAAGTCAAGATGATAAACCTACACCATCAGCTTCACCTATGATGTCTTGACATTTCTGTCTTCCATACCACCCTCCCTCTCCTGCTCACAACCAGTCTTTTACTGGCCTCTTCTATGTGGGGTTTAACTGAGGCAAACAGCTGTTTCTCCATTACCACTAATGGCCCTGCAGATAAGAGGATACCTCTGAATTCACAATTTGTCAGAAGGGGTTTCCTGACTCTAGTTACAATTTGACTATTGCATCCCCCACTAAATATCCCCCCAGTATTAGATATTAGTTATTTGACTATTGCATCCCCTACTGCATATTCACCCACATTAGATATTAGTTATTTTTAAAATAATGTTTTTATTTTGTAGGCTGCTTTAAGCTCTTACATTTGATTTTTTTTGTTTTTTAAATATATTTTTGTTAACATTACTTTAAAAATAAAAATAGTTTGCAACCATACATTTTCCTAACTTGTTTACAACAATTAATGATTTCCATTAAATAAGTCCTACTGTACAGATTCCTTATTGTTGACATATCTACCCCATTTTCAAACTTTGATCACACTCTTTTCTGTTTAATGAATTTTCACTGCACTAGTACATAACATTCTTCTTTTTTTCTACTATAATCAGATTATAAGACCTCCATTTCTCTGTTGCCTTTAATTTTGCCTGTAGTAAATCCATCTTTATTTTGATAAATTCTCTTCAACTCATCTTACTTTTGCAATCCTGTTCTTGTCTGTCATTTCATTAAAAAAAATCTTTTTCTTCAAATGCTTAGTACAAATTCTATTGGTAAATCAACAATTCCCTTCTTATTCCTCATGTCTCATCCCAGTGTTATAAACTTGGTGACCATTCTTTTTTCATGTTTTTCTTTTGGTTTATTATTGATTATATGTGTTAGTCTGTCCATTTCTCTTAGTTCATTTACTTTTAGTATCTAGAGTTCTAAAGATGGTGCTTGGTCATTTTTAGCTATTGTCAGTCTAGCCATTGTTATTACGTATATTATCACTCTCCAATATATGCTTTCATCAAGTGTTTTTAAGGTAGATGTTAGAAGAAATAGTTCTGGAACCATTGGAGGGTGAATTTTAAATATTATTTGTATCTCTTTGTGAATTTTGACCCAAAATTTCTTTATGGTAATGCATGCCAACCACATGTGGTACAGTGAACCTGTGACAGTATGGCACCTCCAATATTTATTGCCTGTTAGATTATAGATTATATTCAGTTTTAAAGGTGTGTGATACTATTTATTTGCCATTTCCATAAATGTTTCTACAAGGTCTTGGAATGCTGTGAAGCTGTTTGTTTGCTTCCATGCCTTTTGCCAGTTTTCAAAAGGAATTGGGTGCCCTACATCTTGTGCCCACCTTATCATGTATTCTTTTATAGGTTCCTTTTCCATATTTCTGTTCAAAAGTAATTTATAAATTTTAGATAACTTTTTCTTGTCAGGTTTCCACAAAATTTCATCTAATTCATTCTGGGTTTTTTCTTTGTTTTCTATATCTTCTGTGAATTTTTCTTTAATTTCTAAATAAGTAAACCGATGTACATTTTTACTTTCTCTCATTAATTCATCTGTTATCCAAAGGTTTATTTTATTAGAACTTTTCTTTATCTTTATCCAAGTTTTCAGTAAGGCACTTCTAATCGGGTAGTTGTAAATATCTTTGATGACTGTAATTTTACTATACTGGAAGGAGGCATTATTCAGAACCTCTAACACCATGATAAACAAGAGAGATGACAAAGGACACCCCTGTCTGGTTCCTTCATTGGCCTTACATTCTTCTGTTTTCTTTCTTTTATTGTTATTTGAGCACTTTGATGTTTGTAGATCTGTTTGATTTTTCCATAAAAGTTTCACCTACTATTTATTCCACCACATTAGATATTAGCTATTTTAAAATAGTGTTCTAATTTTGTAGGCTGCTGTAAGCTCTTACATTTGATTTTGAATGTTCAATATTTTTCTTGAATGGAACCTTAAGCTTAGGTCTGGGCAAACATGGTTTCTTCATGATTTGGATAATTTCTTGTTCACAGAGAAAGCAGGAACAGAGCAATATGCTTTCTTGATGAGGGAATTTTATCCATCGACATCAGAATTGGATAGTCCCTTAACTCATGAAAAAAATGGACCCAGTTAGTGTTTGTTTTTTCTTGGTATCTGGGTGTTAGTGTTTGGGTTTCTGGGAAAAGCTTAGTGATTTGATGAAGAGGGTTTCTGAGTTTGTAATATATAGGAAAGCTGAATGTAAGGAATATGAGGAGCTCATTGGCCATTTAAATTTTGTGTGCAGGCTTGTGGTGCCTGGTAGGGCTTTTTAAAGGCATCTTTAAAGGTGATATGTAGAATGCATGAACCCATATCATAGAATTATGATTACTCAAGGGACTGGGGAGGACTTGAGCATCTGACAGGAATTTCTTGCTTACTTTAATGAGATATCTTTTTGAAGGGATGAATTGAGGATCTAGAATGTCTAAAAGATATCTTCCCATGCTTATGCTCTTATTGTTTTGGGGTGCATTTTCCTGGACATTGGTGTGCTCAGGCATGACAGGTTTGTTGTCAGATTCAACATTCCTGGATTCCTTCCCCCCCCCCCCCCCCAATTAAGGTGCCTGTCTATATTTGGGCTAAGTGGTTCGCTAACTCCTTTGCCTGTTTCTGGTAAAATCAAGCTATTCATTCCTTGTCCTCAAGGACCACATGAGTCGTGTGTTTGGTTAGAGCCTTTACACTGCAGTGTTTTCATTATAATACTCTTTACACCACACTCCATGTGGCTGGACAACGGGATTGCTGATCATCTCTCTCATCAACAGATGGTGTGCTTCAGACAACCGGCTCCAGATGTAAATACATATATCCATCTGGATCTTATGCTAGCAAGCCTGTAGAGCCTTGGAGAGGTGAGGATGTAAGGGCTATTAGACTTTCCTTAGCTGCTAGTACTAGGATAAGATATCTCTGTCCATCTGAGGGCTAGGGATTTAGCTTCACAGTCCTTTCAAGCTAGCCTGGCAACACTGTCCTTTATGCTTCCAGGACTCACAAGCCATTGTAGGGTTGATCTTGGAAGCAGGGCAGAGGGGATGTATTGGGTAGAGCATTTGAACTAAGGGATTAAATATTTATGGACAACAAGTGGTATTGTAGATCCATGCCTGTGGATCAGAGGTAGATATGGCTTTGTCTTTTTCCAGCTTTATACCCTGTTTGTGCTTTAAAGTTATGTATGGGTCAGGGGATCTAGGCTGGCTCCTTTATTTTATCATGCTGACTTTTTGCCACTTACCAAATACCAATTTTTGACTGTTACCTGTAAGACCTTGCAGTACTTGTGTCTGCAAGGAGCTAAATCTGGGACTCATTCATTGTGGATTGGGGTTGCTTCTATGGCTTTTGCCTTGGATCTGAGTGTGGCATCAATCCATCATATGGGGCACTATAGTTTCTTAGCATATATGTCCAGCGTCTCAAGTTTTGAATTATATTGTTCTGTTTACTAAAGTTGTTGTTTTTCCAATTTGAGGTTTTGTCTGGATAGGTGGCAGAGCTTGATCTGTGACCATGATAAGGTTTACTGAGAGGCATACCAGGCCTGGAATTGTCATTTTAGTGCTCAGCTTGGAGGGGCTGAGCAACCAGGCCACCATAGAGTGCATCTGGAAAAGAGGCCTATATTGGCATTGTTTGTTGCCTCTCTCATTTGGGGAGTGCAAGATGCCTCCTCTTCATATTTCAGTCATTCTGCTGGAGGGAATGACCTGGTTTTATTTAAGAGCAATGTGTCCTTCAGGCTCTGCATGACTTCCAGGTATAGATGGCCAGGAATAATATAGATGTGGTTGACCATTTTTCCTTGTCAAGTTTGGTTTGGTGAGGATGATTCTCTATACATTGATACAACCCATAGAAAGGTAAATATGGATATTTGAACTGCTCTCAATAGGAAGTTGGGCCATTTTCTCCCACATCCCAGTATAGTTTTCCAGAAGCCATTAATGGGTAGCCCTTGAGGCTCAGGTGGTTCACCCAATGGGAACGCTGAGAATGAAATCAAAGATTGAAGTTTGCTTTAGCTGTTCCCATATTAGGTTGTTCCTGCCTCTTGTTCCTTTCCAGGTTTAACACGGTTTAAATAGGTTCTATGTTAAATAAAGTGACCCTTATTCAACTCAGTTCTGTGTTTGTTCTTGTTATTTCATGGTTGGTCAGCAATTTCCTTCTTCATTGTTGAGAAATTTAGAAGAAAGAAAAGTTGAGCAAAGCAGTTCTTTCAATTTTATAGTAACGTAAAGTTGATGTTCCTTAGTTTGTTTCTTAAAAGCTACTCTACTCTTTCTCCTATTTTTCCCCGAACCATTTCTCTAAATTATTTTATTTCCCTAATGGCTTGTTGTATTGTTTGCCAATACAATGAAAGCACTATTAACACTTAAGCTAATTAAGATTTTCTTTTTTAAAAAAAGACCTACTGGATACATTGTCCTCATTAGCAGATTTTTAAAAATCCTCACCACCATTTCAATGTATTAAGAAAAAAATGAAGATTGCTTTTAAATTTCAAGAAATGGATGTAAGTGTTCATATTCTGGTACATTAACAGTTTGTTCCAGTACATTGAAATTTTATGTGGAAACCCTACTCAGCAATTAATATGCCCGAGACAAATTGAAAAACCCATAATCCATCCTTCTCTGCAGGAATGTAAGAGTATATTATTATTGAGAAACTACAGGATATCAGAGCCATTTTTTAAACTTGAATGCTCATTACCTTAAATCTGCAAAAAAAAAGAGCTTTGCAACCAGGCTAGGTGCACACGTAACTGAATATATTATACTACAAATGAAATGCACCAGTTTTTAAAAAATAAAATAAACAAACAGCAACAAGCTCTGCCATGGTCTTTCCCCCTATAGAAACATTTATATCTTCAAGGTACTCAGCCTTAATAAGAATTAGAAAATAAACAGAAATAATATATTATCATTTGGAGAAATAGAAAGACTGATGCAGTTTCTTTACTTCATTGGCAGTCAAAGGTCATTTATGTCTGGAATTCTATTACAGAATGGGCACCATTTCATTCCTGTAGAAGGACTTGTTTCTCTATCAAGTTAAAATCATTGGCAATAATTATCAATCCTCTTAGGAATTTTCAAAAAACAGCTTCAAATGGTATGAAAATAGAAACTTTTGCTCACTCCAGAGGTAAACCTTAATTAACAATTTTATATAACTGCCAGGTATATGTGACAAGGGATTTCTGCCTTTTCTTATACTTGAATTCTCTCCCTCCCCCCGATGTCTCTCATCCTCTCCCTGCTCTCCTCGTATATTTATATACTTGTCTTCAAATACTGTTTCAGAAATTATGAAATTTAGGATTTTTTTTTTTCATTTGTGTAAAAAATCATAGTGGTGTAGGAATGAAAGAAACTGTTCTGGTAAACATTTATTGGGAAGATTATTTCCATTCATTGATACTAGCCTGAACTAGTAATTATATATAACCTTATCTGAATTTGGTCTGAGACTGCTATAATTCCCACTTCGGATCTAAGCAAAAGTTGGACAAGCTAAAAGCACTCCCAAAATACTATACAAAAAATGGTTTAGAATTTTTTCAAATTTCTTGCAGATAAACCTCAAATATCTGGGCCATATGTTAAAACTGACCATATCTTTGCATTATGCACACTGAATACTGGTAAAAGGGATGTTGGGTAGCTATTGTGGTTCAGAGATTAAGAGCTAGCAAATACTTTTAGCTCTTTTATAGCCCGCTCTGAGTATTCTATTAGAGGAGCGGGCTATAAATAAACATTATTATTATTATTATTTATTTATTTATTTATTTCTCTTGATGTGCAATGACCAGGAACCTGTAGATGAGACAACTAGCCCAAGGTATGTCAAGGAAGCCATCTCTTCAGTTGTGTTGGCATCAAGGAAAAACCTATAAGGTTTCTTTTTCTTTCCAAAAATTAAAACTTTGATTTCTTCTTATTAATTTTTTATTGTTAATTTATATTCTCCCTACAGTATGAGATAAATTACCTTAGTATCCTATGTCAACCAACCTGTGCAGTAGACAATGATATAATATCATCTGCATATAAAAGAGTGTTCATTGTGGTATCAGGTGCCTTTGGCATAGGAAACCACTGTGCAGTACCTATAAAAACCAAATCATTAATATAAAAAGAAAAAGAGTAAGGGTTCATCCCTGGTGAATTCATTTGCCAGTGGGAATTTCATTAGTTAATTATTATTGATAATATTATTATTTTATTTTCTTATATCCTGCCTTTCTCCCAATATAGCGACTGAAGAAGGTGAAGAAGTATAAAACAATACAATTTAAAAACAATACAAAATATTAAAATACATAAATATAAATTTAAAAAAACAATGAAAAAGTTTTAAGGATTAAAACAATTATAAATTAAAATATACAGTAATATATTAAAATACAAACCAATAAATTTTAGTAGCCAAGCATTAAAAACCCAATTCTTCTGCAATTAATAGGCCTGCCTGCACACGAATGTCTTTACCTGGCATCAGAAGGATAGTAAAGATGACACCATCTTGGCCTTTCTAGGGAGGGAGTTCCAAAGCTTGGGAGCAGCCACTGAGAAGGCCCTCTCTCCCACCAAACAGACCTGAGATGGTAGTGGGACAGAGAGAAGAGCCTCTCCAGATGATCTCAGTACTCTGGTGGGCTCGTACAGGGAGATACAGTCCTTCAAATAGCCTAAACCCAAGCCATATAGGGCTATATAGGTCAAAATCAGTACTTTGAATTGTGCCCGGAAACGGACTAGAAGCCAATGGAGCTGTTGCAACAAGGGAGTTGTATGCTCCCTGTAGCCAGCTCCAGTTAACAGCCTGGCTGTAGCTCTAGTTAACATATGATTCACATCAGTTCTAGCTCTTGAGTGTCTAATGCCTTTATAAGGGGAGAGGGGCTTTGATTAATATTTGTTTTAGTCAATTTTGCTCATAACAAATTTTGATTTAGATAATCAAATGCAGAGATTAAATCAATGAGGGCAGTAACTATTTTCCCCTGTCCCATTTGGTATCAAGATATTCAACAACTGAACTGGAGCAATTATCTATAATTGATCTTCCTTCTCTGAAACCAGACCACTCTAATGCGGGGGGGGAGGGGGGAAATGACTTACGGGGCAGGATTTCCAGCAGGATGTTTGGTCCCATGGTCTGCATGGGAGTGGACATGGGGGGGGGAGTGTGCAGGTCAGACCCCCCCCATGTGCAGGCTGGAACTGCCCATGTGCAGTGGTATGTGGAGCATGTGCTCATGCACCAGAGCAGCACTCACAGGGGGCCAGGGTGGCATGTGCATAGTGCTACACATGGGTGCACACATGGAGCAGTGTGTGCTGATGGCATGGGAGTTATTGGGGGGGGGCTGATTGGACATCACCCTCCTCTAGGGTGTCACTCCCTTCTGGGGTGTCATCTGGTGCAGCCTGCACCCCGAGTGACCCTACTGCCCAGTCCACTAGTTTCTGCAACAGAAGCTTAGCATGAATTTTGCCAGAAATGTTTCTTTCTTTTTTTTTTAAAAAAAAAGAAATTATTAGAATCATAGAATCATAAAGTTGGTAGGGGCTTCATGGATCATTAGGCCCAACCCCCTGCTGAATTCAACAACTCCAGATAGAGCTTCTTCAGCAGTTACCTGTTTAGCCTCTTTCTGAAGATGTTCAGAGAAAAAGACCCCAACACCTCTCTAAGTAATTGGTTTCATTGTCTAACAGCTCCTACTGCCTAAAATCTACCCTCTTGTATCTTGAGACCATTAGACCTAGTTTTACCCTCTGAGTACAAGCACCATCCTCTTTGTGGAAGCCTATGAGTTTCTAAAGAGTTTCATCATGACCTTCAGGTGAGTGACAGAAGATTCCAGTGATGACCCTCCTTCTGTCTGGACCAACATGCAACTTTTTAAAACAACTTTTAAAAAAAAATTAGCAAATTTTAAAAAGTAACAAAACATTCAGTGTAACAAAGCCACTACTTAGTGTAATTTTAATTCAATGGGAAATTGGTCCAGATGTGCACAGAGTTCATACACAGCCACAAAAACTTTTCTTCCATGGATTCCATGGTGGTAGAACCTTGAAATTTAAAATTCTTCATAATGTATTTTTCTGTCATCCCTAATAACTGCATATGGACAAATCAGTTTTTCCCCTTCAGCTTGTCATTTTTTCCAGTTATAAGCTTTGTTTGTCCCAAATTCTGGGAATTTTGTAAACAGTTTGATTGAAATTGTTTGTGTGCAGTTTCTCCTGATATATACACATTTTACTACAAATTTCCCATATAGAAATATTGGTATATTTCATGCATATAGAGCCCTGGTGGCGCAGTGGTTAAATGCCTTTACTGCAGCCACTCACAAACCATAAGGTTGTGAGTTCAATACCAGCCAAAGGGCTCAAGCGTGACTCAGGCTTGCATCCTTCTGAGGTCATTAAAATTAGTACCCAGATTGTTGGGGGCAGTTAGCTTACACTTTGCAAACCACTTAGGTAGTGCTTAAGTGCACTGATAAGCAGTATAGAAATGTACTTGCTATTGCTATATATACATTATTATTATTTTTTGTAATCACTTTCACATGATAAACAGATTATGTGCACATTCTTTTCTAGCAGTTTTCATTGCAAAATTTAGAAAAGTGTGAATTTCAAATCATAACTGAGTTTCAGTTTGGGTATTTGAAAGTGCAATACAGTGTGTTAGTATGCTATGTGATTACATGGACCCATGACACATTATTGCAACATAGATTTATAAACTCTCCCACTTTATTTGACCAGAGTGAAACAATGCAAAACAATAGTGATGAACTATTTCAACCTTTTAAAGGCTGCCGGGTGGGAGACAGCAAGGAAGAAATCTTTATAGCTGAAATTGGCAACAGTGCTGCTGCTTCTATGAACCAGCATTGATGAATGACCAAAATACTAACTAGATATGTTGATAGATATTTCCCTAAAGCAAACAGAATGAAAAATAACTTTTCTGTGGAAGTTCTGCTAATTAACACAGCAGTGAATCTTAACATTCTTATACATAAAACCTTGTCTTTTTGGTGTTTGCTTTTCTGTGAAGTTTTTTTTTAAAAATGCTATTCCTGAAGCAGTGCATTAGATCTGTACATTGAATTGACTGTCTGGGAATCTCTTATGCTGAGATTTGAAAGTTTTTACTCACTGATGACAAAAAAGGGACAAAAGCTACAATCAAGACTCATTTTTGCTCGAGCTAAGGCTAACTGTTTCTAGTTTCTAGCATAACTTGAAGTCTGAGTATCATTTTCTAGCCATGGAAGCCATAACAACATCAATATCCAGTTTTCAAAGATAAAAGATGCCTCTCTTTCCATTCTACTGTTCTACTCCAGTTTCAGGAACTTACATTGATAAATTTATAGGTATACTTTCTGTGGTATTAATAGGGAAAAAAGCCGAAACATATATTTCCTTTACTTGCGTCTCCCCTTATTGTTAATTTAATTTATTAAGAAAGAGGTGTCTAGTATGGAAACACTAGTCACTGATAGGTAGAAAAGCTTAGATCCTTTAGGAGTGGTATCACTACATATGGCTTGTGATACTGTCTTGGGCAGAACAGGACAGGATAAGGAAAAGATATGCCATGTTTTGCTGATTTTTGGCATGATTTTTTTTTTGAACAGAAAAAGGCTACATTAACTAAACAGTCTTCATAAATAGAGGAAAATAATACAAAATAATGAATATGCCCTGTTTCCCTGAAAATAAGACATCCCCAGAAAATAAGACCTAGTACAGGTTTTGCTGAATTACTAAATATAAGGCCTCTCCTGAAAGTAAGACCTAGTAAAGTGTGGTCTCAGATTTATTGAGTTTGTGACCCTTAGGCTGTATAAATGAAACATTATATTGTCTTTCTCTTTTGACTTTAGTTATTGTTACTGCTGACTTCTTATGACTGATTCTGGAACAGAGGAGTTCTATTGTGCCTCCCTTCATTTTTGGTGAACCCTCTTGATCATCTATGTATAACTTGGACACAATTTTCCCAGTCTTATACATTGCTCAAGAATGTGTAGGTTGTGGAGGAGATCACAATAAAAACAAACCTACATTGTTGTGTGTGCCTTTGCTTATATGGACTAGATTTAAGATGGACTTAAGACTGAAAAATGAACATATACAAAAGTGGCATAGGCCAAAAATTGGCATCTGTTTAATGATATCCTATATATGATACAGAATTAATTCAACAGAAAAAAAATCTTCAGATCACATTTAATGATTCTGTATTATATAATAATACAAATTAAAACATTTGGGCATTGATATATTATAGGACCTCACAGAGGGTTTCATAGGTTCTATGTGCCAACACTTGTGCAACTACGCTATTCATTGTTCTGTAGGATTCCAATAATTGTTTAATAACCTTTATGAACTTCATAAATCAATGTTGCATCTTGATAAAAGTCTTCTTCAGCTCCTCAGTTTCAAGCACATAAATAGTTAAATACCTAATTCACGCATCTTCAATAATAAATTAGCCACAGTGACAGTTAAATATATCCATAAATCTTTTTGGGATTGCTGCATTGAAGATTAGTCTTTCTGTTCCAGAACTGACAATTTTTAGTTTGTTTTTGCTTTTTAAAACTTTACATCTATCTTACCAAGCAGCTGATAATTGCAGCTTTTATAGATGAACATATTAACCTATTAAACTCAGTGATGGATTAACCATTATGCTTAGTACTCCACAGAGCAGCCCTGGCCTACTTTGCGCACCTGCTGTGATCTAATTACATGGGATTTTCCAGTGCAAACTTTTGCTCATCTTGCTTGCTGCCTAGAACTTCATTCCTGCTCTTTTTGCCATGGTAGCTGCTTATTTTCTCCAAAGACAGGAATGCTATGCAAGTTCCCCTCCCTAAAAAGTAATGCTCTGATAGAGAGCATTTAATAGTATAATGTGGTAACATACAAGGTGCGGGAGAGCACATTTCTTATGTCAATGGCAATATATTTTCAGTTTTTCTTTTTCCTTCTGCCCATTTAAAATGTTTATATTTTGAACTGGCTTCAATAAAGTCACACTTTCTCAGCCTCAGAGAAAGCTATGGGAATCGCTCTTTGAAATTCTCTTTTAGGTCACCATAAATCAGAAATTAGTGGAAGGCACAGAGCAACTGCAATCTCAATCTCAATCTCAATGGAAATATTATACTGTAATCTATTTTTCATAGAGTGTGGTGTTGTTTTCATATACCCTTTTGAAAATGGATGTAGGATTCAAAGAAATATTCAAAGGAGCCATGGCCATGAATAGGTGTATCAAACGTCATCCCAATATCTTAATGCACAACTTAGTTGCTGCAATGCAGACAACAAACAACAGAAATAGATAAGTTAAATTGAGTCCTCTCTTTATTTGGTTCATGATCTTTCTGAAAGGATGAAATCATATTCCTTGTGCAGCAGAAGACCTTCAAGGACAGAATAGGAAGAAATGAATATTGCAGATATAGCTGCAATGCTCAGTTTGTATGAAAATGTGTGAGTTGGGAAATTGTGATTTGCATGTCCTGAACCATAAAGGACTGAAAAATGAATAGATGCATCATAGTTCTTTGAGCTCTTTAATGTGGCCAAGGTTGAACTACACCAGCTACTTTAAACTGGTTTCATTATTAGTATATAGATACAGAAGCTTTGTCAAAGATTATAAGCCAGTCTGTAATATCTCATTAATTTTGAAATATTTTCAAAAATTTTCATGCAAATCTCCCCCCACCCCACCCCAGTTAGAAAGGCTTAGCAACAATAACAGTTGCTTTCTAATTTAATATCAGTTATGATGACAAATATTGGATTTGTCGTTTTCCTATATATATGTAATAAAAGCTATACATTACATTTTAGGTACATAACGGGACATGGAAAGAGCAATACTTAGCTAATTTTCATCAGCAACCTGCTACTGGTAGCTATTCAGACTTTACTAATGATAGGTATATAAGATCTAAATTCAAAACATGAATGACGTTGGGATGAATTTTAAGAGTGCAAGGAAGGCTTTCCTTCAAAGAAGAAAGTGCAAAAGCAGGTTTACAATTGAACATTCAAAACAAAGATAATGAAGACATATGATTTAAGTGGATGATGAAGACACTGAAATAGTCAAAGCCTTTCTATACCTTGACTCAGACATAAATCAAAATGAAAATTGTAGTCATGAAATTAGAAGATGATTAAAACATAGAAGATCAGCTATGAAGGAAGTAGTTAAGATTCTCAAGTGTAAAGAAATGTCATTGAATACCAAAATAAAGATTGACCATGCTATAGCTACAAGTCAAAGCGAAGTTGATGACAATTAACAACAACAGCAACAACAACCCTATATATTTTACTTAGAGCTAAGTTCAGTAGAATTCAAGGGACTGACTTGTGAGCACACATGTTTAAGACTGCCCTTTAAATCAGATATCAAAAAGGTTATCCCATACAGTGTTTCTGTCATGGAAAAAAAAATTAAACTACTCCAGCAAAATTTTTACATAGGAACTCTCTTCTAAACAAGTCAATGACAAACCAATAAAAATGATGCTGTGCTTTTCCATTCTTTCTTACCTTCACACTACTTTACAGGATGTTTTCTTCTCAACACTTCACAAACGAAAACTTGAAAACCTCTGGTCAAATAACATCATAGAGTGATCAAAATGGAAAATATTACAACTGAAGAACACATACGCTAGGAAAAGCTGCACCAATTTGCTCTTGCTTGAGCCTACTGGGAAGGACAAGAATCAACCCTTTCTCCCCCCCCCCCCCCGAGACTGCATCTGCACCGGAGAAACAATCCAGTTTTGCACCACTTTAACTGCCATGGCTCAGTGCTGTGGAATTCTGGGGACTATAATTTTGTGAAACATTTAGCCTTCTCTGTAGGAGAGCTCTGGTGCCACAACAAACTGCAATTCCCAGGATTCTATAGCATTGAACCATAGTAGTTATTATGGATTATTTCTGCAGTGTGCATGCAGCCTGAGTGAACTGAATACAGACTATTTTTTGTACTTTTAGCTCAATTTGCAGCAATTGAAGTAAGCTGAAGATGAAGCAGGAAAGTGGGAGGATGAGAGAAAAACTGGAACATTTTAAAAGCAGCTTAAAAAAGTGAGATGACAGAGAATTAACTGGCACTATCTCTGCCAAATCAGGATGGCTTGACAGCATGCATACAATGTAGCCCAGTTCCATTGTTGGATTGACTAGCAAATGCCATATGATCCTAAGTTTAGAGGCCTGATGCCAAGAAAAGTTAAATAATCCTCAGAACAGAATATTTTAAAAGAATGCCTTGAGGGTGCTCTTTTCAATATTTGCTTTACTAGGCAGCATATGATATACAGTGGTCCCCCGGGTTACGAAGCCCCCGGGGAACGAAATCCCCAGGAGCCGAAACCGTCGGGACCGCAAAATAGCCCCCGGGATCCGAAAAAAACCCCGGGATCCGAAGGCGAAAAACCTCGCGGCCCCTTTAAATTTGCCGCACGGTCCATCCTAAAGCGGTCCCCCGGGAAACGAAGATTTCCGGGTTATGAAAGGTAATCCGGAACGGATTACCTTCGTAACCCGGGGGACCACTGTAATTCAGTTTTGGTTTAATGATTTAATGCTAGGTAATGACCAGCTTAGCCAGCCAGAACAGTGCTTTGAGCAATAGACTATGACTCTGGAGATCAGGTTTCAAATGACAGCTCAGCCTTGGAAACCACTTGGTTACCTTGGGCAAGTCACACTCTCCCAGCTCCAGGGAATGGCAATGGCAAACCCCTCTGAAGAAACTTGCTAAGAAAACTCCGTGATATGTTCATCTTAGGGTCACCATAAGTTGGGAACAGCTTGAAGGCACCTAACTATGACCACCAATTTGCTCCTTTAATACTAATAAAATAAACACTCCTTCAATACCAATAAAATAAACATAGAATGGCACCAGGATAGTAGCTAGAAAGACAGAAGGAACAGTATGCATATGGCTGATCAACTACAGTGATGACAGCAGACCAACAATACTCGCCCCTAATTTGACAGCTGACAGTGACACTGTGATAAAAATATAAACGTATGTGTTCTATGTATTTTTACAGACCTCTTCACGGTAAAATATACTTCCTGTCAGACGCTATTTCTTCCATTTTTTAGTGAGCTATTCTTTCTTCCTGAATGTATATTAGAACTTATTCTTATGTACTTTCTGACTTCATGTTCAGTTACATCTGAAGTTTCTTGTCTGAGTTTTTGATCCTGGTTATGTCTGAGTGAAGTCTTGAATAATCATCATTTTAGACTTCTACCATGCTATATATTTTGTCCAGCTCTTCAAAATATTGATATGCAGATTTATAAGAATAACTTTGGGACAGCTATCTAGGGCTGCATCCACACTGCAGAAATAATCCAAGTTAATTCCATGTCTATGGGATTCTGGGTTTTGTAGTTTTGTGAGACATTTAACTTTCTCTGTCAAAGAGCTCTGGTGCCACAGCAAACTCCAGTTCAAAGTAGTCATGGCAGTTAAGGTGGTGTCAACCTGGATTATTTCTTCAGTGCAGATTCAGCCTACATCAGTAAAATAGGAATTACAGGGTATTTTTTCTGCTTGCAAGTTTTATAAAAAAATTAATCATCCACATCCCTCATTAGTTTTGTTTAAAATTGATTTATTTAACAGGTCTTCAAGATGCACAGTTAACTGTTCACAAATAGTTAATGTATGTCCCCAGATTAATATTGTTTTTCTGTAGGATCCTTCCAAAAGTGACCTGCAGCATTTCATGACTCTTGATTATTCATTTCAGGGGTTTCTTGCCTTGTTAGGTTAATGAAAGGACAATTGATGGTGGAAAGTACCAAACTGTATTTCAGGATGAAATCTGGTTGACCTGTTAATAGCAAAAGCAATAGCATGTACAATTATATATTACTTATCAGTCAGCTCAGCACTCTCTAAGCAGTTTACAGTCTGTAAGCTAATTGCCCCCAACAATTTGGGTACTAATTTTACCAACCTACAAAAATATGGAAAGCTGAGTCAACCTTGGAGCCCTGCCTGGGATCACACTCCCAACCTTGTGGCTGCAGTACTGGCATTTAACCAGTGCACTACCAGGGCTCCCTTAACACTGTTAAGTGTTATAAGACATCCGTAAATACCTTTTAGTGGTGATCATATGTAATCACTGAAAGGAATCCTTTAGTGTGAACCATAACAAATAGCAAGAGATTATGCCATTCTAAAAAAATATTTTTGGAAGCTCAATGATCTCAAACTCCTTTTTTTTTTTTTTTTTTTTGTGCTTGGGAGCAAGGATGGGGTTATCTATCAAAGGCTTCTTGTGGGACTATCAGGAAAGGTGTCAAAAATCAAGTGAAGTTGTAGGAGAGCCATTTCATATCTAGATATTCAAGGACATCCTCTGCTGAAAGGAACTTTCTTTCCCCAGTAACTGTAGGAGAAATTAAAAAAACAGGTAACATAAGGATCCAATTTAATTAGAGAAAGATATGCATTTCTCTCTCCCATCCTGACAGACTACAGTATGAAGAGAATGGGAGCTCGCTTCACTCCTTTTACATGTTCTTGGATGAACTGTGTAATTGAAACAAGAAAGAAAGAAAGAAAGAAAGAAAGAAAGAAAGTTCTTCTTCAGGTATTTTTTAGAGGGAGGATTCATTGTGAAAAAATAGTCAAGAGGCAACTAATATTGCTTCCTGATGATGTTCATGTGCTAAAAATGTTACAAGTTTCTGCAAGCAAATTGCAGCTCCCAAGTTCCTAGATTTCAGATTGATTCTATTTGGACTTTTAGGCATATGTCACAATGCACGGAAATTGGTATAGAAGAAATCCATCAAAAAGAAATAAGGAAGTCATATCATTTTCATGGCACAAACAATGTTACTGCAAGTGTCAGGATGTTGCCAGGAGATGTATAATTTGAGATGATTTGTGAAGTGATATCTTCCAAAAATCTTTTGGTAAAAATTCTGTTTGTCAGGGAGGTACTGAATTTTATAACAGAATCATTTTGGAGCTTCAGAAAGAGAGCACACATAGAATTAGATTATTCAAAATGTATATGATTACTAATGGTGAGACTGTATATTAGGTCAGACCAATACCAGGCATAAAAGAAGTCATAAGCCTTTCTGCAGCCACTCACTCATAAGCCACAAGTTTGTGAGTTCAATATCAGCCAGGGGCTCTGGGTCGATACAGCCTGGTATTCTTCATTGGTCACTAAAATGAGTACTCAGCTTGTTGGGGGCAATTAGCTTACACTTTGTAAATCACTTAATACATTGTTATGTGGTATAGAAATGTACTTGCTATTGCTATTTCTGCAGAGACTTTGGTGACTCATCCATAATTTCTCAATATAAACAACTTCTAGCAAAAGATTCCCACAAATTGAAGAATTTTCTATACATGTTGGGTTCTTCTCATTCAGAAGATGTTACTCATGCTCTACAGCCATTTGACAATATGAAAGATTCATTCCACTATCTGATTTTAAGCACTTGAAGCTTCACCCTAAGAATTGAAGGCTAATCAGCTATTGTGAATGTGGCTCTTAGGGAGACCATGCCTTCCCAGAAGAAATTTCAGGGGCTTCTTACACTTAAATATGGGGAACAGAAATTAAGCCACAAGCTAAACATGAATCAGCAGTATGATGTGTGAGCCAAAAAAGTCAGTGCAAATTTAGGCTGCTTCAGTAGGAGCACAGTGTCCAGATTCAGGGAAGTAATCAAACTACTTTATTCTGCTTTGGTCAGACCACATATGGAATACTGTCTCCAGTACTGGGCACTATGGTTCAAGAACTGTGACAAGGTAGAATGTCTGCAGGAGTGTTAATCTCGGAGAAGAGGAGACTGAGAGGTGATACAGTGAGCCCTTGTTATACGCTTGGGTTTGGTTCCAGGACCCTCCGTGGATAACAAAATCTGTGGATGCTCAAGTCCCATTAAATATAATGGCACAACAAAATGGTGTCCCATATATAAAATGGAAAATCAAGGTTTGCTATTTGGAATTTATACTTTTTGGGAATATTTTCAAACCGTGTATGCTCAAATCCGTGGGTAAAAAAATCCGTGGATAAGGAGGGCCAACTGTATGACAAACCTATTTAAATATCTGAGGGGAAATTATATAGAAGATAGAGGAAAAGGATAGAAGATGGATTGTCTTCTGATGCTCCAGAGAAGATTATCACGTGGGAGACAAGTGTCCTTCTCCCATTGTTAAACTGTGTTAAACATGTGATCAGGAGGGAGATTATCAAGTCCCCCTGAGCTTATCCCGTTTTTCTGCCATCCATAAACAGTAATGGACCCATCATTTGGTATTAACAGAAGCTCCTGTTAATACCAAATGATGGTTCCATTAATATTTATGGATGGGAGAAGAAAACAGGATTAGCATGTGGGGGGAGAAGAGTTTTTGCCTCCTCAATGTGGTAATCTCCAGAGACTACAGCCATATACCAAAGGGTTTAAATTACAAGAAGGAAATTTCACCTAAACATTAAGAAGAACTTCTTGACTGTAAGAGATATTTGACAGTGGAACTGACAGTCTCAGTTGATCTCAGTCTTTAGAAGTTATTAAAAAGGGGCAGGATGGCCAGCTTTTGGGAATGCTTTAGTAATATATTCCTGCAAAGAGTAAGTTGGCCTCTGTGGTCCCTCCCAGCTCAGTGATTCTAAGGTGAAATGGCAATTTTTTCCCCTTATCTTTTCTCTCTGAATAACATAAAAAAATCTTCCTCTGCTTGAAGCAATGATATGTTTGCTCCCAATACTAGGAGGGGCAACTAGGAAAAGCAAATACCACCCAAAATGCATGTGGAATGGCAAACTAATTCCCAGGGACATACTCATTTGAGAATGTGCTGAAAGCAGCCAAGCAGTCATGTGACGTAGTGACAAGGGGTATTTTTATTGTTGATAGAAGAGATTTTATTTTTAAAGTCATTTGTACAAATGAGAGCTCTACTCACATTTTGAAATTCACATGTTCCCTTATGTTACCATAATATGTCAGGAAAGCATTGTCACCCCATACTCCGCAATGAATAATGTGAAAAATTAGGGGTTCTTGATTTCAAGGCCTAGCCATGATTTTAAGAGTTTTCCTTTTCATTCCTCGGGGCAAGGAGAAGAATCTCATGGCAATAGCCCTGCCTTGAAAATTGTGTGTCTGTGTCTGTGTGTCTGTCTATCTTCTGTCCTCATATGTTAGACTTGATGTTTCTGATTTGAATGGCATGGTCTGTACAGCTGTGCTGGTGCTGCAAGTTTCATGTTCAATAACATCATTAGGGGCCACATTCTGTGACATCACAAGGGGTATTGCCTAGGTCTCAGGCTTTGATTCCAAAATATCATGTCATGGGATAGTCCTCACCTAACAAACACAGATGAAATAACTCATCTAAGCACTCGTCTGAGCACTAGTTCTTATGTATCTTCTGTTATTCCAGTGAAGAAGACAGCAGGTCTTTTTTACTACACTGGATAGTGAAGAAGTAAGAAATTTCAGCAGCAGTACCAAGAATAATGTATAAAGGACATTTATACAAGAGGCAGAAGAAGCTTTGTTCTTTCTTAGAACATTTAAACACTTACCATCCAATCAACCTGACATCAATATCAGGAAAGATTCTACAGCACATCATTAGACAAACAGTCTGTGGCTGCACCCACATTTCAGGGGAAAACCCTCTGGTTCCACAATAAAGACAACTCTGTAATCATGTGGCCAGTATGACTAAGTGGAATGCTGTTACCTTTCCATCAAAGTGCAAAGTGCGTCCCCACCTCCTGTCCTCAGAGACCCATTTACCATCCTCTGAGTGTCCCAAGGGGACACTGAGAGGCCGGCAAACAGCATGCATGTCCACCTCCTGCCCTCCGAGGCCCATTTGCCAGCCTCTAAGTGTCCCAAAGGGACAGTTAGAAGCTGTCAAACACTGGGGGGGGGGGGAGCTGGAGGCATGCACATCTAGCTGCTGCCCTCCAGATAGCTAGAGCCCCCCCCCCCCGAGGGTGGAAATCCCACCCCCTAAAGGATGAAAGTCCCACCCCCGGCACTGGGTAGAGCCCTGTGCCTTAAAATAAATTAGTTGGTGCATGTGGCCCCAAAAAGGTTCTCCATCACTGGAATAGATGTTTATCAAATTTGCAGACACCAAATTGGAAGGAGCTAATATCTCAGAAGACAGGAATCAATCTCAACAGGGTAAAATGTAAGATAGAGTCAGACCATGGTATTGATAGAGAGTTTGTTCTGGACCCTGCTCCCCCTCCCCTTAGATACAAAAAAAGGGTGGGGACCTCAAGCCCCATGATGCTGCTGCATTAATGCGCTGCCATTGGGGACACCAGGGTTTGTTGTGGATGTCAAGCCCATTGAGAGTGAAACCCTCCAGTATTACACTAGGCAGAAAGAAAATGAAAGGTTCATATATAGTATAGGTGACATCTGGCTTGTCAACAGTAAATGTGAAAGAGATCTGGGAGCCTTAGTAGATCACAAGTTGAACACGAGTCAATAGTGTGATGCAACAGCTAAAAAAAAAAACCCAATGCAATTCGAGGTTGCATCCATAGGAATATAATGTCTAGACTGAGGGAAGCAATAGTAGCATTCTATTCTGCTTTGGTCAGGCCTCACCTGGAATACTATGTCCAGGTCTGGGTGACACAGTTCAGGAAGGCTACTTAGAAGCTGGAACATATCCAGAGGAGGGTGACCAAAATCATAAAAGTGTAGGAAACCTTGCCCTATGACAAGCAGCTAAGGTTGCTTCATTTGTTTAGTATGGAGAAGAAATGGTTAAGAGGTAGCATGGTAGCCACATTTAAATATTTGAAAGGACAAGTTTGTTTTTTGTTGCTCCAGAGACTAGGACATGGAGCAATGGATTCCAAGTACAGGAAAAGAGATTCCACCTAAAGATTAAGAATAATCTCTTGACTCTAAGAGCTGTTCCACAGTGGAACATGATGCCTCAACGTATGGTGGTGTCTCTTTCTATGGAGATTTTTAAACAGTGGCTGGATGGCCATCTATCAGAAATGCTTTGATTGTTTATTTCTCCATGGTGGGTGGAGGAGGGGGTTGGACTGGGTGGCCCTTGTGGTCTCTTCCAACTCTGTGATTCTGTGAAATGGTGCCTTATTTTATTTTTTTTACTATAAGATTGTATGTACAGCACTGTGTAAATTTACAGCGCTATATAAATAAAATAAATAATAATAATAAATAATACTTGAAGAGTGAGTCATAAATACTGGCAGGAAGGGGAAGAGCATGTATGACCCTAGGGGATAATTGAAACCTTTACCAAACAAATGTCCTCCTGATATTGTTTCTATAGAGCCCATCATTCCGAGCCAACATGGTCTGTTTTGTTGATGGTTGCAGGTGTTGGGAACACTTCTGGGTAGCACCAGTTTGAGGAAGTCTGGACTATATGATAAAGCTTATATTAACAAATGTTCCAATGACCTTCTAAAGTGTGATGGGAAATATTATGAAAGATATCATTTCACTTAGGTCAGAACAGTCTTGGATGGTTTAATAATTAATAGTATTTTAAGAAACACTGGAAGATCATGAAGCAAGATAGATGAAAGTTTTTCAACATTTAGTGGACTGTGAGTTAAAGGCTGTCAGTTCTCAATATCCATTAAGTCTATTTTGTGAATATTACTTTACAGGAGGGTATACAATATGACCCTGACAAGTTGTCAGCTTTGAAAGATTGGTCAAGGATAAGAAGTGTGAACTTCTGGAATAGTAGTCCAAATGATTTAGGTATTTCTATAAATTTATACTAAGCCTTTAACATAACTGTTAGAAGGGACAACATGAGTAAAGAAGAAAGTATAATATGGCCTCAGGAAGAGTTCTCAAGAATGTTTAGACTACTGCAATGTGCTCTACATGGAGCTACAACTAAAAAAGTATTCAGATACTTCATCTGATATAAAATCCAGAGGTTATGCTGCTAATCCAGGGAAGGAAATGTTTAGATTCTCCAGTTTTCATATCCTCCAACATTTCACAAAGGAAAATTGGGAAACATGCGGATGGGCAACATCAGTGAATGACCAAGATGGTAAAAGCTATTAATGAAGAAGGACAGACAAGCTAGGAGAGGTTGCAGCAGTTTGTTTTTGACTGAGCTTCCTGGAAAGGGCAATATTTTTCCTTTTCCTATCTTGTCCTCTGAGTTAATTGAGCACAAATTACTTTTTCACTTTGAACTCATTTTGCAGCAATTTAAGTAAATTGAGAACAGAAGGGTAAAAGTGTGAGGAGGAGAAAAAACTGTAACATTTTAAAAGCAGCTGAAAACGTGGGATGCCAGAAGGTAATCCAGAAAATTCCTGCCACATTTGGATGGTTGGACTAAATTTGGGTCTGCATAGTCCAGAATACTCCAGGGATAGCCTGGAACATTCTGGCTCTCAAGCTGACCCAACATCTCATCATTATCTTGAACACTCCATTGCAGCACCTGGCAGTTATTTGCCTGAGCATCCTGCTGTGCCACCTGGTGCCACCACTGCTTGTATGAATCACTCACTCTGATGTCAGAATGAGGAACTCAGCATTGATCACATAGCTGGATGCCTCATTCTCATCTCAGAGCAAGTGGACAACACTAATGGGTAGCACCATAAGACATATTGTAAACAGCCACCAAGCATCACAATGGAGGATTCCAGATCTTACTGGAAAATTCAGAGCAAAGGGTGATTTTTAAAAACTATTTTAAGGGGGTGGTATACCTCTGGTGCTAAACAGGTCAGAGATTGTCCAAACAGTTCACATGACAACTGGGGGTTGAGCCCTGCATTGTTTTGACTGATCGCCATGGGAATGGGAAGAGTACATTTTATTTGGCCCATGTGGACAGGGTCTAATTTCTATATCTTATTCATATCTCTTACTCTGACTACCCAACACACCTTTTTATCATCCCTTCAAGCATTCAGCAAATCACTAGTCACCCCAACATACCATGGCAATAACATTTACATTTCTATACTGCTTAATAGTGAATTCAGCACTCTCTAAGTGGTTTACAATCTGTAAGCCAATTGCCCCCAACAAAGCTGGGTACTCATTTTATCAATCTACAAAAGGATGGAAGGCTAAGTCAACATTAGAGCCCTGGGATCGAACTCATAATCTTGTGGCTGCAGTACTGGCATTTAACTACTGCGCTACCAGTGCTCAGTGCTCTCCCTTCTGCCAACAGATCACTGACTTTATTACATATACTATACATCACATACATTACCATAGAATTCAAATATACAGCCATGTTAGTCTGTAGAATCAGTATGCAGAGAGATCTTGTAGCACCTTTGAAGCTAACTAAAGAAAGAAGTTTGCAGCATGAGCTTTCATAGACTACTTCCTCAGATGCATTTCGTGGACTGGTAAGCCAGGGATAGAGTTATATATGCCCTAGGTGTGTGAGAATGTTGATTTGAATTCAAAATCCTTTATGTATGGAAATGAAGTGGCAAGCCCAGTTTTAATTATGCTCATTTGTGAACAAATGCATTTTCAACTAGCCTTTGTACATGGAAATGTGTTGGCAAATCCAGTGTGGTGAAGAGAATAGATGAATGTAAGATGCCCCCATGAGGATGGGGCCAGATAGTGCTGAAATGTGTTCAGCATTGCAGGAAGCTATTATCTTTGTTCAATCCATTGCTGAGGGGCTGTAATTTTTGGATAAATTCCAATTTTGCTGTTTCTCATTCTAATCTACCTTTGTACTTCTTTTGTTCAATGCCACTTGTTCTGAGGTCTGAGATTAAATGTCCAGGGAGATTGAAATGTTCTGCCACCAGTTTTCATGTATTCCCATTCTTAATGTCTGATTTATGTCCATTTATCCTCTGGAGCAGGGACTGGCTTGTTTGCCCCATATAGAGTGCTGATGGGCATAGATGACATAGTATGGCATAAATCATGTGAAGGTCTCCCTAATATTGTGGGTGATGCCATTAGGTCTGATGGTGACATAAACATAACCAAAGTTTGCCTTGATTCCTTTAGTAGACACAACAACATTTCTTTTACAAATGTCCAGAGCATCACAGATACCATTTCATATGAGGAAGGGGATGAGGAAACTACGATTACAGGTGCTAGTCAGAGCCAGAGGAAGCTGACAGAACTGCCCTGGAGACAGAGGAGACTGCAGCCTTGCCCTGGAAATGGAACCCAGACCATTCCAGGTAGACCCTGAAGAAGAGGGGATAAAGGCTGAGTAACATCATCCTTTGAAGCATAGTGGACTAAAATGGCAACAACAGAAGTGCTAGAAAGGTCTTGGTTTGACTTAAAGGGAAAACACTGAGGTACAATCAGACCCCAATGTCAGAGGGCTAACTATTCTCAGATTGGAGTATCTGTGGATGGTCCTGCCCCATAATTGTCAATGGCAGCACATACACACAGCCATGCTGTGGATCTTGGATCCACTGGTCCCTCGGTATACAGGTGGGAGATAGTTTTGTAAAGTCCTTTTAGCCAACACCCTCTCAATCTGAGCTAAGTAAAAATTCCCCTACATAGATTTTGGCTACAGTTCACATTCATATACATACAATTTCATGTTTAGGTATACATTTGTACCATGTCTGAAAAGTATGAACATTCTTAACATTGACAGTAATGTTTTCACTTATACTAACATTCATTCACTTTTAGTATCATTCATATTTTAGATAAATTAGAACTGTGTTTCTTGGCTTTTCCCCCCCTCTAAAGCTACTCCACAAGTCAGAATGGATTAGGAACATAGACTCCTAAAGTTAAAAGAGACCACAGGGCCATCTAGTCCAAATAAATATGCCCTCACAGGCATGATTTTCACACCTTTTGCCATTTTGGTGACCCTCTTCTGAACACACTCCAGCTTGTCAATAAATGTATTGTGTGCCTTCTAGCTGTTTCCTACTTATGGCAACCCAAAGGTGAAACAGTCATGGGAATTTCTTGTCAAGATTTGTTCAGAAAAGGTTTGCCATTGCCTTTCCCTAAGACTAAGGGCATGTGACTTGCCCAGAGTCAACCAGTGTCTTTCCTGGCCACGATGGAAATTGAAACCTGTTCTCCAGAATCATAGCCAGACACTCAAACTACTGTGCCACACTGGGCCTCAGCTTGTAAGCTGTTTTTTTTTTTTTTGTTGTTGTTGTTGTTGTTTGTGTGACACCAGAACTGGACACTGTTTTTCAGGTGATCCCTGACCAAAGCAGAATAAAATGGCACTATTACTTTCATTACATTACATTCACATAACCTAGAAGGTGGCACTAGTCCTCTATGCTTCAAAGCAATTACTTCTTTCCCTTCCAGATGTGCAACAGCAGCTGGACAGCAGAAGGGCACATCCTTTTGACTAAATCATGGACATGTGGGTTGGGAAAGAACTGTACCATGCTATCACCTGGCTGCCACTTCTTAACTGAGGGGGACGACGTCACACAATGTTATACTTGTGCAACACTCAAAAAAGTACTTATGCTGTTAAAAGCACCATTGTTAAGTCGCGAAAGGGATTGTGGTGATTAGATTCTCCAAGCAGCAATACCAAAAAAAAAAAAAAAAAAAAAAAAAAAAAAAAAAAAAAGCACATTCAGACCCTAAAGATGAATGACTTGTGACTTACTATGCAATGACCTACTGTACTGTAATCTTGATAGAAGAATCAAGTCTGGGAAAGGGAATGTGCTACAGAAATGTTTGCATTTTTGCTCTGTTGTGTGATTTTTTTCCACACACGAACATACACATACATACTTTTTAAAAAATATAAAAACCTGATCTCTGTGATCTTTCATTTTTGTCTGAATGTACCTGCTGTACTGAACTGCTAGAACAAATAAAGAGAGAGGAGGGAAGAAAGGAAAGCCTTCTTTATTGTAATGGTTTTTAGCTCTGTAGGATTCCCAGGAGCTGAATCTTTGCCATAGTAAAATTGAAGAGGAAATATGAGGGATTCAACTCACCAAAATGCACTTAAGACTCTATCTCAAGAAAAAGAGGTTAAATGTTGAAAGGTGTTTCTTTCTTTGGCTGTTGGAAGCCAAAGCATCAGTATTTAGTCAATGGTTAAGGAATAGCACAGGGGCTTGGAGGCAGACAGTTAGATTTATTTTGTTAAGTCATAAGAACTTGGGTTTTCCACCTGGCTAGAATTTTTTTTACAACAGGTGGGTTTTTGTTTTTAACACATTTTCTACACAAAGATGCAAGTAATTGTGGATAAACTCTCAACATCCTGATACACCTTTGGAACTTTTCACTTTATGCATCTGAGGAAGTAAACCAACACCAGATGCAGACAGTGGTAAAGGGGCTGCCACTCCTTTTAGTGCCAGATTAGGGCTGTGGCAACCACACATCACAGCCCTGATCTGGCATTTTCCTGGTACAAAAAGAAGCAGAAGACAATCATTTCTGTATTCCGGCGGCATGCAGTGTCTAAATGCTGTGCCACTGAAATGCAGCAACACTGATTGCCATCTGGTTGGGTGGGTAATGTGATGCTGGTTTGGGGGGGGGGGTGGAGTCAGGGTGTGCCACGTGCAGACACCATGCCTCCAAGCCACTGGGAAGCCTGCTCTTTTGGAGGGTCTGTACCAGCCCCAAATCTACAAAAGCTTATGCTGCAATGTCTTTCACTCAGTTAATCCCTAAGATGGTGCAAAACACCTTTGCATAGTGATATTCCAGACTAACATGACTTTGGTCTAATTTGCATTGCAGAAGTAATGCTGCTTGACACCACTTTAACAGCCAGGCTTCATGCAATGGAATCCTGGCATTTGCATTTTTTGTGGCACCAGAGTTCTCTGACAGAGAAGGCTAAATATGTCACAAAATTACAAATAGTGTTGATCCATGACAGTTAAAGTGGTGTTAAACTTCATTATTTCTGCAGTGCAGATTAGACCTGTGTCTCTGGCTAACATACATTACATACATAAATGTTTAAAGATATGGCACTATAGATTTTTTTTCTGTCTCTTTCTAGAGGGATAACTAAAGAGTTGTGATCCATCAGACCCTTTGAAAAAGATTTGGAAGTTGGTTCAGAGCTATGGAGCACTGAGCAGGCTCTCTTACTATTTAATAAAAGCTGACTTCACCCCAGTGTAAAATGAATGGTGCTGCTGGTATTGCATTTAGTTATTTAAAATGTGATGTTTAAATATGATTTTATCCTTGCATGTGGTTTCTATAAACACGGTAAAGCAAATTCAATCACATCATTCCTGCAATGGAAAATTTGGCCCTGTCACTTGCAAGCATCTTAAATTGATGAAAGCTCAATATCTAGCATGCTCAGCTTTCCATTTTCAGGTTTTTACACATACAAGATGCATCGCCTGACTTGGATAAGACTAATAAATTACACAGTGGCATAACTCTGTGCATATATGCATCGAAAAGTCAAATGAAAAAGATGTGTCACACAGCAGCTTAGCAATTAATGTTATAGCACAAAACAAAACATCTTCACACATGCTTTGACAGTGCAGGTTTTAATAATGGAAATAAAATGTTTATGTTATTGCTAGAGCCTTTCAGAAACAAAAAGGCAACAGCAGACTAAATAGCAAGTTTATCCAGAGCAGCATAGTTTGCAGATGTCTCTTCTATAAATCTTATATTTTCTAGGTAAATGTTAGGGATTTTATGCCTTTGATCTATTTTTTTTTCTTTCAAAATTAATTCACAATGCAGTATTTCTCTCCCTGTACCTCTTCTCCAAACAAATCCCATAATATCAGGAACAAAACACAGAAAGAAAGAAAGAAAGAAAGAAAGAAGAGAAGAGAAGAAGAAACCAAATACACAACATGCAAATATTATGTGAGAATATTCAAAGATGGTGTTCTAAATCAAGGATGGACAACTTGTATATTGTCATATTTGTTACTGGACTACAACACCCAGCAGACCTCATACTGATTAGGGCTTAAGGGGTCTGCAGCCTGACTGGGACATGGTGGCTCAGAGATTAAGACATGGACTCTGATGATTGCAAGATTGGCAGGTCAGCAGTTCAAAGCCCAAGTGCCACTTGACAAAATGAACTCCTCTCACTAGCCTCACTAGCTACTGCCAGCCTAGCAGTCTGAAAACATGTAAAAATGTGAGTAGATAAATAGGCTCCACTTTGGTGAGAAGGTAACTGCGTTCTGTACAGTCATGCTAGCCACATGGTCACTGAGTTGTCTTTGACAATGCTGGCTCTTTGGCTTAGTAAAGAAGATGAGCACCACCCCCTACAGTTGGGCATGACCTGACAACCTTATCAAACGGGAAACATTTACTTTTTAGCCTGACAATACTTGGAGGGTCCTAAAAGAGTGGAGCCATAAGTTTGCACATTTCGGTGAATTTGAAAAGTAAACAATTTACAGGTTCCAGAACTAGTTAAGAATCTACCATTCTCACTTTGGCATTCATAGACATGATTGAAGAGCTGGAGTCGAGGGTTTTATTTTCCGTCATGTAAAACTGCATTGTTTACATAAAGAGAATTCCAGGAAAGAAGGTGTGATAGAAAGTTGCTGCTAAGTTTACTCTGTGCTGGCATTTGGGACTTATTCATTTAATTTATAACATGCTATTTTTCAAGTCTGGGGCTCGAGATTGCTTACAAAGGTTAAAAATATATGCAACCTTAAAATTCCTAATAAACTTATTTATTGTATTCCCCTGAGAGGGAACCCAACCCAGATAAAATCACACACAGAATTAATAACCTAAGGTGCATAATACAGTTAAATTAGCAATCATAAAAACATTTAGATTAGCTGTCATTCATGTGTGAGAAAAAAAGAAAAGGGGAAAAAAGAAACAATAAGACTCACTCTAAAGGTGGATCACTTGTACACAATTTTCATGCAGTGTTTATTTTAAACTAATAAGAGCCTTAGAATGCAGCCATCTTGTATTAGGAATTCGTGGCAGAGAGGATTTGCTTAAACTGTTCTGCTGACTTCTTTGTCCTCACTTTATCAGAACTGCTCAAAGTTGCAGCTCCTTCTCAGACCCGAAGTATGACCTTTGCATCCAAACTCACCCAATCTACCCAATGGACATTATAAATAAGGTCAAATCCCAGCTTCTCCATAACATGTGGTCAACAAATTGTAGCTTCTAAGTGAATCATAACTTTGCTGCCTAACTTATTTCTCAAGATTGTTCTTAGAATAAAAATGGGGGTAGGGGTGAAAAATATAATGTGGAATACTTTTAGTTCCAGGTAATAGATGGAGTGTAATTAGTTTAGAAAGGTATGGTTGGAAAAAGCGTGGTTATCATAAAGAAATACATTCGTTCCAGTGGCTTTTTAGAATGTCTCAGCCTACAATCTTTTTCATGTTTACATATGTAGATCCACTTAACCTATTGGGACTTACTATGTGTGTGTGTGGGGGGGGGGGGGAGGAGTGAACCCTTTCTCAAAGTAAATAGACAGTACAATCTTTCCCCAAGTGACCTCTAAAAAATTTCAGCTTCTTTCTTGTGGCACTGTGGAAGTCTTTCCTCAGTTTAACAGTCAGGGCATTCTCTGCTTAGGTTCTGTGGGCTATAGTTTTCCAGACAACATAGCTTAGGTTAAACAAGGACCACTTTATTAATCTCCTTGATTTATGATTTTGAGGGCAAAAATAGCTAAGGGGGTAATAGTCCCATGATAACCTCCAAAGCAGTCTTCTTTTTCCCCCATCCCCAGGCTTTGCAACCCAGAGGAATACACCCGGAGGCATCCCTTCACCCAATAAGTGCCTGAGGGCAGCCATTATAATTAAAATTCTCTTTTCCCCTGACTACCAGTTGAAAGTAAGCACCTATCAAAACTTATTCAATTGATGCTGATATCTCACATGACCCTTTAAACCCAATGTAGGGAAGGCAGAGGAAACAGGTGATGAAAAAAAAATCCTGCCTCAAGAGCAGCTAGTCTGGGTGGTGGCAGAACATGAAAAGGGAGGGAGGGACAAAACAAGCTTATAAAGTCTCCTGCTACTTCTCCTGCCCTGTTATATGGTGCAATTGCCTTGGCATCAACTCTTATTGTTGGGATCTATTCCTTTCAGGCTCAGCAGGGAAGGTGCTTTCCCACATTCGTGTTTAGTGAGTGCATGAGCCATGGGTCCAATTTTTTCCATCTAATCAGAGTCCTTGAATCTGCATGCTATTCTGCATAGTCCTAACAGAGAATGGATGCAAGATAAGATCATCATACCAGGCAGATCTGTGAGACAAAACATGAGATTTCATAGCATGAATTGTTTTAAATTCATTCTGTTGTAAGGAGACGAGATATTTTATGACATTTGTATGTCTTCCAAGTCATTTCTGAATTAGGGTGACCCTAAGACAAAGCAATTATTGAGTTTTCTTGGCATGATTTTTTTAGAGGAGGCCTGCCATTGCCATAATCTGAGGCTGAGAGCATGCAACTTGCCCAAGGTCACCCAGTGGGTTTGCATGGCCAAATTGGAATTCAAACTCTGGTCTACAGAGTCCTAGTACAATGCTCAAACCTCTACACCACAGTGGCTCTATGATCTTATGACATAGGGTAGGATGTATGTATTTTAATAAACAAACAAAAAGTGCCATGAATCTGAGGACAGTAACTACAGTAGCTGAGGTATTGGTTAGGTAAAATTTGATTATATTGTATTTTTGTATTCTGTTTTAATCAAGTTCTGTGGTTTTTATTTATTTTTATTTGTTATCTCTACTATGCCTTAGAGATGGCAAAAGGCTAACCATCAACTGCTCTGAAAATGTAATATTTTGTTCCTTCATTTGTCCCTGAGATGGATAGCTTGCTCTGGGTTACAGACAGGAAGATGAATATTGAAAAGTAAAATTATTAGCATTGTCTAGTAAGACCCATCTTTTCATCCCTTAAAAGCTGTATTTTTCTTTTTGTATTTTATAAGAAATTTGATCTTTTCCCTCTCATGTCAACACCCAACATCTATAATACATTGTGAGAAGTGCCCATTATTTGTTTACCAAAGATGGTGTCTATGACAGCATGTTTAATTCTTTCTTATGTATCAGAAAGTGTGCTCAATGCAATTTTTCAGTTTATACAATCTAATGTATTTCTATCACCTATGCAGGCACACATGTGTGGTTCTGGCACCTTTTTTCATACTGACACTGAGAGGCAGATATGCAGGAGATCATTATGTATTCTTCACCATTGGTCAGTTGCTTAGCTACCAGTGAAATAGAGTACACTAATAAAACTATGCAGGAATGCTGGCAACATTTGAACAGGACATTGGCCCTAGAAACAGTAGCAGCTGAGACATAGACAAGTGTTACTCAAAGAGATCAGACTTCATTTTAAAAAGAAAGAGGAGGGGGAAAAACCTGCTTTGTTGCTTTGATCAGTAATGTGATGTCTAGACCACCACCATCAGTTAACTGGTAACGATTCTCACAATCAGTTATCAAATGATCCAGAGATAAATTCACTATTCAAGAGAAAGAACTAGCAATTCCCATCAATATATTATGCTCCAGATATATTTTAAAGTCAATTATTGTTCACATGGCTAGTATGTTTTTTTCTGTTTTTATCACTCTGGTCTGTTTTTAAGTGGTTAATTGCTTTTAAGAATCCACAGTTAAGAGGAACAGTTGCTATACTGGTGATGAAAAGGGGGTATAATAGCCACCCAAGGTTAGTGGAAGCAGCATTGTTTCCAGTGAGTTCTAATTGCACAGATTCTTGCATTGCACTCACATCTTCTTATGCCAAAGATCACAAATGGAGAAATCATCTTTGTTTGAAATAAAAGCTGCTTGTGTGAGACACTAAAGCCTATTTTGTTCTTAGCATCCTTCCAAGTAGGGGGTCTGTTTTCCTTTGTAAGTCTGAATTCCATTGTAATGTCTGTCTCAATCTAGCAATGTATGCTAGCAAATGCCCTTAATACATCAAGGTTGCTTCTTTCACCTAAGCAATATTACCTGGCTATTCCTCTAATGTCAGATCAGGCAATGCACACAGATTATTCAGTGTACTTTCTGCTTCCATTGTTAAAGGCCAGTTCTAATTTACGGGCACTACTAAAGAAACACTGGATTGCTGTAGTACCATTCTGAAAAGTTCAGTGTTTATACAATGAAAGGCAATGTGTATTAATGTCCAGCCATGTTTGTAGGTTGCGACATAGTTACAATCAAACTGCAATTCAAGGTTTTTACTGATTCTGTTGTAAGACCTAATGTTCTTGGGACCAGATTCCTTGAAGGAACATCCTGCCATGTAAATCTACCCATCCTCTGTGACAGTGGTGGATGAAGGAGAGATTTTTAGCTTGCAGTGTTCATGAATGGAGCCTGATAGTAGCTTGAACTTAGCAGTTTATTCAACAATACAGACTTTGTCTGGAAGCTCAATGTTCCATTCCAAACAAGCAATTAAGCCAACTTTATATAGACCTCTTACTCAAACATGCAGTGGCAACAGCTGAGTATCATACAAACAAATAAACAATAAGACACTATTTTTAAGCCATGTATATCACAATTGTTCTTTGCATCTTATTGCACTCTTTTGGCTGCGATCTTATCAATAGAATATGTAAATATGTTTTGGAACATGGCACAGAATATTTTGTGCATTTTAAACCTAACTTGAAATCACTAGATGTTTACAACTTTTTTTGTCTTAAGAATTTTTTTTTCATCGACATGTGTGCATGCCTTCAAGTTGCCTATCCACTTATGGTGACCCAATGAATTTCCCATCAATACTCTATCACTGGTTGTATCTTGAGAATTCTCAATTGCATACATATTCCATTGGACTGTTTCTTGCATGTGCTGTTGGACCTAATCTGTCATATGAAGAATATGCTTCTTGTAGTGGTTGGAACCTTTCCTAACAGAAATGTCCAAAGTAAGAATTGATATTGGCAGTCCAGGAAATGCCAAATCAACCAGTCTCACTCTATCTGATTTTGCAGAATATCAAAAGGCCTTAAGTTAGCAACCTCTTCTCCCTCTTGACTGTCCCTATTGACAATAGCATTCACAACAGTGAGATTATTTCATTTCTACAGGTAGCTGTGACTTTCCCAGCTTCCTGAGAAGGTGGTTATCTACTCACCACCTGTAAAAATTGGACTAGTATAAGGAATCATATCACAATACCAGAGCATGGAAAAATTACTCTTTTATTATATTATTCCCAGAATTACTAGCATTATAGCTTAGAAAATTCTTGCAGATTCCACAAAATCCAATTCATTAGCAGTGGCTTGAACAGAAACAATGTGGGCCATCTGTTTGTTTTTGTTATCCTGCACATTTTAAAACATTAGTTTTAATAATAATAATAATAATAATAATAATAATAATTTATTTAAAACAATAAAATACACTGACGTTACAATAAAATCAAACCCTAAACCTCCCTGCCCCCCCATTACCAGTACTAAAATGGAATTAAACAGTAACAGTATAAAACATTAAAAGCATTAAAAACATTCGACAAAGACATTAAAACAAGCAGGGGAGAATGGGCAGATAAGGGGGCTACATGTGTTGTATTTTTTTAAAGGATTATTCTTATTGTTGTTCTTAAATGCCATAAAGTCAACTTTGACTTATGACAACATTATGAATGGTCACAACATGAGAAGAAATTATTCACATGGAGATTTCCAGTGGCAATAGCAGGGCGTTAGGTCACTAAAGACTAGGCTTGTTGTAGAAATCACCAAACCAAGTTAATAGGGATCAATATTCTTATCCAACTGACTCCAGAGAAGGAATTGGGGAGCGGGGCATAAAGGTGGTTCCTGTGCTGGATCCAGGTAGGATTTTGTGGCTGCGAACTCACTGCCCAAGGCACTGCCCAAGGCACAAGACTGCAGAGCAGCTGGGCTTGTCCTTGGTTGGCATTCTTGGCCATTGAGCCCAGTCTGCAGCTTTTAAAAATATTTTTTAGTTTATTACAATATAGAATAGTTATTTAGAACTCCATTATTGTGCCCTTTCTTATAAGGTTTCTGTGGACTTTTTAAAAACTAGCGTAAGACTGAACTTAGACCTGCTTCACAATGAGCTGCTTTCCTTGATTTGTTTTGTTTTTTAAGTATGTTGTACACGTTATGTTGTTTATGTTTAATTTTATTTTAAGTGGGGATTGAGGGATTTGAATTGTATATTGTTGTTGTTTTTAAAAAAAACTTTGTAAGCCGCCTCGATTGCATCTTGTAGAGGGGTGGGATATAAATAAATTTTATTTATTTATTATTTTATAAAAGAACAAGTCTCCAAACTGGGGGAATTTTAAAAGTTTAATCACAGGAAAGCCAGTGATAAATTATAAAATAAAATGGAACCAGTAGAGGAAAGTGAAAGGAAATAAGTGGTCAATATTAGTGAAAGTTATTTAAAAGGTGAGTAGCAGAGAGACATGAAAGTAGACAACAAAAGGCAGAAAAGAATACTAATTTGCATTAACTTAATCACCATAATGGCTTCAAGTTCAAAAAGAACAACTCAAGTGACAACAACAACACAAAGACTAGGCTGAACTGATGCTACTACTTCTAAACCGTTAGACATCACTACTATATTTTTAGAAGAATTTTTAAAAAAATTAAGGAGAAGATGCATTTGGAGATGAAGCAAGAGCTTAAAGTATCTAGAAAAGAGGCCAAAGAAGATATGCAAAAGGAATTGAGTATGTTGGGGGGGGGGATACATAAAATTAGTAAGGTTATTTCTGGATTACAAACTGAAACAAAGTAAGTAAGTGTTAAAATAGAGGAGCTAGAAAACTCTATAAAAGAATTATATGAAAAACTAAGAAATATGGAGAATAGAATTCTGTTATAAGAAATTCATTACTATGAGAGATGTCTTAAACTGAGGGGAGTTCCAGAGGAAATGGACCTATAAAGATTGAATTTGGAGCTCCCAAACTTTGTTGAGGCAACTGAAGCTGCTATGGGCAACACAATAGATGAGATCTTCAGAATCACTTCAATCGTGGTCAGAGAAAATAAGCCTCCTCATGATGTTATCTTTTCTTTTGTGGGAACCAAGTGGCAGGACCAGATTTTACATAAAAGCTACATAGCTGATTTGGTAATAGATGAAAATACAAGCAAGATTTATAAAGATATTCCTCTTGAAATTCTTAAAAGATGTCAAGATTATAAATTCCTAATACGGAAATTTATGAAAAAGAAAATACCATATTTTGGACCAGAACACATGATGAAGAGCCCAATCAGTAGCAAACTCTGAGTAAAAATATCTTAATGTAGATTTTTATAACTTACAGTAGATTTTTTTTTAATTCCCATAGTGGATGTGGCAGAACAGATCAACTTGCAGGCACTTGCAGTCAGCTCCCACTTCTACTACCTTCCCCATACAGAGATCACTGCCAGCTGCTTTATACCTCCCCCACACAGACGACCATTAAAATAAAGATTTTTTTTTTCCTGGTGCCTTGTTGTGTCCTTAGAGCACCACCATAAATAGTGAAGAGGAGGCAAAAACATTGATGCAGGCAGTTTTTTCCTCCTCTACACCTCTCCTGGAAGTGCACTTTGAGGCCACACTGAGGTGCTGAATGCTTCATAAGCAGGACAAATCTTTATTTTATGGTGTTCTGTCCATGCCAAGTAAATTGGGCCTGGCAGCAATCTTTCTATGAACTGTGGGAAAGGAAGCAACAAGAGAAGCTGACAGTGGGCCACAGCAGCATCCACAGTTGTTACAGATAATACAGGTTGGGGGGAAGAGAGAAATTATGTGGAGTCCATTTGGACTTTCCCTTAAGTGTGCACTTGCCCATAGTGGCCCACTTATTCCGTAGCACCAAGTCTGAATTCATGAAAATTATGTAATTATTTCTAAAAACAGTAAGCATGCTGAGAGGGACAAGTATGGGATCTCCTTTCATTGTTTTGGAACTATGATGGAAAGAGACACACATTCTCTGTTATTAGAAATTTGGAAAGTTCTGCATAATCAAGGCTCTGGATCAAGTGAGAAGCCTATAAATGTATAATTCTGTACCTTCTGTAAGTTACTTTTTTGGACTTCACTTCCCACACTTCTTTATCAGTATTGTTGTGGTCCAAAAAGTTACTATTTTTAGGTCTGCTCCGTAATTAGCCCTAATGCATGGCTCACGACAGACATGTAATAAACAGAGTATGACCCTGTTCTTTCTCTTTTTGTGTCTGAATGGCATGACTCCAGTCCTTAATTTATAGACATCCCCAGCATCAGTATAAAGAGAGGAAAGCCAACATCAGCCTGTCTTTAAGAATTCACTAATCACCCAAACATAAATTGTTATATATTTTAATTTCTTGGTACTCCCTTAGAAATCTGCACACTTCCTTAAATGGAATATAAAGAATATGTTATTTTGTTCTTTACTGTTTCTTAGTGGCTTTTTCTTCTTCTTCTTCTAAGTTCCAAGGACACATTAGCCTGCTTAGTCACAGCACTAAGCTAGGAGCTAATACTTAAGTAGATTATCCCCATGACTCTTCAGTACTTCCCAGAGTTACTCCTTTCTATGTAATTCTTTATAGGAAGCCAATATTTCCCCACGGATTTAATACTTTAAATGCAGACTTTTTTTAAAGCTATTTTGGTATTTAGGGTGGGCAGATGCAAAAGAAGAGAGGACTCTTGCTTCTTTAACTGTTGTTTCAAAGAAGGAATTTTAGCTGGTATCACTGTCTCTTGTCATACAAGTGACACCTACTGGAATTCTCTTTTCTAAACAACCATCAGAAGTTCAGGAATCTCCTCCTCCAGCCAAAAATCTATCCACTCTGTTCAGGGGAGTGAAAGTATCAGTTAAAGATCTTTGAACAGAAGGCATTATAATTCTATTCCTTTGAGTAGTCATGGCATTGAGTCTGGATAGGCCAGGGGTCTGAATTGTGAACTGGGTAGGTCAACCAACACATACGTTCCATTGATTCAATAGTTGTACTGTACTTGGGACTAACAGTTGGATTCAATCATTTGTGTATGAAAGAAGTCCTGATTTTATCAAAGTTGGCTGAACATCAGGTGTGCCAAGATAAGGAGATCTCGGTTCCATGTAGGTGTTTACTGCTACAAGCATATACAGCAGGGGTGGGAATCATGACATTCTCCAGAAGCTATTGGACTATAGCTCTCAGCACTGCTTGCCATTTTTAGACTGCAGTTCTCACCATTCCTCATTATGCTGGTTAGGACAACTGAGAGTTGCAGTTCAACAGCATCTGGGAGGCAACAGAACTCCCACCCCTGCTATAGGCCAAGGATCACAATTTCAGATAGATTTTCATAATTTTTTCTTCATAGGCACTCTTTTCATTTTTTTTTTTAAAAATCTATTTAAAGGCAAAGCACACTCTGTAATGATGACTACTATTGCATGTTCCCATCAGTCCTTTTCAGGGATGGGCACATCTGCCAGTACTGAGATTTGCTCAGCTTCTTGTTTTTTCCCCAGTGTTAATTTTGTATTCTAACATTTCTGCGTCAGTCTGTGATATTTATTTATTTATTTATTTATTTATTTTAAAGACCACATGAAGATTCACAGGCATGAGCATTCCTACAGTACTCTATTTTTTCACATTTGTAACCAAATGCACACATTTTGTAAATTGTTTTCACTAGAATTCTAAATTTTTCTGTTTTTCCCCCCATGAATATCAGACTTTTTCTGTGCATTTTCCCCTAAGCATACACATACTGGAAGACATTGATGGTGAATTGCATTGCAAAATTCAGAGCAAAGCTTGGAACATTACTATTCCTAATCATTCTTTACATTATTCATTTAACTCATGGCACCTTATTATGTTGCTCATTACATTTCCACCAAATATACCTCATTACATTGGTGTTAATTTACACATTACATTACCACTGTTAGACTATAAGGGGTCTTTTTTTACCAGAAGTATGCAAGGTCAATGCAAGGTTATTCCTTCATCTTTCCTTTATTTTTAAAGAAGGTTCTTGTAGTCTTCTGTCTGTGAAGAATACTGTGCAGAGCAACAGAATATAGTATTGGCAGCAAAACTCCCAGGCAGACTGGCGCAGCGTGTCACTTAGTCATTTCCCCAAGAAGTGTCTGTGCCCCAGTTGTGGACTCAGCAGCACGTCCTGCTGTTTTTTAACACACCAGCACTCTTGAATCTCAGAAAGAGGCAAACCACAACTTTTATTGGTTACAGCTGCATGTAGGCTCAGCATATAAATGGGTACATAACCAAGCATTGATTAAGCCAACCTGTTGACTGATGAGCTGAAGACCTGGTCCATTGCTAGGAGCCATCAGGATGAAAGATGTGAGATCTATATGGGCAGACACTACTGTATGGCCTCTCTAGCTCCAGAATATGTGGGGAAAGCAATTGTCCCTAAATTAAACACAGCCATTTCTTCCCCATCCACAATGAGTCCCTGAAGGGAAATCCCATTCCTTGCCAATGACCACATTTAACTTTGAAATCAATATCCCAGACCTGGGATCTATACCAAACACTCCATAAAGTTCTGACAAGTTGAATACAGAATACCAAAATGGCATCATGTGTATTATACAACATAGACTCTGAAAATAATGCACTTAAAAAGAGGCGGCGGCGGGGGGGGGGAGATCTTGAGCACAACTGGGCTTGTAGGGCCCAGGAGCACAATAAATATGTTCCCCATCCAACTAGAATAAAACCTATATCTGGGTCACTTCAGCTAGGCATACCAGCCAATGAGTTCAAACTATAAATTTAAACCAGTGGTTATCTGTAATATGCTACATCAAAGCTCCAAGCTCTATAAAGTGCAAATGCCGTCCCCACGGCGTGATTCGGGCATGCTCCCCAGCCCTAGCACATAACGATGCCTGCGTCGTTACATAACACCATTTATACAGCATATGGAATGACACCATCACAACTGTGCAGCTTCTATATGGCGCCTTTTCTGTTTAGTGCATCACAACTGAGATGCTAAAAAGGAATGGGGTTCTCTGCTGCTGCAGCGGCGAAGGTCTGAAGCAAAAAAAGGTGGCTACAGACCGCCCTTTTGGGGTGGTCTATAAAGCCCCATAGGGAATTCGTCTAGGCAGTAAGGGTTAGGTAGGTTATGATTTTTGCCTGACCCCGTTCCTTCTACGGTACAACACAACAGTTGTCAGAATTGTAGATCAGCACCATCAAACACATGGCGATCTTCCACAGGGAGAGGACCAAAGGTTCAGAGTAGTGGAAATAATATAAATATAATATAAATATAAGGAAAAATACAATTACATTTGCATAAACAACAATTCCATTATTCTTGTCTGCCAACAAAACAAATTTCTTACCCAGTTTGGGGTAATCCAAGAACTTAGTGTCCTTTTTTCTGACATGCATTTTTGGAATTCTATGGGCCAATACAGACTGCCCCTTCAGGAGCAGGTCTGTAGCTCCCCTTTCTGTGTAGGATTGGGGCCAGGGCAGCCTCATCGGCAGCGCAGACACTCCAATCTGGAACTTTTCCAGGCCACAGAGAATCAGCAAAATGCTGCTTCTCTATGGCCTGGAAAAGGGTGACCTTGGGGCTTCAAGCCCCCAGACACCCCAACAGCCACATGCGGCCATTTGGCTGCTGTGTGGGAATGAAGTTTGCACTGCTGCAACAACAACAAAAGCTGCCTAGAGCAGCTCTTTTGTTGCTTTGTTCTGCAACCAGGAAGTGGTGCCATTATGACGCCACTTCCTGTGCACCACGTTCTGGTGCTCAGCAGCAGCACTGGTGTCATGGCAGCCCCTGTTTGGACAGGAGGCCACCATGATGCCGCTGCCGCCATGAACTAGGGTTAAGAAGCATTTGGATGGTCCGCTCTCCCTAACCATAGTATTGCTGCCGCCACACCCCATTTTGCCCGCCTGTATCACACCAATAACATTTTGATTTAGTCTGTTCAAATAATGGATTTTTTTTCCTTTTGGGAGGAGCATTTGCCCCTCCCCCTTTATGTTCCAACTGATGCATCTCAGATCCATCGTTAAGCTGAAGACTTATCAAAGTCTATGCCAGATACCCTTCCCATCCTTCCTTTTTCTTTTCCCTCTTCTCCTTTGTTTTCTTCATCTGAGTCCTGATCAGAAATATCACATTGAAAGGCATGGAGATGCACTATCCACAATGCTGCAGCCTCTTTTGAGAATTCACATTGAATGAGTCTTGAAGAGAAACGACAACGCAGAAAGAACTAAAACTTGGACAACTACAAATAACTACAACTACAACATCACCCAAGGAGACTTTCTGCTGTGCTTTCTGTAACTGGACTTGTTTATTTTGGATCGGCCTTTTTAGTCATCAACGCACTTGTAAAAAGTGTGGGATGAGTCCTTCCTGAATCTTTGTTAGTGAAGAAAAGCCAGAGAGAGAGAGAGAGAGAAACTAGATGAATAATAATTTCTTTAAACTGGTTGTTTAAAGTGCTTCAGAATATAGTTGTTATTAATACACATTATGCAACCTGATTTACACATACCATAGCTGAATTAATGTGACACTGAGTATCTGAACATCTGGGAATATAACACCTGTCTTTGCTGTAGTTTACAAAATCCTGAAATGATCTGCCTCACTTACCAATTTTGTAAGATTCAGATTTCAGTAATCTTAGTGACATCTTGCTGTGGTTTATGCCTGAAAGGATTTATGTTCTAGCCATTATCAGGAAAGGACTCATGGTACACAACAGGGATATTTACAAAATATTTTATTATCCCCAACAGCTCTGACTTTCTTTTCAGGGGTAATACCTCATTAGCAAATCTTCTCAGTACTAGTTTATCCCTTATTTTTTTTTTATTAATCATGTATGCACACTTAAGGTGAGATGATTCTGGCCAATTTCAGAAACATCTGGGATGATGTGATATGTTGAAATACATCTAAGTCATCCAATAGATGTTATTTTGTACCATAGGAGATAAGCACACTTGTATCATACTTGCTGTACAATTACTTCTGTTCACACTATCAACAGAGAGCTGCAGAATTTTGAAACAATGATATATTTGTTTAGAAAGCCTTGATGTTTGCTATTTCAAAAGAACCAGATTACTGGACAGCAGCATGGAAGATCTGGATGGAGCTACTCACAGAGCCAAGAAACTGACCCATGGAAGTATTACATAGAACCCTGGAAAAAACTGAATAGGACTTTAATTTTATGGAATGTGTAGTGAAGTTCCAGTTTTTCTGATCTATATATATTATATATGAGATGCCTTCTTCTACCTCATGCAAGCACAAAAAATTGTATATTTTCTTTTCTTTCTTTGATCTTAGTTATCCCAATTTACCTGTTGTACACTGACAGCATATGTTTTGAAGGCATTTATTAATATGTAGGATATTCCTATAAGCAAACATAAGAAAATTTGCTAGTCTGACAGCAGAACTGAGGTTTCCCCCATGCCCCCACGCCCCCATGCCCTCACACTTTGGGTCATGTCCTTCAAAACCAGGAAACAATAGCTAATGCTGCAAAAAGTGTTCCCTAAAATCAGATAATCCAATGATGTGATAGCTCTGCTTAAATATTTGGAAAGATGTCACACTGAGGGTGAAGCAAGTCCCCCCCCCCCCCCGCAGATCCAGAGACTAGGACATGGAGCAATAGATACCATCTATAGGAAATGAGATTCCACCTCAACATTAGGAAGAACTTCCTGACACTAAGACTGTTTGACAGTGGAACATGCTGTCTTGCAGTGTGACAGAGTCTCCTTCTTTGGAGGTTTTTAATGAGAGGCTCGATGGCCATTTGTCAGAGGAGATTTGACTGTGTCTTCCTGCATGGCAGTGGTTGGACTGAGGTCTCCTCCAGCTCTACGATTCTATGATTCTTTATAATGTGAAACTTAAATTTTGCCTGTTTACAAGTTACCCTCCATATTTCTAAACTTTTCTTCAGCCAGATGAGCAGGATGCTTTAAATATGTCCCACGGTCCTGTGCTGTATGGTGTATCTGAGCCATAGTGTACTGAAGTAGCACCTGCCTGCCATGTTTCCTCACAGCTCACAGCCATATTGTTCAATGCTATTGGTTCAAAATATACTACAGAAATAATCCAGTTTGAGACTGCCTTGAATCCTCTAGATCAGTGCTAGGGAACCCTGGGAATTGTAGTTTATTGTGGCATCAGAGCTGTCTGACAGATAAAGCTAAATGTCTCACAAAACTACAGTTCCCAGAATTCCCTAGTATTGAGCCAGGGCAGTTATGGCCTCCTTAATAGACTCCATCCATCTAGCTTGTGGCCTTCCTCTCTTTCTGCTTCCTTCCACATTTCCTAGCATTATTGCTTCTTCCAGTGAGTTGTGCCTCCTCATGGTGTGGCCAAAGTACAACAGCCTCAATGCTGTCATCTTGGCTTCCAGAGAGATGTATGTTTTGTTCAGCTCTAGGACCCATTTGTTTGACTTCTTGGCTGTCCCTGGTAACCTCAGCACTATTCTCCGGAATCACGTCTCATAGGAATTAATTCTCTTCCTATCCACTTCCTTAACTGTCCAGCTCTCACATCCATACATGGTAATTGGGAATACAATGGCTTGCATGATTCCAACTTTCATGTTCATTTGTATGAATTTAGGATATTTTCAAGTTCTCTCAAAGCTTTCCTCCCCATTCTTAGTCTTCTTATGATTTCTTGACTGCAATCCCCATTCTGATCAATAACTGCTACAGGATCTCCATGGGGTCGAGAGCAACTTGAGGGTGGATAACAAAAACAACAAAGTTAAAGTAGTCACAAACTGGATTATTTCTGCAGTGTGTTTTGGACCATTGTTAGTCTTACCCTCCAGGAATTTGTGTAGTCACCCCTTTAAAGCTGTTCAATGTGATGGCCCTCGCCTTGCAGTAGAGCATTCCATTTTTAAGCTGTGTACTGGATAAAGACGCTGTCTTTCCACCCCTTTATTAAGTTATTTTAAGTTACTGGAAATTTAAAGAATTTTTTTTTAAAATCACATTAAGCCAATGACGTCAACACAGCATATTATTAGTGTGAAAGGGCCACTGAAATAACTGTCTTCATGTGTACAGCACTGCAAATTGAAAATAAGCAAGATGCACAACTTTTATAATCAAACCTGCAGTATTTCAGCCATACAGGTATGAGCTTGCCACCTCTTAAAGTTTACCTTCCTCCTGATCCTGTGCACTTTTATAGGCTCTTAAATTCAGAGAAGATAAAAATATATACATTTCAGAGCAAGTTTTGCACACATCTCATCTCAAGAAGTCTACATTTGAAGTGTATGTTTTGTTCCCATGCCATATGATGATTGAGAAGCTATCATCTTTCTCTCCCCCACCCTACACACAAATGCAGAGTGCTCTCAGATACTTAAACTTTATATTGATCTGTTTTATAATATATACTATAATGGTTACACTGGACTTGGAGAGACCCTCTTTTGGTAGAGGTATGACACACATCCAGTTGGGCAATTCGTAGTTTTAATGTAACTCAAAGCATACATGGGGATCTAAATGATTGATTACTCTGTTACTTGCTACCCTATCAGATTTTAATGTCTTTTCTGAGAATTAATTTAAAGGAATTTGTCCTTTGATATAAAAAATATCTTAATAATATGCTGCTGTGCCAGTGCTCAAGCCCAAACTATCCAATTCTGTTCATTACCACAATGCCTGTTCAGTTTTATGCCTAATTGGTATGCAGAACAAATCACTTGTCCAGTCTTGTAAAGGATATACATTATCAGAATGCAACACCTGCAGGACAAAAGACAGGTTAATTTCATTGCTATGAAGCAAAGAGATCATTATAAAGCCTGAAGTAACCTAACTCTGTGAAATAGCTGCATTAGTCATTAACTTTTCGGCACTAAAATTCATATCAAACTCAATTAACTACTACATAGGTTTTAATGACATTTTTTTCCAGATGAGGCTGTTGTTTACTAATATGATTTTGCACCATGGTTATCTGTTTCATTGCTTCCTTGGTTTTAATATTCTATAGCTGATTTTCTTCAAAGAAAAAGGAACAAAGAATATCACATTTGCTGAATGTTGTCCTTGAACTATGTTTCTGAAATTTACTTATCTATATTTTGCAAAGTCGAATACAGTGAGAATCTATAGGATGCTAATAGAATTTGGCCAGAAGACAGAGGAGAAATAATATAAATGAATTATGCAACAGTATTTGTATATGATTAGTATATAACATGATTTCATTGGGATGATTCTGCATGACTGCACATTTACATGCTGGTGGATTTGATATATTGCTTGAACTACCTGTATTTTTTTCAAGAGCTGTGTCAGAATGCATGAAACTAGGCAATACTAGCCGGATAGTATGCATATTCTCCAATTTGGCAATATTAAGATATTTGGTCCATGCCTGGACAATATTTCAGACATGTATGACATCTATACATACATCTATATAGTGGACAATGAATGAAGAAATTGATCACTATATATACAACATCTGTTGGTCATTTTGTATCTGTTGACTACATCAGTGCTTCTAAGACTGCTTGATGTAGGAGGCTGGCTATTGTTTGTTTATATGCCAGAGTCTGGTACCATATTTATGCCTACTGACTACAACATTTTTTTTTCATCCTTGCAAACTACAAACTGGCAGCCAATGGCTTTTGGATTGGCATCAGTCCAGGGATGGCTACTTTCAGTAGCATTGGACTGGACACCATTTTAAAAAATCCTTGTTATACTTTAGAATGAACACAGATGGATCTGAACAACTAGAAATATTGCATATTCACCCATCAGAAATGTGCACAGAGGGGTCTCCAATATCACTACTCCACACTGCTTATCTTTATGAGTGACCTCTCTTTTATGTATGTCTACATTTCATTATTGGGAGACTTAAAGCCAAATAATAAAGAAATCTCACCACATGGCTATCACTAGGAAACAAATTGCATGGTTCATTAGCATAGAATTCTCATATAAGTGGCAGCTGGATTAAGAGATCAGATCACCAATAGCTTGCAGCAAACTCTTTCCATCGTTAATCTCCCCTCATGTCTACTTAGAGTGAAAGCTGTTCTTTTTAACCAAATGACAAGAAGCAGGGGTCAGTATAGGTAACTATCCCAATTAACCCAGACTTACTTGCTAACATGCCCCCATAGCTGCTCCATTTTTTACATGTGCATGTGTTTTGCTTGGCACTATTTGGTTGCTTTTCAGAGTGCATTACAGGGCAACGTGGCTTAAATTGTACAACCTCCAACTGTTCTGGGTTTATGACTGCAGGAAAACAGCAGCAGATGCACCAAGTCTTCATTTATAACTGCACAGTAAAGTTAGCTTTGAAAGCACCTGGGATATTATTGCTCCATAAACGGAAAGCAGCTAGAAGTGATAGACTCAGCATTCACAATATTTGACGCAGATTGCATTCAGCTTCCACAACCAATAAAGGCTAGACTTGTCAAGGAAGCTGTTATTCTACATGCAAAGCTAGAGCAGAGAAGACTCTGTAGAGTTATATTGTACAAAGGAGCCCCACAAATATACCTGGAACATCAAAGTCAAATTAATGTTGGAATTAATGTTGGAATTAACAAAACAAAAGAAAACAAACAAAAAAACAACAACAAAAAGAAAACCCCAGTGTGAAATCCATGTTATTCTTTGCTGTTTCCCCAGGTGAATGTTTGGCCACATCAAAAATTAGACACATGACTTTATCTATTACAACATTTATTACAACATGTTTGCAAGAACATAAAATGTGCACACATTTCTATGTACATTTTTCAAAATGGTATTGGGGGGGGCATGTGTGTAGTTATCTGTCAATATGAAGTGCAATTTTGGAGCACACAAAAAGTACAAACTAAAACAAAGCCAGTTGAATCCTGAACTCAAAACTGATTGCTCACACACTCCTACTAGCATGGATCATGCATGCCAAGTAAAGAATATTTCCTCTGTCTGAGAGATCAGCTACCAAACTATTGGACCAGTTATTAGTCTTATCAACATGTGTACCAGAAACATAGAATCATGGAGTCTGGAGAAACCTCACGGGCCATCCAGTCCAACCCCCTGCCATGCGGGAACACAGAATCAAAGCACCCCCAACAGATGGCCATCCAGCCTCTGTTTAACAATCTACAAAGAAGGAGACTCCACCACACTCTGAGGAAGTGTGTTCCTCTCTCAAATAGCACTCACTGTTAGGATGTTCCTCCTAATGTTTAGGTGGAATCTTTTTTTCTGTAGATTGTATCCATTGTTCCGGGTCTTATGCTCTGGAGCAGCAAAAAACAAGCTTGCTCCATCCTCAATATGACACCCTTTAAATTCTAAACAGGGCTATAATATCACCTTTTTAATTGTTTCTTCTCCAGGCTAAACATACCCAGCTCCCTAAGTCTCTCCTAATAGGATGCAGTTTCCTTCACCATGTTAGTTGCCCTGCTTTGGACACACTACAGCTTCTCAACATCCTTTCTGAATTGTGGTGCCCAGAACTGGACACAGTATTCCAGGTGAGTCCTGACCAAAGCAGAATATTACTTCCCTTGATCTAGACACTATACCTCTATTGATACAGCCTAGAATCATATTGGCTTTATAACTGCTGCATCACACTGTTCACTCATATTCAACTTGTGGTCTACTAGGACTCCTAGATGCCTTTCACATGTAGTCTTGTTAAGCCAGGCTTCCTGCATCCTATATCTATGGATCTTTCTTTCTTTCTTTCTTTCTTTTTATTTATTTATTTCCCTAGAGCAATACCTTACATTTTTCTGTGCTGAAATTCATTTTGTTAGTTTTGGCCCAGCTTTCTAATCTATTAAGGTCATTTTGAATTTTGATTCTCTTCTTTTGGAATATCAAATACTCCTAATTTGGTGTCATCTGCAAATTTGATAAAAATGCTCTCTATTCATTCATCCTAGTCATCAATAAAGATGTTGAACAGCACTGGTCCCAGGACAGAACCCTGTGGTGTCCCACTGGTCACTTCTCTCCAAACTAAAGAGAAGCACCTTTTGGTTTTGGCTGGTCAACCAATAACAAATCCACCTAACAGTTGTATTGACTAGCACACATTTTACTAACTTGTATGCAATAATATAATGGGGGACCTTGTCAAAGGTCTTACTGAAACCAAGACATTCTACATCAACAGCATTCTCTTCATCTACCAAGCTGATAATTTTATCAAAAAAGAGATGAGATTTGCATGAGTGTTGGACTAAGACTGTGGAAGACCAGGGTTTGAATCCCCATTTGGCCATGGAAATTCACTGGATGACCTTGGGAAATTCACAGTCTTGGCAATTTCAAACTCCCTCTGAACAAATCTTGGTAATAATACCCAGCTCACATTTGTATTGCTATAAGACAAAATTACTTGAAGGCATACCACCACCATCCCCACAAAAAATAGCAGTTATAGAATAGGACAGAAATTAGAATAGAAATTTTATTTTTGTCCCACCTCTCTGACAAGATTGAAGTGGCTTACAACACAGTAAAAATACAACAATAAAATACAACAATAAGTAAATATAGTAAAATACAACAGTATTAAGTAAAACTCATTATCCTTCCCTCCTACCAAGATAACAACATTATAATTTATACCAACAATAATAAAAATTATCTAAATAATTAAAACAATCAATCAATGATAGAAAGATGGCCATCCTGGGGTATTCTATCAGTGGGTGAGTTACGCAAGGAAGGCCTGTCAAGATTAGTAACGTTTTTTATCTCTTCTGATGGCCATTCTATAATTTGGGAGTGGCAGATGAAAAAGCCCTCTGGGTAACTGCAGCCAATCTAGTCTGTATTGGCTGCAATAGATTTTTTTCCCAGAGGACCTAAGTATGCAGGGTGGATTGTAAGGAAGAAGGCAAGTAGATTGGACCCAGTCCATGAAGGACTTTAATGATCATCACCAACACCTTGTACTGTGCCTGGAAATTAATAGGCAGTCAGTGTAAAGATTTCAAAATAGGTGTTATGTGGTCACCTCTAGCTGTTCTGGTGACTAATTTGGCTGACATATTCTAAACTAATTGAAGTCTCCGAACTAGGCCCAAGGGTAGCCTCATGCAGAATGCATTACAGATGTTGAGTTGTGAGGTTACCAGGACATGTACCACAGTTTCCAGGTCCCCCGGTTCCAGGAAAGGACATGGCTGGCATATCAGGCAAAGCTGATAACAAGCACTCCTGACTGTCACATTTACCTGATTTGTAATCTGAAGTGATAAGTCTCTCCAGGAGCACTCCCAAGCTGCGAACACAGTACTTTAAGGGGAGTGTGACCCTGTCTAGGACCAGTTGACATGTCCCTATGCCTGGATTAGGGGTCCCAACTGCAAGTACCTCCATCTTATCCAGATTCAGTTTTAGTCTGTTGTTCCTTATCCAGCCCATTACCGCTAATTATTTACTCCCCCCAATTGAATTTTAGAAGGTTGAGGGTGATTTTTGTGTGTTTAATGGGATTTTCAAAACAATCAAATAACTAGAAGTAATTTGCTCACAATATGTTATTACCATTACTTTTAAAGGAATTGATAATGGAAATGTGGTACTTTGGAACAGTAATGGCAAATGACTAACCAACTTAGTTCTTTTCCCCGAAGTACTGTTCCAAGCTCTGTGTAAATAATATGAAAGCATCATCAGGAGCAATTTCAGAAATTTGCCCTTTACCTCCCTGTAACCAAATTCTCTCAGATGTTCCCTCCTGCAGTGTGAAGCCCTGCAGAATTTCTAATGGATGGCACTGCAGCAAATTGTTACAATCTAAGCCACCATAAATAAACAATATTGACCTAGAAGCTGGAATGCTGTCCTTGATTACTTTTCCAATGAACAACTCCCTCAGTTTTCAAGCAAACGTGATTTTTCAATACAATATATGTCAAAAAGGACAGGATTCTTTTTAGAGGTATTCAGTTATAACTACTTCACAAACTTTTTTGTTTGTTTTTTTTTCTAAATAATATGAAAGAGTTGCAATGTCAGTGGGTCTGAAATGCTAACCCAAGGAGAAATACCAAATGGCATTTCTTGTAACTGACTTTGCATTTGTCAAAAAGAAAATAAAAGGCAATTATGTGGTTGCAGTATTGTAGAACTAGAATTAAAATGTTGGAAATTAAGTTTCACAATGTATGCTGTAACAATAATACGAACGTGTTTTTGAAATTCTTTCCATTTGCACATTAAATCATAAATCTAAAATATCTAGTTCCCTATTATCTGAAGTGTGGTTTGGGAATATTCTAGCCTTTCATCCAGAAGTACCTGTGAATATATTATGGAAGAGAGAGAGAGAGAGATGACATTTTTACAGGCCTAGCTTTGCTGACCAGGGGAAAGTGTATTTGTGTGTGTGTGTGTGTGTGTGTGTGTGTGTATCACAGCACTCTGTTTCTGTCTGTCTGTCTGTCTGTCTATCACCTCATTTCCACAGGACTCAGGGTAGTATACAGATAACAAAATGACATTCATAGGTGGTGGTGGTGGTGGTGGTGTGTGTGTGTGTTTGTGTGTATGTTGTGTGCCTTCAAGTCCTTTCCAGCTTATGGCAGTCCTAAGGAGAATCTATCATAGGTTTTCTTGGCAATAATTGTTCAGAAGAGCTTTGCCATTACCTTCCCCTAAAGCTGAGAGCATGTGACTTGCCCAAGGTCACCCAGTGCATTTCACGGCCTCTTATAATCTAAAACATGGATGGGAAAGTGCTTTCTGTCCCCGTAGAGAGACAAGAGTGGGTAGCCTTAAAAAAAAAAAAGCTGTTAGGTCACACACACACACACACAAAATGGAGCTAGTTTGTAATATGGAAAGGGAATATACCCAGAGTCTTGAGGACAATATAAAGGAGCAATGTACTAAGAACAACATCCCAGATAAACTCAGCTGGTTTAGACCAAGTGGTGGCTCATCCTCTCAAGTCAGCTGGGAGGTGAATCTTCTTTGGGCTTTAGTTGGAATATTAAATGAATTGTCCAAGATGTGTTATCCTATTCCCAAATTCACCATTATTTATAGTTCTTTAAACTTTGGACTAAAGCCCAAAGCAAAGTCGCTGTTCTATTGACATAGGCTAAAAACACACTGCAGAAATAATCCAGTCTGAGACCACTTTAGCTGCACAGTACTAGAGAATCCTGGGAATTGTAGCTTATTGTGGCATCAGAGCTCTGTGACAGAGAAGGCTAAATGTCTCACAAAAATTACAGTTCCCAGAATTCTCTAGCATTGAGCCAAGGTGGTTAAAGCATTCTCAAACTAGATTATTTCTGCAGTGCGTTTTCACTTTTGCTCCTGCAAAATCACAGTATAGTCATCATTCACCTATCTGGCTGTTGGAAAGGAGCTCTTTAGATAGCTATTTAAGACAGAAGAATTATTTGCAAAGTGTTGCAAAAGCATTTATGAACTGATCAGAGTTTGTAAAAGGTCTTTTTGGGGAGGGGAGAATATAGACTCTATGAACATTCTTGGAGCTGTCATTAAAAAAAGTCTGTCCAAGATTTGAAATAGATAGGCAAGGATACCTAAATGTTCTATATGGCCTGATGTTGAGATCCTGGCACTGTTTCCTATGAAGACACAAATGTCAGTGGGATTGTGGTGAGCAATGCAACAGGACTGAAGGAGGTGGCAGTGGATTGAGGAAGGAGGAAGTCTTGTTTTGCAGTAGCCCTGGGCAAATTGTCCTGCCCAAACTCTTCTCCTGGCCATCCTTTGGCAATAGATGTATGTAATTGTCAATGATCTGTCATCTCATATTCAGCCTTCCAGATGCCATGAAGTGCCACAGGATTGCAGGAGATGAAAATTTGCTACTGGATCTCAGGGGTGAAGCAGACCAGTGGCTTGAAGTGTCCTTTTGCTGCTCCAGCCCTGATCAGCCCCCGATTCTTAGAGGCAGCAGTGACCAGATGGTCTGCTCTTAAAGCAGGCCACCAGCAAGGAGCACCTTTTCCATGCTCTTTTTATGGTGGCTTCGGATCACCTTAGGAAGCCACAGAGCAGCTTCCAGTCTCTCTTGGGACATATATCATCTGCACACCATGCACCCGAAGCAGCCAGAAACCACACTTTTTGACCTGTGTGTTTCAGACCTCAGTCTTCTAGACATTTTGTATTATCTTGACACTTGATACATTAGAGATGTAACATCTCTTAGCTATCTTACCCTCACATGTTATTTGTTTACTGTTGGAGAAAATGAAATTCTTCCACAGACAAACACCCAAAATGGTCCAGATGAATTATCCTGCAGAGAAAAACACTTTGGCATTTTTTCACAATAAATAAAAAAAATCCTGCCTTCTGTGCAGAAAAATACCATATATATTTGTGTATAAATCAACCCTGTGTATAAGTTGAGGGCAGATTTTGGGAGCAAAATCATAGATTTTGATATGAACTGTGGATAAGTCAAGGGTCAAGTTTAGGGGCATGTAACAAAGGATCTAAAAGGAAGGGGGGAACACCACTTCAATCCCTCCTTCTCCTTCTCTGGAGCTCTTCCAAGGGTTAGAGTCTGGGCATGCAAAATGTGGACACAAACCTCCAAGTTCCCTTCCCCACAACCCTCCCCAAGGCTGATGGCTTGCAAAAAGGGGGACACAGACCTCCGATTTCTGTCCTCTCTCCTCTGTCCCTTCTCCACAGCTTTCCCAAGGCTTACAGAGAAGTATTACCATATTGACCCATATATATCTACCTAGGAGGAGCCCATTTTGGGGCTTTTTTATTTATAGATGAGCATATATAATAAGCTTTTTGCATGAAAACCCATGTGCTTTTCTCCAGAGAATGATATGTCAGGACATCCAACAACTGAGAGAAAACTACACAGTATTCTTACTGATCTGGTATTCTACCTGATGGGGTTTCACGTTTGTCAGAGAGAGAAAAAATGGACCTGAGAAGGAACAATTAAATATTTTCTCTCCATTCCTACCCATCTGACTGAGAAAAGTCCAGTAAATGTGACAGAAGTGGTAATTTTGTGTTTATGAAGGCCTATGTAGGTATGTGCTTTTCAGTAAACTTCTCTTCTGTATTCAATCCAGGACTAATAAAAATTCAGAACATACTTTGAAACTGGTTATTTTTCAAAGCTCACACAGTTGTAATTTGAAGTGTGGCCTCAGGGGTGAAAGGCCATTAAATAACCTACTGATCCATGAAGACAATTTCAAAATTTACAGTAGGTGAAGTAATATGAGATTGTTTCTGTATTTGCATGTTTAATTTGTCTGTGCTGAAAGGCTTTATTGCAGATCATCTTGATAGAAGAGTATGCTTGGGTATAAACTAGTTGAGTTTTGCTTTTTATGGCTACCTTAGATTCACCTTGACTTATTTGAACAGGCTTCTGAATATGTCGCCTACATTATCTTCTAATTTATGGCACTTGAGACGTTTTACTAATTCAAACAGAAGAGCTGCTGTACATGTTACTTTTTATTTTTAGGCTGCAAAAGTGTTATTTCTTGAGGGTACAATATAAACCTTTATCTGAATTGTTGTTGTTTGTTGTTGTTAACTTCCAACGAGTCAATCTCAACCCATGGTGACCTTATGGATGAGAAATCTCCAAGACCCTCTGTCCTGCAAACTCATACCCCTGATTTCCTTATTAGACTCCATCTATCTGGCATGTGGTCTTCCTCTCTTCTTACCTCCCTCCACCTTTCTCAGCATTATTTGTTTGTCCTTTTGGCTGTCCACAAGATCATCAACACTCTTCTCCAGCACCACATCTCAAATGAATTTATTTTCTTCCTATCTTCTTTCTTTACTGTCCAGCTCTCCCATCTGTCCCTGGTAATAGGGAATACGATGTCTTATATGATTCTAACTTTTGTGGCATATCTTTGCATTTTAAAATCTTTTCTATTTCTTTCATGGCTGCCCTCCCTATTCTTATCTTGAGATTTCCTGACTGCAGTTCCCATTTCTATCAACATTTGATCCCAGGAATGAGAAATCTTTTACTATTTCTATTTCTTCATTGTCTAGGTTCAAATAATAATTATTCTGATTCTTATTCTTATACATAAGTTTGATATTCTTATACATAAGTTTGGACTCCTAGATCCCTTTCACATGTGGTCTCATTCAGCCAGGTGTCCCCCATTTTATATCTGTGCATTTCATTTTTCCGCCCTAAGTGCAGAACCTTACATTTCTCTGCGTTGAATTTCATCTTTTTAGCATTGGCCCAGCTTTCTAGTCTATTCAAGTCATTTTGAATTTTGATCCTGTCCTCTGGGGTATTAGCTACTCCTACTAGTTTAGTGTCATCTGCAAATTTGATAAATATGCCCCCAATTCTGTCATCCAAATCATTAGTAAAGATGTTGAATAGCACTGGGCCCAGGACAGAACCCTGTGGCACCCCACTGGTCACTTCTCTCCAGGATGAAAAGGAGCCATTGTTGAGCACCCTTTGAGTTCGGCCAGTCAACCAATTAGAAATCCATGTAACAGTTAACTTGTCTATCCCACATTTTGCAAGCTTGTTTGCAAGAATGTCATGGGCAACCTTGTCAAAGGCCTTACTGAAATCAAGGTATACTATATCCACAGCATTCCCTTCATCTACCAAGCTGGTAATTTTATCAAAAAAAGAGATCAGATTTGTCTGACATGACTTGTTTCTCTGAAACCCATGTTAACTTTTTGTGATTATGGCATTGGCATCTAAATGTTCACAGACTCTCTGCTTAATGATCTGCTCTAGAATCTTTCCTGGTATTGATGTCAGACTAACTGGACGATAATTGTTGGGATCTCCTTTTTTTCCTTTTTTGAAGATGGGGACAACGTTTGCCCTCCTTCAGTCTTCTGGGACTTCTCCTCCAGAATTTCTCAAAGATTATTGCCAGTGGTTCTGATATTACATTTGCCAGTTCTTTTAATACTCTATGATGTAGTACATCAGGTCCTGGAGATTTATATTCATTTAGGTTAACCAGATATTCCTGTACTACCTCTTTACTTATTCTGTGCTGAAATTCCCCTATTCTGTATTCTGCTCCATTATCCTTAGGTTGAGCACCCTTTGCCCTTTCTGAGAAGACTGAAGCAAAGAAGGTGTTGAGTAATTCTGCCTTTTCTCTGTCCCCTGTTAGCATTTTGCCATCTTCTGCACGCAGTGGCCCAACCGTTTCCTTCTTCTTCCTTTTGCTGCGGACATATCCAAAAAAGCCCTTTTTATTGTTCTTAACCTCTCTAGCAAGCCTGAGTTCATTCTGCACTTTAGCTTTTCTGACTTTATCACTACACATGCTTACTATTTGTTTGAATTCATCTTTGGTGATTTCCCCATTTTTCCATTTCTTATACATGTTCCGTTTAAAACTTAGCTCAGCTGAAAGTTCCTTAGTCATCCATCCTGGCTTCTTGAGACATCTCCCATTTTTCTTCCTCATTGGAACTGTTTGAAATTGCGCCTTCAATATCTCCTTTTTGAGAAACTCCCATCTATCTTGAACTCTCTTCTCTTTTAGTATTTCTGACCATGAGATCACCCCCAGTATTTCTCTAAGTTTATTGAAATTGGCTCTCCTAAAGTCTAGAATGCGTGTCTGACTATGCCTGGCTTCTCCTTTCAACTGTATAACAAACTCCAGGAGAACATGGTCACTTCCACCTAAGGATCCAACCACTTGCACCCCATCAACTAGGTCTTCCCTGTTGGCTAGGATCAGATCTAAAATAGCTGACTCCCTTGTTGCCTCTTCCACCTTTTGGACAATGAAATTGTCCTCCAGGCAAGTGAGGAATTTGCTAGAACTTGAGGATTTGGCTGAGTTTGATTTCTAGCAAATATCAGGATAGTTGAAGTCCCCCATCACTACTACATCTCTCCTATCTGAGTGTGTGATTATCTGTTCTAGAAAGGCATCATCCACTTCCTCTGCCTGAGTTGGGGGTCTGTAGCAGACTCCCACAGTAACATCCCTGTTGTTTCCCTCTCCTTTAATTTTTATCCAGATGCTCTCCACCTGGCTTCCAGTACTGACTTCCTGCATCTCTTCACTGGTATAAATATCCCTGACATATAATGCTATTTCTCCTCCTTTCCTGTTTGGCCTGTTTCTCTTTAAAAGGTTATATCCCTCTATTTCTACATTCCAATCATGAGATTCATCCCACCAGGTTTCAGTGATACCTATTATATCTTATTTCCCTTGTTGTGCTAGGGGTTCAAGTTCATCCTGCTTATTTCCCATACTCTGTGCATTAGTGGAGAGACATCTAAGACCATGTGTCCTCTTTACTTGCTGCTTTTGCATGTTTTTTTTCTTCCTCCTACTGTTGGGTCCTTGCACTGTTTGCCTTGTTCCCTCTATGCCTGTTTGGCTATTCTCTCCAGCTTTGTTGCCTTCCAGAATGATGTCTCCCTTCCCCACATAACTCAGTTTAAAGCCCTCCTGATCAGATTCTTCAGACTGTTGGCAAAAACATTTCTTCCAACGGGCGTGAGATGCAGACCATCCCTTGCCAGAAGTCCCTCCTCATGGAACCGCAGCCCATGATCCAAGAATCCAAACTGTTCTTGGCGGCACCATCTACGGAGCCAGTTATTCACCTCTGCTATTTTCCTCTCCCTTCCTGGACCATGCGTTTCTACCGGGAGAAGAGATGAGATGACAACCTGTGCATCCATCTCTTTCAGCTTCCTTCCCAGAGCCTCATAATCCCTTATGATATTCTGAGGGCTGTGCCTTGCAGTATCATTGGTTCCCACATGAACCAAGAGAAAGGGGTATTGATCAGTAGGCTTGACAAGTCTTGTCAGCCTCTCCATCACATCACGGATCTTTGCCCCAGGGAGACAACACACCTCCCGAGACAACTTGTCAGGTCCACAAACCATTGCTTCAGTACCCCTCAGCAAGGAGTCTCCCACCACCACCACGCGCCTCCTTCGAGGCTTAGCAGTGTCTGTTCCCTTTCGTGATACTCTCAGGCTCCCCTGCTCTGTCCCTGACATCTGTCCCTGCTGCTTTTCCTCATCATCTCTGACAAGAGAGAGAGAGATTCAAAGCGATTCTGTAGCTGCAAGCTGCTCACAGAACGTTCCCTGGTTTCCTTACTTCTGTGTGCGACCTTCCTCCAAGCATCTACCTCTGTTTTATGTGCAGTGACTTCCTCCACCCCAGCAACTTTCCCTGTGTGTTTCCCACCCAAGACATTCTGTTCTGTTCAGGAGAATCTCCTTCTCTCTATGATGTTGGAGTGCAGATACCTGCTCCTCTAGCTGCTGTGTTTTCTCTTCCAAGAGGGCTACCAACTTGCACTTGGGGCAGGTGTAGTTCCCCACATCTGTAGGCAAGAAGACAAACATCCCACAGGTGCTGCTGGTGAGGGCTGCAGGGCCTTTAGTGTCCATACTGAGAAGTCTTAAGGAGGCACTGAAATATGACTGTGGGCTTCCCTTGCTAGACTTGGCCTTTGTTCCCAAGCTCTGTCACTGAGTTCAAGTCCCAGGGCCTATAGTTATGTAGGGAGCTCCTGGCTACTAGCTCCCTCCAAAGGCAAATCTCTGACTCACTTCCTCTGATGCTTCAGGCCAGCTTCTCTTCTATTCTCCAAAAACCTCCTTGACTAGATAAGAAAAATTAAAATTCACTGCTATCCTTGTGTAGACTTAAGAGGTCTGGCTTCTCCCAGCAATGGCTCCCAGAATGCAATGGGCTCAAGTGTAAATTAGATTAGATCTCACCCAAGCACATGGACTAGAGCCTCCTCCTCCTCCTTTCTCCTTTCTTAAAGGAAATGCACCCTCTCCAAGCCTGGTTTAGACTTAAGAGGTCTGGCTTCTCCCAGCAATGGCTCCCAGTAATGCAATGGGCTCAAGTGTAAATTAGATTAGATCTCACCCAAGCACATGGGCTAGATTCTCCTCCTTCTCCTTTCTTAAAGGAAATGCACCCTCTCCAAGCCTGGTTTAGACTTAAGAGGTCTGGCTTCTCCCGGCAATGATATTTTACATATGGCGTCATGAAGCTGTATCCAGAATCTTTTTATCATCGGGCAAGTTCACTACATATGGAAACAAGATCCTGTGTTTTGTTGGCATATCCAGCACATAGGCTTTTGATTTTTATATATCTTGGCTTTTTAATTGGTGTTAGATGCCATCAAAGTTCCATTTTGTGATAATTGTCTCTTATGTTTTGGTTTTTCATAAATTTGAATCTTTTTACTGTGGTCCAACTTTCCAAATCTATTTCTTTCTTTATATCTAGTTTCTAGTTTTCTTTTTAACAGAGTTTTATGTAGCTTGGAGATCTTTTTGGATTTATCTTCTAATAATATTTTTTCTATTTTATCGCCTTGTAATGAGAAACCAATTTGTTTTTTATCTAACTTAAATCACCCCTTTAATTGCTGATATAGTAGTTAGTGATTTTTATATTGTATACCTTGTATTCTTTCTATATCTTTGATTTCTTCTTCTGTATCTATTTTATATATAGCCTTATATCTCAACCATTCATCTGTTGGGTTAAATCTGCCCAGTAGTGCCTCCTGTGGGAAGACCCAACTGGATAATCCTCCACAGAAGTCTGTTTTTATTTTGAGCCATGCTTTAAGTAATAGTTTTCTCAAAAAGTGATGTTAAAACTCTGTGTGTACTTTGCTTTTGTCATACAAGAGATACACATGCCACCCAAACCGGAGTTTAAATCCTTCCAGGTTTAGGAGTCTCTTGTTCTTCAATTTAACTCACTCAATTACCATTCCCAGTATGTTTTCTTGAAAATATATTTCTAAATCCAGTATGGTGTCATTTGCAAATCTTAGATGGTTGATGTTCCTTCCTCCTATTTTCACGCCTCCTACTTCTGTGTCCAAGCCTGCTTTTCTTATAATATGTTCTGCATACAAACTCAACAGATAGGGTGAAAGGATATAGACTTCTCTGAACCCTTTGCCAATTGGGAGCATTCTGTTTCTCAATGTTCTGTTCTTACAGTAGCCTCTTGTCCTGAGTACAGATTCCTCATCAGGACTATCAGATTTCTTTAAGGGTGTTCCATAGTCTTTCATGATCCATGCAACTGAAGGCTTTGCTATAGTTTATGAAACATACACTGATTTTCTTGTAGAATTCCCTGGTGTGCTCCATTAACCATTGTATGTCTGCAATGTGGTCCCAGTGCCTCTTCCTTTCCTGGACCCTGCTTGGACCTCTGGACTTTCTCTCTCCATGTATGTTTGGAGTCAATATTGCAGAATTTTGAGGTTTTTTGTTGTTGTTTTTTAGTTTTTTGTTGTTGTTGGTTTTTTTTTGTTTTGTTTTTTTGCAAGGGAGATCATTGCTATGGTCCTATAGTTGCTGCAATCTTTTGTGTCCCTTTTTTGTGGGTGGGGATGCATATTGACCACTTCCAATCCATTGGCCATCATTTTGTTTTCCATATCTGTTGACATATCATGGTTAGCACTAGAGTTGACACCATCAATGTGGATTTCAGCAGTTCAGCTGGAATATCATCTGTTCCTGGTGATTTGTTTTTCTCTATTTCTCTTATTTCAGTTTCCACCTCACTTTTTAGAATTTGGGATCCATGTTCATATGGTTCTTCAATACATGTGTTCTTCATTTTGCCATCTCTTTGTCTAATTGTTTTGTGTATTGCATCTAACATCTTTTCATTCCTTCTTGGTCTTGAATTATGTTATTTTTATTATTATAAAGCATCCAAATCCTTGGTTTTAATTTTCCTTTGGTATCCCAGATGTTGTGAAATAGATTTATTTGTCTTCCCTTTTTGTTGCTATCTTCTAGTTCTCTGCATTGGTCATTGTAGTAATTTTCTTTATCTTTCTGCAAAAGCCATTGTACTGGTGCTTTCATAATTCTTAATTTGTTCCTATGTTCCTTTTGTTTTTCTTCTATTCTTTTCTTTATTGCTTGTAGGTTTTGTCTCTCAGCCATGGTTTTTCTCTTTCTTTCTGAATTGTACTGGCTGCCAATATGCTATTAATCTTAATTCAGGAAGCTTATGATGCCATTTAAAGCTCTTAAATGGTTTGGGTTCAGAAATCTTGAAGGAAAGCCCCTTCCTATATGTGTCTGATGAAGCAGCCTCAGAAAACCCCAATATAGGTTCATTTCTGGGTCACCATAAATTGGAAATGACTTGAAGGCACATGGCAGCTGCAGCAACAGCAACAAAGGCATGAGGTCCACTTGAAAGCTCCACCTCTGTCTCCCACAAATGGGAGCAATACATGAGGACCTTCCCTGCTTTCGCATCCCATTTGCAGAATGCCTTGCTTTGGCACCATGGTATTTGCTGACATGTTATTTTATTCGAATGCAAGTTGAAACATGGCTTTTCATTAAACCCTTTGGGGTCTAATTTATTTTTTCCAAAATGAGTATAACATGATTTTAAACGGTTTTCACTTTCTAAACTGTTTTAATTGGTTAAATCATTTACAAATTGTTCATGCCACCTAGACATCTTTAGACAAAGTACAAGTTTTAAATATTTTACATCTTATTGATATATAAATAATCATGTAATATATTTTAGTCTGCTTCGATAATTGCTGTTGTTTAAAATGCTGAATTATTTTAGACTGTTCAAATTGATCTTATTTGTACACCCTGAAATCCAATGATATAGAGATACAAATATTTTAATAAACAAAAAACAAATATTTGCAATGCACTATATGATGGCACTAAATAACTAACAAAGCCTATTTTAGATTGAGAGAATTTATGGGATGGAACAAGATATTGAGGTTGCACTCCTATACTCACTCAGCTGGGAATATTCATTATTGACCTCTGTAAAATTTATGTTAAGTAGAAGTTGATAGCACTGCTCTGTGAATACACTTTCTTGGATTTATCTAAGATCAAATTGTTAAAATTCAACTTATTTTATTAGTCTTTGTTGTTACTCTTAATATTTCATAATGATTATATCAAGTACATACATTCATACAATTTCCCTCTCTGTATTTGTTAAGCAAAGAAGTTCTGATGTGGATTCAAAGTACATACATAGTACATCAATGTTGTAATAACTGTTGTCCACATTACAGTATTGTGATTGTTTACTGAGGAGTAAGCCCCACAGAATTAAATACATATTCCTCGTTCATAAATGGAAATAGAACTGTGGTCCAAGTGTACAGACAGAACTATTGAGTTACCTACCAAATTAGGTTAGTGGTATCTAAAACATAAGCACTATTTTCCCACAACAATGGTGATCTTACATGAATTAGCAGTAAATCACACTTTGGACATATCATGAAATGACATGACTCATCGCAAAAGGCACTAACACTCAGAAAAGTGGAAAGCAGTAGGAAAACAGGAAGACCTTACTACAGATGGATAGAGAAAAACAAGGAAGCCGCCATCCAGGACTTGCAAGAACTGAGCAAATCTTGGAGTTCTCTCATTCATAAGGTCAACAAAGCTGACTTAATGACAATTACCAATAACAACACACTTTTTTGTGTAACAAAGGTATTAAAAGAAATGGCAAATGTAATCTTATTGGCAATAATCTTTGAGAACTCCTAGAGAACAGGAGAAGTTCCAGCAGACTGGAGGAGGGCAAATGTTGTCCCAACCTTCAAAAAGGGAAAAAGAAGATCCCAACAATTATACACCAGTTAGTCTGACATAAATATCAGGAAAGATTCCAAAACAAATTATTAAACAGAGTCTGTGAACATTTAGAAGGGAATGCCATAATCACAAAACATCAGCACAGGTTTCTCGAACACATTAGTCATGTCAGACTAATGTGATATCTTTTTTGATAAAATTACCAGCTTGATAGATGAAGGGAACATGAAAGACATAGCATGTCTTGATTTCAGTAAGGCATTTGACACCTTTGACAAGATATTCATGATATTCTTGCTAACAAGCTAACAAAATGTGGGATAGAAAATGCAACTGTCAAATGGACTTGTAATTGGATGGCTGGCTGAACCTAAAGGGTACTCAGCAATGGCTCTTCTTTATTTTGGAGAGAAGTGACCAGTGGGTGCCACAGGGTTCTATCCTGGGCCCTATTCCATTCAACATCTTTATCAATGACTTGGATGAAAGAATAGGGGGCATACTTATAAAATTTGCAGATGACACAAAATTATGAGGAATGGCTAATACCCCAGAGGACAGGATGAAAATTCAAAATGACCTAAATAGATTAGAAAGCTGGGCCAAAACTAACAAAATGAATTCCAATACAGAAAAATGTAAGGTACTACACTTAGGGCAATTTTTTTGGCCAATGTGTTTCTAGGCTGCATTAATAGAAGTATAGTGTCTAGATCAAGGGAAGTAATAGTGCCACTCTATTCTGCTTTGGTCAAGCCTCACCTGGAATACTGGGACTACAATTCAAAAAGGACATTGAGAAGATGGAATGTGTTCAGAGGAGGGCAACTAATATGGTGAAGGGTCTGGAAAGAACATCCAATGAGGAGAGACTTAGGGAGTTGGGTATGTTTATCCTTGAGAAGAAACAATTAAGAGGTGATATTATAGCCCTGTTTAAGTATTTAAAGGGGTGTCAGATGGATTTGTAATTCGTTGACTGGCCAAACTCAAAGGGTGCTCAACAATGGCTCCTTTTCAACCTGGAGAGAAGTGACCAGTGGGGTCCCACAGGGCTCTGTCCTGGGCCCAGTGCTATTCAACATCTTTATTAATGATTTGGATGACAGAATTGGGGGCATACTTATCAAATTTGCAGATGACACTAAATTAGGAGGAGTAGCTAATACCCCAGAGGACAGGCTCAAAATTCAAAATGACCTGAATAGATTAGATAGCTGGGCCAAAGCTAACAAGATGAAATTCAACGCAGAGAAATGTAAGGTTCTGCACTTAGGGCGGAAAAATGAAATGCACAGATATAAAATGGGGTACTCCTGGCTGAATGAAACTACACGTGAAAGGGATCTAGGAGTCCAAGTAGACCATAAGCTGAACATGAGTCAACAGTGCGATGCGGCAGCTAAAAAGGCCAATGCAATTTTAGGCTGCATCAATAGAAGTATAGTGTCTAGATCAAGAGAAGTAATAGTGCCACTCTATTCTGCTTTGATCAGGCCCCACCTGGAATACTGTGTCCAATTCTGGGCACCACAATTCAAAAAACATGTGGAGAAACTGGAGCATGTCCAAAGAAGGGCAACTAAGATGGTGAAGGGTCTGGAAACCATGCCCTATGAGACACGCCTTAGGGAAGTGTGGATGTGTAGCCTGGAGAAGAGAAGGTTAAGAGGTGATATGATAGCCCTGTTTAAATATTTGAAGGGATGTCATATTGAGGAGGGAGCAAGCTTGTTTTCTCCTGCTCCAGAGACTAGGATGCAGAACAATGGATACAAATTACAGGAAAAGAGATTCCACCTCAGCATTAGGAGGAACTTCCTGACAGTAAGGGCTGTTCGACAGTGGAACACACTCCCTCGGAGGGTGGTGGATTATCTGTCCTTGGAGGTCTTTAAGCAGAGGCTGGATCACCATCTGTCAGGGATGCTTTGATTTGGAGTTCCTGCATGGCAGGGGGTTGGACTGGATGGCCCTTGTGTTCTCTTCCAACTCTATGATTCTATGATTCATATTGAGAATGGAGCAAGCTTTTTTCTCTGCTGCTGCAGAGAATAGGACCCAGAACAATGGATGCAATCTAAAGGAAAAGAGATTCCACCTCAACATTAGGAGGAACTTCCTAACAGTGAGAGCTGTTCAACAGAGGAACATGCTCCCTTGGAATGTGATAGAGTTTGCTTCTTTGGAGGTTCTTTGGAGGTTTTTAAACAGAGCCTAGATGGCCATCTCTCGGGGATGTTTTGATTGTGAGTTCCTGCATGTCAGGAGGGGTTGGACTGCATGGCCCTTGTGGTCTTTTCCAACTGTATGATTCTATGATTCTAAATAAAGAAGTAGTTATCCATCCCACCCACTGGTAGATGTACACTGTGTGTCTATATATATATATATATATATATATATATAGCTTTTTCATTCCTCTTCCCAAGTTTTTGTATGGAGGACTATAACAGAGTACAATAGGCACATTCTTTTTTTTTTTTTAATTGCCTGACTTTTGGCAGAAGTTGGCACAGCAAAAAACATCAAGATGGGCAAGCAAAGGAATGATATAGAGTTAAAACTTCTATTCATCTATTTAGCCCAAGTAACGCACCAATGTGGCAAATCCAAACTTAACTACTCATCTATTTGTGTAGCAAATATTTGCTACACATAGTTGCTACACACCCACTTTTCTATAACCTAGCGAGAAAAAAAAATCTATATGTCTAGTAAATATTGAAATCCCAGTAAACAGACTATCAATTTGCAAAGTCAAATGGAATAAATGCATGCACTACTGAATCACTAAATTAGGTGCCTACTTTTTCCATTTCTGTTTAGACTGCAATTTCTTCAAGGCAAAAATGTCATTAGCATGTGTTAATACAGAGGTTACCAGATCACCGCTGAGGTTTGAAGATGCTTCTGTGATAACAGAGGTAGCAATGTTGCCTAGAGTTATTGAACTGAGATCTCTGTGAAAAAAACACCATCTTTTAAGGAAAACATGTTAAGCTGCTCTTTGCATGCCTTTCCTGCTTATTACTTAATTTGTATCAGAAGATTTTAAAAATAATTTTAAAAGTATATCTCCTAGTGGGAAACTTGTTTACAGACTTGGAAATCATAGGGTTCCTTTAAAGTTTTGCTTCTGGACAGAGATGTAATCTATGGCAAAGGTTTTGTTTAAGATCAACTATGCTGTTTCTGTTCTGGAATTAAATGGCTTCAGTAATGAAAATAAAGGAGAAATGAAATTGAAGGGAGGAGACTGTAAAACCAGCAATATTTAACTATGATAAAGATAGAAAGGGGAGAAGTATACTATAGTCTGGACTTCAAATCTTTTGTATGCATCATCAAGCAGACACTCCTCTCCATTCTCATCTGTCACCAATTTGTCAGCTTTCAGTCTGTCACCTGCTTATCCAGCTGTGCCTTCAAAATTTCAAAGAATGGGTCCCAAGTTCTTTCAAACTCTGCCAACCTACTCTCTGTTGAAAAGGCCAATTTACTCAGTTCTGAATAGCTGCTCACTCTTCACACAACTGAGTCCCTGCAGAGATGCTCCGACAGAGATAGCCAGAAAGTACAAAAGAATCATTTTGCCATTCCTGTTCTCCTCAAAATGAAGGGCATTGACAATTGGACTTTGTTTAAGGTCAAGGCCATGTTTTACACATAATGCTGAATGTCTGTGTATTAGAGGGTTTTCTGTTAAAGCACACCACTACAGAGTCATATTATTTTGTCTTCACAGTTGAGATAGTTGTTTTACAATGCCAGTATAATTCATTTTTGAGGGAGATGATTAAGTCTTAATTATGAAATGAACTGAGCTATGTTAGATTCCAATAGAATACAGCAGACTCTTCCCATCATCATTATCAACATCATTATCAACATCATCACCACCACCACCACCACCACCACTACCACTACCACTACCACTCTCCCTCCTCCTCCTTCTGGCCTATCTGTTCTTTATATTTTTTTGCAAGAGTTATTGGCTCAAAGTATAGTTTCTAATTAAAAAGAGTTTCTATTGAAACTCAGATTTTTTTTTTTAATCTCATACGACTTCTTGTTATTGTCAATTGCCATCACGTCGACTCCAACTAATGGCAGCCTTGTGGATAAGAGATCTCCAAGATCCCCTATCCTCCCCTGCTCTGCTTTGATCCTGCAGATTCAGCCCTGTGACCTCCCTGATTGAGTCTATTGATGCAGCCTAGGATTGCCTTGGCTTTTTCAGCTGCCACACCACATTGTTGGCTCATATTCAGCCTGTGGTCTATCAAGATTCCTAGATCCTTTGTTTTGGTCAATGACCGTAAATAAATATTGATTGATTGATTCCTAGATCCTTTTCACATGTACTGTTGTCAAGTCAGGTGTCTCCCATCCTATGTGCAGAGACACATAAGACCATGAATCATTTTCCTTAGCTTCTTATTTAAGAGTTTTTCTTCTTCACGCGATTAGGTTCTGTACTATTCACCCAGTTCTCTCTATAACATTTTGGTCATAATCTCCTTCTCTTGATGAACTCCTGCCCTCAAGAATATTGTCTTCCTCCTCCACACATATTAGTTTAAAATCCTCCTGATCAGCTTTATGAAACTCATAGCAAAAACATTCCTGCCAATTGCTGTAAGGGGCAACTCAGCACCATAGATATGGAAGTATTGTGACACAAATTCTATCAAGTTAAGATTATGAGGTATGCTTGCCTCTCCTTGTCTTATGTGACTTGGTTGATTTATGATTCTGTAAGCATCCCTTACAACACATCTGGGAGCTTCTTTTTATTCATTGTAGTCTGGATGTAGGGGATTCATCATTTGAGGGGGTCTTCATTCTGTGAGAAGTAAACATATATATTTTAAATAAAATTGGACATTTTATTAGGACTTTGTTCAGCATCATCAGGAAAGACATTCCAAAGCTTGTGAACTTCATTGCATGTCCCTGCTGTTCAAACATACCATACCAAAGCTGTTATTACACATCCTTTCATGAAAAGGGAGATGTTTCATTTTTTTAAGGAAGCACTGAGTAATTTTAGCAATTACCTTCTCACTGTGAGAGAGTCTTTGGGAACTGCATATTTTTGAAGACTATTCACAGTTAAAGACTTATTTTGCACAACATTTACATGTACAGTCAGCTCTCAGTATCCATGGATTTGCTATCCACAGATTCAAGCATCTGCAGAGAGCAAGCCCACATTGTCCCCAATAGTAGAACATGCACATGGCTATTAGGGACAGCCTCATTTTTTCCCATGGCAATGCATGCTGCCACTAAGCCCCATTGTCCCTAGTGACTTCCCTTTGTCTCTGATAGTGGCATGGCTGCTTGCATTGCCACCACTGGGAACAATGTGCATGCACTGTCATTGAAATCCCATTGTCCCTAATGGGGGCAGTATTGTGTGCATATCCTGCCATTGAGGACAATGGAACTTGAGTATCCACAGATTTTTGGTATCCATGAGTGTGTGTGCGTGCGTGTGTGTGTCCAGAATGAATCTCCCACAGATACCAATAGTTGACTGTAGTAATTTGGAAATGCCATTTTTTTGTGTATAAAATTTCTATGCACTAAAATATTTTTTTTGTGCATAGAATGCTGTTCCCTGTGTAATTTTGCAGTTGGGGACTTATTCATGTGAGAATTTTGCAAAAATAAATCCTGAATTATGAATAATCTTGTCAGTTCAGGATTCTGCTCATCAGACTCTCCTGACAAATATTTTGAAATACCATTTCCAAATCCTTTCATGAAATACCATAGAAGCTTTGACATAGAGGTCAAAGAGACAATCTTGATGTTATATAAAGCCCAGCTTTCCTAAGAGAAAGCCATTTATTTTAAAGCAGTAGTTGTATGTGACAGAGACATTTTGTCTTCAATATTTTGGCCTTGGAATCTTATCAAAATGTATGGCCTTCTGTAGTAAATAAGTACTAGTGTCTGATTTACTTAAATCAATATTTAATTCTTACATCAATAAATTCAGTGATGCATCTCAAGAGATGAATATATCTACTCATATTTATTTCTAAGCAGAATAAGTGATAGATCAGAATCTACAAGGTTAAAAGTTTTTTCCTTAGTTGAATTTCCTTGCAATTCCCTTAACAAAAAATATGAAAGCAGGGTTGCACCTCTCTAATAGTTTTAGACAGCTTCTCTTTCAACTGCTAGACTCCTGGCTATAGTTTTTACCTCCAGTAATAAGTTCAAGTTTTTAGAGGAAGTCATGAAACAACAGTAAGGTAACTGAGAATCTTAATTCATTTCGTTTAATACAAATTGAAGATAATTGATAAACTGCATTTGGTTTTAGTAATTGTAGCAGGCCAAGTGTCTTGGTTGATGAAGTGATGGAGAGATTAGTGTAGTCTATACTATTATTTAGAAAAGTCAAGGCAGCTTCTGTAGATAAATGAAATACATCAGTCTGCTCTAGGTGTATCATCTAAGTGTTCATGGTCAGTAGTATGTAGCATTGTTTCCACATAGGCTATATTTATTTATTTTTTTTTAAAAAATACTTATATGTTGTCTCTTTGGGTATTTGAGGATAGGCTTTGTAATGCACTTTGTAATTCACTCTTCTTTCTTTTTGTTTCTAAAAATGTGATATGGAAGACTGAATTCAAAATGTAATGCACAGCAGCTGACTGGCAGCCTAGTGCCATCTCTCTTTGGCTGATCTGCTCCAAATCTTTCTGACATGTAATAATAACCAACAGTTCATGACATCCAGCAACATTCTCTTTGCTTCTCTCTGTTCCATATACTGCCTAGGCTTCTGAAGTACAATTGCTGCACTGCAGTGTACATTAATTTACAACTGAACATCACCAGATATATTGTGCTTCATCTGGATAGTGCAGTGAAACATTCATTTGAAATGGAGGAGAGTGGCAACTACATGCGAAGACACTATTTTTACTATCTTTCAGGAGCAAGTGCTCTAACACACCACCCCATACTCTGTTCTGTTCTGTCTGTATGTATGTCTTTATGTCATGTACACACCAATCAATTACCTCTGTTAAAATAGCTGAACACATTTCATTATCCAACAGGAATATCTAATGGATCAATTTCTTTGTGGTCCATTCTGGTACTTTATTGTTCTCCATCAACAAATGTGCTGCATTGCATGCTAATGATTGTAGTTTAGGGAAACCTTCATTCTGCTAATGCTCAAAGTCTCCATCATTACCAAGTGCTTTCTGATGGGAGAGTTGGGAATTGGAAGCCATTAATTGACTTCAGGAGGTTTTAAGCCTAAAAAATATTATCTTTTAATGTTAACATTGATACAGTTCTGCCAGACTTTAAAATCTGTCAATAAGGATAATAAGAATATTGTCAGGTATAGTCTTTTTACTCAGTATCTTCCTCAGAGACCAAAGTTTGCTCTTGAATAAATGTAAGAGAAGAAGAACAAATATCAGCCCCTCCATCTCTTCCCTGCAGTTCATTCCAAATCCTTGTTCTTTTAATTCACAAAAGAAGGCTTACATATACTTGAGGCTCTCTTTAGAAGAAAACTTTCCTGTTTGCTTCTCCAGTTTGAAATGAATTCACAACTCAAAGAAATGTGAACGCACGTTGACAAAAATCCCATAAAATAGCATAAATTGTCTGCCACTGTGTTCTGAGTGAATATAAGTCACACACTGAAAGCCTCCTAAAAGCTAACTGATACTTAATGATCAGGAAATAACATTAGACATTTCCCCAATTATTTTTCCTTATTGCTTGACTTTAAAATCATTGCATGATTTTAAAAACCAATAGAATAATGAGCGAACTGGTGAAGCCATCTCCTTAGTGAGGGCATTTTGGCAGGGATTTTGGTCATTTGAGTGATTACAGAATGTACCAAAAAAGTACTGTCAAACTGGGGAACAAATAAATGCATGTAGAAGACAGCAAAATGCTAACATGGAACACCTTCTTTGCCTCAGTCTTCTCTGAAAAGAAGAAGAGCTCAACCTGGGGAAAATGGAGCAGATGATACAGTATGAGAAATGCATCACAAAAGAGGTAAAGAGGTAGTACAGGAACACCTGGCTACTCTAAATGAATTCATGTCTCCAGGGCCAGATGAACAACACCTAAGAGTATTAAAATACTGGCAGAAGTAATCTCAGACCATATTATAACCAGAATAATCTTTGAGAATTCTTAGACAACAAGAGAGGTCCTAGCAGACTGTAGTATATTTACATAATATAGCTGGGGGGAGTTGAAGGCCATAGGAAAAGAGGAAAGCTACAGTACTATCAATGAAGCCATAACTCTGAGTTTGAAAAAAAATGTAAGCAGGGGAAGTTCACAGTTTTCCCAGATAAACTGTGATCAGGAGGAATGAAGATCAAAGAGCCACAAGACCAAGTTCTGCATCCAGTTCTGCATCCAAGGTATGAAACCCTTGAAATAACATAGAAGGAATCCATTCAGAACAGAACTTAGGATATAGGAAACTCAGATTTATAATACTTATTTGATGATAGGTCATATGTTTACCTTCTATTAAAATAATCAAATCTAGGTATCAGTTGAGACTATTCCGCCTTGTAGTAGAATCCCATTCCAAAATTATGGGAACATTTTTGGCCCTTATGCATCAATAAAGCTTTTTCTCAGGAGAGGATAGGGTATGAAATTTTCAAACATCTGTTTGTTTGTTTTTTGTTCCTGAAACAAAAAGACAAATCCTGTTTCCCTTCTAATCATTTTCTACTCTATTCATTTCTAGAAAAGTTGATCACATCTGTCTATGTAGTTGCTTAAATAGTGTGTTGTACATTATCTCATTTGGGATCACATCTTCTTCCGAAATAAAGTGTACAATCATACTGACATTTTGTACACATTATTGCTGGATATACCATCATTCTCCACATGTTTTTCCGAAATAAAGTGCACAATCATACTGACATTTTGTACATATTATTGCTGAATATACCATCATTCTCCTAAATCTCCTAAACCTTGAAACACTTCTAAAAAGCACTTTTGGTTCCACTCTTTGGAGGAAAGTGCGATAGAAATAAATATAATATATGGCTTAGTGGTTAAGATGCCAATTGTGATGATCAGAAGATCAGAAGGTTGGCAGTTCAAGGCCTGAGTGCTGCATGACGGGGTGAACTCCTGTCACTAGTCTCAGCTTCTGCCAACCTAGCAGTTCAAAAGCATGCAAATGCAAGTAGTTAAATAGGTAACACTTTGGTGGAAAGGTAACAGTGTTCGATGCAGTCATGTTGACCCATGATCACTGGATTCATCTTCAGATAATGCTGGCTTTTCAGCTTAGTAATGATGAGCACAGCCCCTACAGTCTGTAACAACTAGACACTTGTGTCAAGAGCTTACTTTTACCTTTACCTCATACACACACACGGAAACAGACTCAGCTAGAATAAAGTGTATTTTTGATGCCTGGAGGCATGTTCAAAGACTATTTAAACCCCACTGTCTTTAGGGAGTGATGTAAGCAGCTTAATACTATGCAGGTTTGCACCTTGTCGTTCCAGCTCGAAGCCAGTCCAAGTACTTGGGTGTAAGGAAATTGGCTCCCCATTGATAACAACTATGCACTCAAAAATGGGTGAACTGTTTTGTGAAATGATCAAAGGGCTAAAGAACAAATTCATGGAATAAGAGAAGGTACAATAAAATACATCTTTTAAAGTACTTTAAAAGTACCTCTTTGATTTTTCTTCTATTTCATACAAATCTGAAAGAATACTAAGCAGTACATTAGGCAGGATTTATCGTGAATACTTGACCAATTGTAGACACATACAAATGGGGGAAGGGGTTATTTCAAGCTAAATAATGAACAGCACTATAATTAACACCGACTCAGTTCTCAGACAGTTCTGGTACATGCTCTACCCCCTACTGCTAGAGAAGGAGTTCAGTTACATTTTAATGGCTCTAGATACTCTCAGTAAACTTTGCCTTCAAGTCATTGTAAATCAATGTCATTCCACTCCCACTGAGCCATTTGAAAGATCCATGCCTAGTAATGAAGGATGTACCCTTGGAATGATTCTGCAAGAGCACTTTCCCTTTATCAGGAAGCTGCCTGTGTTACAGGGCATTTGTGGACAAGATGGAACATAGTGAGGCTGATTCCACTGTGCTGCCTGCCCAGGGGTTGCCTTCTGAATGCCAGGGAGATGAAAGAGGCAATCAGAAAGAGCTGCAGTTTGACACTTTAGTGGAGGAACATGAGACTAAATTTTGTTCTCTGTATTTCTGAGGGCTGCTGACACATGAATAGGTGAGTGTGAGATGTGGATTTGAGTTCACATCCTCTCTCTTGAGATAAAGTAAAGGGCAGAAGAAGCAACTAACTTATTTCCTATTAAATGATCTCCCTCCAGCAGCATCCATGGCAGGAGATGTATTAAGGACTTGAAAACTCCCCCCCCCTTTTTTTTTTTTTGCAAGATCAAAAGTAGGACATTGCAAATGGCAAGTTAAAAATCTCATTCAGAAGAAGGTACTGGGACTTGGCAGGAACACAGGCAGCTGCTTTTTTCTTTGTTCTCTCCACAGCGTGCCGTAAACAACTTTTGTTGGTTAGCTTTGTATGTGACCGTTCAGGAAATCCTCCTCATGTACAATGTATCTTGTCAGCCATTTCCTGTGTGTGCAAAATGTAATTCGTCACCCTGCATCGCCTTGGCAGCAGCCTTGTAAAGAACATACTGAATTAATGAATATTTCATAAAGATGTGATTTATTAGAATTCACCCCACCCTGCTTTTGCCTTAAAACCAAGCTCACAAAAGGCTATCTGCAGGTACAGAAATGAAACTGAGCCCCCTGAAGGCAAATGCTGGATTTCTTAATAACCTCTGAGCCATATAGCCTTCCAAAGAGATATTTAGTCAATCTTTTATGAATATTTCAGCTTGCAACACAGAAGAGCATTGAACTACTGACCTGTTTGTGACTATCAGAACTATCAGCTGCTCCACTATAAGATTATTATTAGTTACTTGTTTCTGAGGCCTTTCTTATAGTAATTGTTCTCTGTATTGAGATTTCTGTTCAAACTTGTTCTGAAGACTCAGTTTTGTCAGCATAAAAAAAATCCCTAAACTCAAAAGTTGTGTAATAAAAATAAATTGACTCCAGAACAGTGTTTTTCTTCTTATTATCATGATATAAAGAAGGCTACCTTACCCTATAGTGTGCTTCTACTGACTCCTTTGCCATAGCCATCAGGAGACTTATGGCAGTTTCTGCTTTCATCTTTCATTTGATATAGTTTGTGATATCATCCAGACTTAGATAAATTATGTTAACTATGGCTTATTCGAAACAAGCAAACTTCAAATGTGGTTAGCATAGTTTCTTGTTTCAATAGCTAAGCTCAACTACAATTTTGAGTAGGGGTGGACTAAGGAATTCTTCACTGCGGGCCTGTACAGCTGGTCAGGATACCACAGGCCAACCTGGTGGTATCCTGCCCATGGTTTCCACCCAGATCAGTCCCTGGGGAAGTGTGGCAATGAGTGGATGGTCACACACACACACCACTGCGTCATGGATCCATTGCCATCACATGTCTCTTACCACCACTATATCTGCTCTGAAGGTCCCTGACATGGCTTGTAAGGGTGAAAACCTGGGTGCCTGGCTACATCCATGTGGCCAGGTACCCTCCTCTGACATCACAGACCATGGTAGGGACCATCAGAATGGACATGATGGGAGCAGCAGGTAACAAGTATGCTGAATCATGTGATTTTCTAGCTATACTTGGCAAATAGCCAGGCTTCCTAGGCTGGATTAAGGTCCCTTTGGGCTGGGATTGGTTCCGGATGTGTATATAGGGGTCAAGATTGGCTAAACTTGACCTGATGTCAATGGCCTGTGTAAACAGGACTGGATGACACCAGGCTGTGTGGAAGAGCCCCTAGATTTCTTATTGAAGGTTGCAATGAGTAATTTCTGCAATTGTTTTTCCTTTTGTGAGAAAATCTTTAAAAACCACTCTGTTTTCAAAGGTTATTGACAATTTGTGATTGTGTGCAAAATTTGCACCTGGTTGTTTTGTGCAAAACATGCTATTTTCTACACAAGTAACAGCATTGTCTGTATAGAAAATAATATTTCTGCGTGGAAATATTAATTTCTGTGCAGAAATGTGGTTTTCTGGGGGAGAAAAACCCACCTATTATGTGTAAGATTCACACATGGTTGCTTTGAGCAGAAAACAATATTTTCTGAAAATATTGTTTTCTATACAAATCAGCCATGTGCAAATCCCAATTTCAGCTTTTTTCTGCACAGAAACCCACATTTTCTGCACATTAATTAATATTTCTGAATTGAAATAATATTTTCCACATAGAAAATGCTGCTTCCGGCAAACAAAAATGCTGTTTTTGGCACAAAACAACCACATGCAAATTTTTGAGCAGAATAAGTCCAGAACAGTGAAGTTTCTCTAACCCAGATTCTTCTCATCAGGTTTTCTCAACAATCAAAAACATGATGTTTCCCCCCATTTAAAAAAATATTTCCAATATTCTTTTTATCCCCAGGTTGGGCAAGGTGCAGCCCATAAAGTGCATGTATCCCCAACAGAAGCTTTTGGTGGCCTTCCCTGAGGCTTCTTTAAAAATAATTGTTAAATGCTTACTTCCATCTGATGGAGAAACATTTTTGCTCTCCAGCTGTTCGCATGGGTCTTACACAGCTGTTCTAATCTGCGAAAGGCTTTTTTCATAATCAGAAGTAGGCCTCCCCTGGTCCTAAAAAAGCTTAAGTTGGTCTATCTCATGGCAAAACTGTTTCCACATCCTGGTATAGAATACAGAGTGCATTATGAATATTTAAAAAAATAAAATAAAAAAATAAGGGTGTTCCAGACCTCTAAGTTCTGGTAGAGGAAATGTGTAGCCTCTAGACCTTGGAGCTCAGTTTTTAAAACAAAACAAGCATGTCTTCTTTAAATCACTGTCAAATATTACACATTATTAAATTAAAGACAAAACTTACAAACTTGTAAACAAACATAGTTCAATTCCCAGTATCTTGCATCAAAGAAAATATTGATTTTTTTCAGAAAGCTTAGATGAATAAAGCAGAACAAAAGTACAGGAAAATAAAGGTGTCCTGGCAAGAATATAATAATCATTTGAAGTCTTTATTTAACAACCTAAATATTACTGTTAGCCAATGGCATTAAATAAAGCACACAACAAGAAAGTTGTCAGGCTCTAGTAATTTTATGAAGGGATCTATTTTGAATGCATTCATCCTTAATTCTAAACAGTGGTATTTGAGTGAATAGCTAAAATAACACTATTGATAAAGTCTAGCAGCCCTTTCACATTATGAAATTACATCACTATGACCCTGTCTATATGTGCCAAATAAAACATCCTCTTCCTGTTCCCCTGCCGATGAGTCTGGATGATGCAGGGCCCAGGTTCTGGTGCTGTCATGATGATGCCCAGCCAGTTCAACACTGAACCTGACATGTAAACTTCTATAACCTCACCTTTTGTTATTGATCTACCCAAAAGATCCTGAGCCCTCTGTTATGATGCCGGACATCCCATGGCACCACTGCCAAAATGGTGAGATTCTTGCTTTGAGGTCAGAAGGAGGCACCCAGCTATGTAATTCATATTGGGTGTCTTGTTCTGAATTCAGAATGAGCAACACCAGTGTTGAACAGCACAGAGGGATGTGCATGCAAACAGCTGCTTGGCATTGCAAAGGAGGGTCCCATGTGATAGGAGGATGCTGAGGCAGCTCTGGGGCCAGAATACTCCAGACTGTTGCCAGAGTATGCACACCTGGCCCAAGATTCTACTTTAACTGTCATGGCTTTTACAGCCTTACAAGAGACATGGGAAGCCATAAAAAATAGCACTGGGAGCCACATCCAATCCGTGGGATGAACTTTGTTCACACCATACCCAGCATTTATCAACTTCATACTGAAGTTCAGTCAGCAGTGATAGTTCAAGAATGTCAAATTCACAATTCACACTGCCCCCAACTTGATGTCCATTAAACATGATCTGAATATCTTGCCAAATCAAAGAATATGCTTTTGTGTGTATGGAGGGGTAATTGGGATAACTCTGGGGTTGGTAAAGTGCACCTCTCCAAATGTTGTTGAACTCTAATTCTCACCAGCCCTAGCCAGCAAAGAAATGAGGAAAAATGTGGGATTTCCAGTCCAGCAACATCTGGAAGGGTGCATGACTTCTATCCCTGAGCTAACTATTTGTCAGCTCAGATTACATTAATAGGAAAGGAAATGTTTTTAACCATTTGCCTGGCTTCATGTGAAAATTTCAGAGTTTGGAGACATTACTTTTTTGTACTATAAATCCAGAAAGCTTGGGGTCAGTATGTTCATCCCAATTTATTTCATTTCATTTAACTGGTGCCTCTGCTCCTTTGTCTGGTTAACTGAAGACCAATGCACACACTGTCCGGTTGAGGGTATTATTGATTATATAGCAGCATCTGTGTACATGCCATTTCACAGAACAACACAAACAAAAAGGTCAGGTCCTTTCCTTGAGTAACGTACACTCTAAATTTCAAGAGAGAGAGGATGGGAGGAAAAAAAGAAGCAAGTAGGTCAAGAGAAGACATGGATGGATGTGATCAAAGGATTACTGGCATTAAATGTTGCATAACCTAAATGTTTTGTAAACAATATTTACACAAACCACATATTGCTAGTATTACATCATTTATTTATGTAATTGATTATTTAATTGATTGTTCCATGTCCTATTCTCTGAAGCAGCAAAAAACAAGCTTGAACCATCTTCAGTATGACCTTCCTTCAAACATTTAAACAGTGCTATCATATCACCTCTTAACCTTCTCTTCTTCAGGTTAAACACACCCAGCTCCCTAGGTTCCCCTCATAGGGCATGGTTTCCAAACTCTTCACCATTTTAGTTGCCCTCCTCTAGATATGCTCCAGCTTCTCAACATCTTTTTTGAATTGTAGTACCTAGAACTGGACACAGTATTCCAGGTGAGGCCTGACGAAAGCAGAATAGAGTGGCACTATTACTTCCCTTGATCTAAGCACTATACATCTATTAATGGAGCCTAAAATTGCACTGGCCTTTTTAGCTGCCACATCAGACTGTTGATTCATGTTCAACTCGTGGTCTACTTGGACTCCTAGATCCCTTTCACTCATAGTCTCATTAAGCTGGTCAATATTCTGGCTGCAGCATTTTCAACCAGCTAAAATTTCCGAAGAGTTTCCAAATGTAGTCTCAGGCAGAGTGCATTTCTGTTGTCCAAATGGGATATAAGTAAGGCATGTATCATCGTAGCCAGATCTGACATCCTAACAAAAGTACTGATGTTTCCAAACAACCCCCATGAATCTTAGTGTTGATGCCATCAGTGTATCTGGCTATTGGGGGGGGGGGGTAGCTAGATCTTCTCCACTCCTACCTGCTCATGTTGAAGTACCAAATGCTTATGTGAAGTGGTTTGGGGGCTTTAAAGTAAGTTGTGGGAGGTATAAAGTCTGCATGCAGATATTTACACTACACTCAGGGCATCTTGAATTGAGAGTAATGGCGCCGCCCGACTCAGCGGGCCGGTGCGGTTGCTGTGTTAGGAGGCCATTGTCTCCTGCGTTCTGCGCTCCTGCGCATCTGTGCTCCTGAGCATCTGCACTCCAGCGCTCCTGCGCAGCAACAGGGACAAGCGCGGGCTTGCCCCTGATTGGCTGCAGCGGGAGCGGGAGAATGCTGTTGCCTGATTGGCCCATCTGGGCCCGCCAGGCCATTTTATTGGTTGGAGCCCCTGGGAGGGGTGGGGCTTTGCCCTCCCAGGGCTCCCATTGGCTGTTGGGCCAATAAATGGCCCTGCGCGGCGCTGCTCAGCGCCTTTGATTTGCTCCACTCCTTTGCAGAGCGGAGCAGAAGGAGAGAGCTGTGCCTGGCTCTCTGCAGGGTTGGGGCGGTTTCTAGCGGTGCGGCAGTGACCGGCCGCCATTTTGCCACCCCCCCACCTCCCTTCCTTCGGGCACTTGAGGTGCTGGTGCCCGGCCGCCATTTTGTTCGGCCCGGATCGGGCCATTTTTCTTTGTTTTCCGGGCTGCTGTCTCCGGCCGTCATTTTGCCTGCCCTCCACGGGCCCCTGTGGTGAGGTGTGGGCCATTTAGGCTGCTTGCCGCCATTGTTTTCCTGCTAATTTTTTCTGCAGGCTCGGATCCTGTTTGATATTGGCTGCTAAGCAGGGTCACTCCTGGATGTTTTCTGGATGGTTGACCACCACCTGATTCTCTAGGGCGCAGCGTGTCGCTGTCTTTGCCGGTAAGGCCATCCGTTATCTGGGACTGCGTGGGGCTAGTGATTGGAGCCTGGACTGTGACCCTCGAGGCCTTGTTTTGCTTCCTTTGTTGGCTTCGTTTTAGGCACACTCTTTCACCCTCAGAAATTCAGGACAGCCTTCTTCTTTTCTTAGCTTGCCCGTGCATCAATTTTCCTTTCTCTGGTTTGCTTGTTCTTTGGCCTTCCTTTTCCGCTGTGATCGCGGCTGCGGCCCTGCTGAGCACGCGGTTTTTTATGACTGTTGCTTCCTTTTTTGCCTTGCTGTGGTCGCGGCTGCCGCCCTGCTGAGCACACGGTTTTATTTTGACCGTTGTTTTCTCTGCCTTGCTCTGCTCGCGGCCTCGGCCCTGCTGAGCACGCAGAGTATTTTACCTCTGTTTTTTGGCTTGTGCTTTTTGTGTTGTTGCCTTCGTCATGCCAAATAAGGCGAATTTGGCAAATAGTGCGTCCAAGGAACGGAGGTCCCGTCGGAACATTGCCAGAAGGTCATGGGAGGAGCTGGCTCCAGGAGGGAGCCGAATTTTGGCTAGATCTTCCATCCACGGGGCTGGATCGTCAACAGGAGATCCTGAGGCTTCAGCTTCTCACACAGTTCCCTCTTCTCCGGCACCATCAGCATCTGTCATTAGCCAAGAGATGGCATCGGAACTCACCATTGATATCATTGCCAAGGCAATGGCAGTGACGCAGACTTCGTCAGGTGGTGTGGCGGCTCCTCCTCGTGCTCAATCGTCGGGTTCTGGCTTGCATGCAATCGGCGGGAATCTTCAACACGGGCTTGCTGCCCCCAGTGCAGGATCGGGGCTGCGTTGGTCTTGCCGGTTGCTCAGGTCATCGCATCTAGCTCGAGTTCATTGTCTAGCTCCAGTTCTTCTTCTTCCAGCTCTGAGGACGACAAGGCGACTGCTGGATCCCACGGGTCCAACGGCAAGTAGAAAAAGCAGAAGAGGAAGAAGAAGAAGAAGAGAAGTGGAGCTGCGGCTGTCACTCATAGGGGACTTGAGGGTGTTGGGGAATCGGCTCTGGTTACGCCGGTTGGCAGGGAGGGCTATTGGGTGGACCATGCCCTGGTTCCCGGGCTTCCTCGATGGGCTATTCGTCGCCGCTTTTGGTGCCCTGGTCTTCAAGGTGTCTGGGTTGACCCTCAGCCTTCCAGCATTCCTCTTTCTGCTCCTGGTGAGCAACCCCCCAGGTCCCACCTTTCAAAAAAAGTGTGTAATCGCATTTTGTCTGGCTGCTATGTGGATGTTTTTTCACTATTGCAGCCAAAAGGTCAGGAAGCCCTCGCTGTCACATCCTCCAAAAGGTCCAAGAAACACCCTAAAGTACCCCTAGCTGATCGCACATTCTCCAATTGGTTGGAGGGTTTCACCATTTTTCAGGGCAATTATCTCCATGGCTTTTCCTGAAAGGGCGTGGCATTTGAATTGCCACATGCTCCATGTCCTCAAGGCCAGGTCTGTAGCTGGCGAGGCTGCTGCCATCGCTTATGATGCAGCCTTCCGGCAACAGGCCTCCCAGAGCTCTAGGGAGCAATGGGATCTCCTCCATAATGAAATCTGGTTGCTTGAGGTAGGCCCTCTTACCAGGGCTAAGGGAGCCTTTAGACCAGTTGCTAAAAAAGAACGTAAGCTTGTCTGTTGGGAATTCAATGTTGGTCATTGTTCCCGATCCCATTGCAGGTATGACCATAGTTGTGAGCTGTGTAGGGGGCCTCATGCAAAAGCCAGCTGCTCAAAATCTGGCTCGCAGCCTTTTCACCAAGGGCGCCCTGCCCAAGCAACAGCTGGCCGAAAAGAAGGACACTCCTCTGTTGATGCTGGTGGGCCAGGGCCCCCGAAAGGAGTTGCTTCCTGAGGTTCATCCTCCTTTCTCCCTCGCCAGGACTCCTGTGAATATTATGGCCTTACGCCCCCTCCTTGATAACTATCCCAATCCTGAAGCGGCTTTGTTCCTGGCAAATGGTTTCTCTACTGGATTCCACATTCCGGTAACTTGTTCAAAAAATCTAAAATCCGCCCGTGACATGCCGGATATGCTTTTAGCAAAAATCCAGAAGGAAATTGACTTGGGTCGTGTTGCTGGCCCTTTTTCTTCCCCTCCTTTTTCCAATGTTATGGTGCCTCCCTTAGGTGTAGTCCCCAAAAAAGCCCCTGGTGAATTTCGAGTTATCCATCATTTGTCTCACCCTCCAGGCCTCTCAGTTAATGATGCAATACCTCAAGAGCTTTGCTCGGTTAAGTATGCGTCTTTCGACCACGCGGTCCGCCTTGTTCACGCTTGTGGCCGCGTGGCTGAAATGGCAAAATGTGATATCCAGTCGGCTTTTCGCCTCTTGCCAGTTCACCCCAATGACTTTCACTTTTTGGGTTTTAAGATTCAGGGCTTCTGGTATTTTGATAAAGCTATGCCTATGGGTTGTTCTGTTAGTTGCTCTGCATTTGAAACCTTTAGCACCTTCTTGGAGTGGGAGGTCAAGTGCAGAGCGGGTTCTTGGCTTGTTACGCACTACCTGGACGATTTCCTTTTCACTGGGCAGGCCGGTTCTGGACATTATCAGATGCTTATGGATATTTTTCATGCCTTATCTTCTGAAATTGGGCTCCCCCTGGCAGTGGACAAAACTGAAGGCCCTACTTCCTCTCTTACCTATTTGGGTGTGCAGTTGGACTCAGTGGAGGGAGTCTCCCGCCTCCCTCCCAATAAATTGGAAGCCCTTAAGGCACTAATTTCGGATTTCCTTGTCTCCAAAAAAGTGACCTTAAAGTAGGTCCAGTCCCTTCTGGGCCATCTGAATTTTGCATGTTGAGTTGTGTCCCCTGGTTGCCCCTTTTGTGCCAGGCTAGCCAGAGCCACTGCGGGAGTCTCCAAACCTCATCATCACATGCAAATCTCCAAGGGCATGAGAGAGGATTTAAAAGTCTGGAACTCTTTCCTTGCCTTGTATAATGGAGTCTCCATTTGGCAAAAAACCTGGCTTCTTGGGGATAGGCTGCAGGTCCACTCCGATGCTGCCGGGTCCTTGGGTTTTGGTGTTTTCTTTCAAGGCCATTTGGGTGCCCTCAAGTGGCTTGACTCCTGGGTCCAGCTTGGGATTGTCAAGGACCTCACCTTTTTAAAGTTATTCCCCATTGTTACAGCTGTCTTCCTATGGCATTCCGACTTTGCAGATAAATGGGTAATTTTTTGGTGCGACAACCAGGCGGTTGTGGCAGTGGTCAACAGCTTGACCTCCAAGTCTGAGAGGGTGATGGTTTTGGTTCGTAAGCTCGTTCTCCAATGTTTAAAGTTTAATATTTCCTTCTCTGCAAAATTTGTGCCTGGTTTAAAAAATGAAATTGCCAACACTCTTTCTCATTTCCAGGAAGAAAGCTTCCGGCAACTGGCCCCAGATGCAGACCCCCTCCCAGTACCATTTCCGGAGGAGATGTGGATCATTGGGCTGCCTCTATGATGTCGGACATTCTGTCTTCAGTTGCCCCGTCCACCCTTAAAGCCTACAAAAGGGTTTTTCCCAAATTGACCTCCTTTTTTTGTTGCAATTGGTATCCAGTATCAATGGCCTTTACATCCAGAGTTAGTCCTGCGCTTCATGGCGTGGTTGAAGTCGAATGGAGTGTCCCCCCGCTCCATCTCAGTGCACCTTGCAGGTATTTCCTTCTTTGCAAAAGCAGCTGGCTTGCAAGATCCGTGCGCTAATTTCCAAGTCAGGCATACCCTGGATGGTTGGAGACGTATGCATGCAGGCACCAAGGATTCCAGGCGGCCTATTTGTTTTTCTCTACTGGAAAAAATTGTGGGCCAGCTTCCTGTCACCTGCTTTTCTCCTTATGAAGCCGAGCTGTTTAAGGCTGCATTTGTTAAAGCCTTTTTTGGGGCTTTCAGGGTGGGTGAACTGGTACCTACATCAAAATCTGATTGTTCAAACAGGTATTTGTGCTTTAACGATGTTTTGTTGGATGTTAACTATGTTCAGTTAATTATTCGGAAATCAAAATGTGATCAGTTTGGGCATGGGGAAACCATTTTGTTGGGTCGCCTGAAGGATTCACAGCTGTGCCCTGTTCAAACCTTTAAAAGGTTCTTAAGAATCAGGCCAGTGGGCCTTGGATCCTTATTTTGCCATGCGGATGGATCTTCTGTCACCTGCTTCCAGTTCATTGCTGTTCTGAGGCTGTCGCTTCACACGCTGGGTCTTTGCCTAGAGGATTTTGGGGGACATTCCTTTCGTATTGGAGCAGCCACAGAGGCGGCATGAGTGGGACTATCTGAAAGAGATATCAAGCGCATTGGGCGCTGGAAATCCAGGGCCTTCTCTGGTTATGTACGTCTGAACTTGGACACTTGCCGGGGTCAGTGTTAACTTTTGTTGTTTTTTAGGACTGGAGGAAGGCTTCCTTTCAGTCTGCCTGTTTGGTGGCAGCATAGGCCTGGATCTGGGGTAGGGGTTTCCAGGGCCTGCTGGCACTGGGTCGGGAGTCCTCGGACCCGGGAATGGAGCGGTTTGCTGTGGCCATTGCAGGGGCCACAGTCGGTTAACACCCGGTGACTAGGGTGCCTTGCAATTTGAGTGAAGCAGCGCAGTTGCCTAACTGCGCAACAGGGCGGAGCTTGCCACCTACGTCATCCCGATGCTTGTGGCTGTGAGCAACCATACCTAATACATCAACCAACCGGGGGGTTGCTGATGGCCAGATCCAGACCTTATGCTTTGTGCCAACCCTATGGTTATGCTGCTCTGTTTGGTAGCTGTTAATAAAGTTGTGGCCTTTTTCCTCCAATATTGTGTATTGTTTTATTGGGCCGGATCTACACAGCAATGGTATTTTAATGGTATGAGTGTATGTTCTAGACTTGGGGCATCCAAGTTGTACCCTCTTAGCCTGTCCTACCGCATAGAATCTGTATGTCTCCTTGATTTCACTGGAGGAAAAGTAGAATATAAATAAATGAAAGAAAAAAAGTAATTTTGAGTTATCAACTGAACAACTGCTGTGAATTATTTACATTGATCAGCTTCTGAAATATGACTCCAGTATCCATAAACTCCTAGCAGGTTCCCAGAAGTTGGAGTAAGCATGACAGAGGAGGATTTATGGTTTCACCTCTCTTATAAAAAAGAGTAATCAACCTGTTTTTGACAATTTACCCTTATATAAAATATTAGTCTCAGGATACTTCTATAGTTCAAAGGACCTATGTTAACTATTTACTTAGGTTTGGTTTTCTGGGAATGGAATATGATATATCTACTGTTAGAAGATGAAAACATAAAAGAACCCCCATTTTTGTTCCAGGTGAGATGTCACAAAAATGGGCCCTCAGGGCCCAGAGGATTCAAGTGAAATATTTTTTTTCTTAAACTACCAGGACTCCCACAAGCAAGTCAAAGGGGAATTAAAAAGTTCTCCAAGTGTAAAAATATAATACTCAGAGATGAGGTACTGTTTGTTTCAAAAGACTACTTCAGATGGACCAAAAATTAACCTAGCTGAGGCAACTAGGGTAAATGATGAGGACATTTAAGGTAACGCATATTCTTTTGTTTTTTTCTATGTCACAGAAAAAATACCATATAGGCTTAGATTGTTGATAACATTAAGAACAAAGAAACTGTTGTAATAAAAGAAGGATGTATTTGAATCATAGAATCATAGAATCATAGAGTTGGAAGAGACCACAAGGGTCATCCAGTCCAACCCCCTGCCATGCAGGAACTCTCAATCAAAACATCCCTGACAGATGGCCATCCAGCCTCTGCTTAAAGACCTCCAAGGAAGGAGACTCCACCACACTCTGAGGGAGTGTGTTCCACTGTCGAACAGCCCTTACTGTCAGGAAGTTCCTCCTAATGTTGAGGTAGAATTTCTTTTCCTGCAATTTGTATCCATTGTTCCGTGTCCTAGTCTGGAGCAGCAGAAAACAAGCTTGCTCCCTTCTCAATATGACATCCCTTCAAATATTTAAATAGGGCTATCATATCACCTCTTAACCTTCTCTTTGGGTATGCTTTGATTGGAGTTCCTGCATGGCAGGGGGTTGGACTGGATGGCCCTTGTGGTCTCTTCCAACTCTATGATTCTATGCTTCTATGATTCTTCTCCAGGCTAAACATCCCCAGTTCCCTAAGGCAGTCCTCATAGGGCATGGTTTCCAGACCCTTCACCATCTTAGTTGCCCTCCTTTGGATATGCTCCAGTTTCTCCACATCTTTTTTGAATTGTGGTGCCCAGAACTGGACACAGTATTCCAGGTGGGGCCTGACCAAAGCAGAATAGAGTGGCACTATTACTTCCCTTGAGCAAGACGCTATACCTCTATTGATGCAGCCTAAAATTGCATTGGCCTTTTTAGCTGCCGCATCGCACTGTTGACTCATGTTCAGCTTATGGTCTACTTGGACTCCTAGATCCCTTTCACACATAGTTTCATTCAGCCAGGTGTCCCCCATTTTATATCTGTGCATTTCATTTTTCCGCTCTAAGTGCAGAACCTTACATTTCTCTGCATTGAATTTCATTTTGTTAGCATTGGCCCAGCTTTCTAGTCTATTCAGGTCATTTCGAATTTTGATCCTGTCCTCTGGGGTATTAGCTACTCCTCCTAGTTTAGTGTCATCTGCAAATTTGATACGTATGCCCCCAATTTTGTCATCCAAGTCATTGATAAAGATGTTGAATAGCACTGGACCCAGGACAGAGCCCTGTGGGACCCCACTGGTCACTTCTTTCCAGGTTGAAAAGGAGCCATTGTTGAGCACCCTTTGGGTTTGGCCAGTCAACCAATTACGTGGGTTGGGCTGATCATAGGATATGGTCTAGGGAATGAAGAATGATTTTTTTTATTATTTAAAATGCATTTCTCAAGTGTTGGAAAATTTTGGCATGAACAATTCTGGGCTGATTTTTGCAGTTTGGGCCATATTCTGCACAAAATTCACACTGGCCATCCCCAGAAAATTTCATTTTCTCTACAGCGACCTCACTTTCTGTTTCCTGTTCAGAACAATTTTATGTGCAAAAACAAAATAAACCACATGTGGACTTAGAGTAATTCCTCAACTACATCATTTTTTATGTGCTCAGAGAAAAAAATACCCTTTCATGTGAAGAAAATGCTGTTTCTGCATACACAAAAAGTGTGGATTCTGAGCATAATAGTTCCTGGACTGCAAATAGTGTTTGAAAAACTTATCACAGATAAAATTACTCATTGCTCCATTCAGGAATGAAATTAGCAAATAATTGTATCCTTAGTATGGACTCCATTTTAATCACAGCAGTATCGTGGTCATCCTGACTGTGAAACAGAGTGTGGAAAATAGTGTAAGGGGGTCTGACAAAATCACTTAGAACCCACCAGCCATTATTTCCATTGGTTATTTAAAAAATCTCCAGAAATGCACTTTCACATCCCACAATATGTGTGAGATATTGAATGATACACTTTTATGAGACATAGGGGCTAAACAGACTAGCAAAAAGAGGTGCTTTCAGGCTGACTTGAAGGTGTGGCATTTTGATGACAGGAAAGTGCCCTCTAGGTGCCTTATGCAGAGAAAAGCCATTTCATAAAGAAGCAGCTTTTTTCCAGTTCTTCCTGGCTTGAAGCCATGTCATGTGGTCATGACATGAGCACTCCAGCTGCCTTGGGAGCCGGCAGTGTGGTTGGTGGGGTTTCAATGTGGTTTTAGAAAACGCAACTTCAAACTTTTTCCTGCCCATTTGTTTTGCCCCATAGTTAAGGAGTATACACTGTGGTGCAGATTAGATAAGATAAGAACTGATCCAGTCCTACATAGTGTCACCTTTCCATCAGCAGCTGCCTCCTGGTTGCTTTTAGTCACATTGAATTGTGGTAACATGTTGAGAATATTGATCCAACTACTACTGTTGTTGTTGACTGCCATCAAGTAGACTTAGATCTGAAACAGACAGCAACTGCATGCTATGGCCCTGATCCTGTTTTTTTTTTTTTTTCCTGGCCCAAAAAGTGGCGGCAAAATGCCACTCCTTTTTGAGCAACACAAAGCCAGCTTTTCCACCACCACCACCACAACTTAGCAGCACTCCTGCACTGTGCACCATATAAACGCAGCACCACCAGAGTGCCGCAAAGCTGCCCACCATGTGATTGGGCAGGTGGCATGATGCGGGCTTGGGGGTGGTGTCAGAGCATGTGGAATCTAAACCCTAACCAGCACCAAGGGTCAGTCCCTTAGATTTATCCTGTTCCTATAAATGAGAGTTCTCTAAGTCAAATTATTATCAACAGTCCTGCTCAGGTCTTGCAAAATCATTGCTTCATTGAGTCCATCTATTTGGGATATTTTCTTCCTCTTTTCCTACTGTCTTCTACCTTATCAAGATTTTTTGTCTTTTCTACTGAGTCATGTCTAGTCATGATATGGTCAAAGTAAGACAGTCTCAGTTTAGTTATCTTGGCTTCTAGGGAGAGTTCAAGCTTGATTTGCTCTAGGACCATTTATTTGCCTTTTTAGCAGTTCATGGTATCCACAGAACCCTTCTCCAGTATAACCACTATTAGAATTGCTTAATGCCAAGACATCATAATACACAGCTATTGCTTCATAAGAGAAAAAAGCAATCTGGAGATAAACTTAAAAAATAACTGAATAATTCCATATGGAGGAAATACAATATTCATACTTACAGTCCTCCAAAGAACAGAAGGCACTTGCCAGTTGATGCATTCCATTTAAAAAACATTGTATATAAAAACTGAATATTTTAAAATATTTTATATAAAAATTAAAATTTTTAATATAAAATATATTCAGTATATTAAAAAGCAATAAAAACACAAAAAATATATAATATTCTCCATGTATATTAAAATATATTCTAAAACCTTTACAAAAATATTTTCTATAAAAATACAAAAAATCAATGCAATTTTAGCATTTAATATTTCATGGCATTCTGCCCTTAGCAGCTGTTGCTGACTTGGATGAACAATGACAGCAACTTTGTAGAAGCTCACTTGACTGATGGCTGTGGTGGTAGCAATCATTAGTTTCCCAGGAAGAATGTACAGGAGCATGCAATCTTGTAGAAGGATGAGGGAAGGTTTATCTGAGAACATCAGCAATGAAGGTACAACCCATACAAAGGTTTCTACATAGGAATAGAAAAGTATACTGCTTTTTCTGCTTTTAAGGATTTTGAAACCACTCAAAAAGCAGTTGGAGAAGAGCTGTACTTATGTGTTAAAACATATGGTTATATAACATGCTAGTGTTAATCCATAGAATCTCCATATAACAAGAAACCCTGATGAGCTACTTCCGACACTAGACTTATGGGTAATTGCTATCCACACAACTTCCTTTCCTCCCACTGTAGCCTTCCCTGCAGCCTGAAAATGTGTTTCAGGGGTTTCCTAGCCTCCAGAATAGGTTTTGAAGATGCATGTGACTTTTTTCTCCCAAGGATTACAGAGAATTTTGCCATTACCAGCTGCTAAATCTGTCTACTGATAATTGCTAGCATCACAACTGGTTCCTTTGCCATCAGTAGGGCAACCCCGCTGGAACCTAAACAGACCGGTTTCAGGGCAGGATATGGAGTCGAGACTGCCATGGTTGCTCTGACTGATGACCTCCACTTGAGCATCGACAGGGGTAGTGTGACCCTGTTGGTGCTCTTGGATCTCTCCGCGGCTTTTGACACTATCGATCACTCCATCCTTTTGGATCGGCTGAGAGAGTTGGGGATCGGTGGTACCGTGCTTCGGTGGTTCCGATCCTTCCTCTCTGGCAGATCTCAAAGGGTGAGACTCGGGGACAGCTGCTCCTCTAAGATCGAGCTTAGCTGTGGCGTCCCTCAGGGCGCCATTCTGTCCCCGATGTTACCGATTGAACCGATTGAAGCTTAATCCAGACAAAACGGAGGTGCTCACAGTCACAGGCCCGAAACCAGGTCTGGGAATACAACTTCCAGTCCTGGATGGAGCCACACTCTCCTCAAAGGACTCTGTTCGCAGTCTGGGGGTACTCCTTGACCCATCGCTCCACATGACAAGTCAGGTGAATGCGACGGTTAGGAGTGCCTGCTATCAGCTTCGGCTGATATGCCAGCTGCGCCCTTTCCTGGAGATGAGGGATCTGGAAACTGTGATACATGCGCTGGTAACCTCACGTTTGGACTACTGTAACACACTCTACATGGGGCTACCCTTGTGCCTAACCCGAAAACTACAACTGGTCCAAAATATGGCAGCCAGACTTCTCACTGGAACATCTAGGAGAGAGCACATTACTCCTGTGCTTAAAGCTCTCCACTGGCTGCCGACCAGTTTCCGGGCACAGTACAAGGTGTTGGTTTTAACCTTTAAAGCCCTACATGGCTTGGGTCCATCCTATCTAAAGGACCGCCTCTTCCCATACGAACCCCCCCGCACACTTCGGTCCTCTGGGAGGAACCTGCTGCAACCCATGAAGACCAGGCTGGTGCAGACCTCCCAGGGGGCTTTTTTCAGCTGTTGCCCCCAAATTGTGGAATGACCTGCCGGATGAGATGTGTCTTATTTCATCTTTAGAAGGCTTTTAAAAAGCCCTAAAGACGCATCTCTTCCGGCAGGCCTTCCCAGAGAATGTAAACACTCCCCGGCTCCAAACCTAGGTTTAGAGAGGCTTTTCTCCCAGCCTCCCCTCTCTGTTTTCACTTCTGCGCAACCTTTTCTTGGGTCCGTTCTTTTCCCTAACCTGTTTTTACTACTAATCAGCCCTGGTGGCGCAGTGGTTAAATGCTTGTACTGCAGCCACTCACTCAAAAACCATAAGGTGGCGAGTTCAAGACCAGCAAAGGGCTGAAGCTCGACTCAGGCTTGCATCCTTCCGAGGTCGCTAAAATGAGTACCCAGATTGTTGGGGGGCAAATAGCTTACAATTGTAAACCGCTTAGACACTCCTTAAGGGTATGAAGCGGTATATAAATGAAGCTGTTTGTTTTTTTGTTTGTACTATTTTAGCCAGTTACTGTTTTAACTTAATTGTGATTTAATCTCTTTTTAAGGGGGGGTGGTAAGGGAAAGGATGGGATATTTTACTTGATATTGTTTTAACCCTTGTTGTAATCCGCCCTGATTGCTTGTTCAGAGGGGCGGACTAGAAATAAATATTATTATTATTTATTATAAGCCAAACTAGAATTTCTATAAGTGTGTGTGTGTGTGTGTGTGTGTGTATTCCAATGTTGACTGACCTGATCTGAATCTTCCAGATGAATATGCAGATTAGAGTTTATTTATAATTCAGATTTCACACTTCTTCAAATTCATGAAAGAGTCTTCACACAGGAATGTATATCCAAATGCATTTAAAATACATATCTTGAGACAAAATGCTTTTAGAAACCTGTACATTTGGAGCAAATATGCATAGAATTGCATATTTGGGGTGAAAACACATAGAAAATATGTATACAAATATTTGTGTTTTTGCTGTTGTTGTGTTGACAGAAATTTCCACACAGTCATTTGGAAATAGAAAGGAACTGATGTACAAATGAAAACAGGCAAAAGTTACACACTGCAGTAGTAGATAGATCTGTTTTCCCTGTCTAGGTAATGAAGATCTAGATGGACTAGTCATCTCACTCTAGGTTATACATTTGTAACTGACATAAAGGATGTCATTAAGGCTACCTTTTCCTTTAAAAAGAGTAAATGCTACAAGCCACAGGTCTGCAGTCTAAAACTGTGCTGCTCAAAGTGGTGCTCCATTGTCTGGTATCCATCAATGAGCAATCAGATGCCAGTTCCTTGCACCTTTTTAGGAGAGAAAGAAAGAATTCTACCAGTGGTCCTGACACAGTTGAGAAAAAAATGCTACTCCACCACATCATGTAGATTGAGATTTACTGGCCTAAAACATACCTGAACAGCCTAACATCAGGTTTTCTCAGCTGTGGCACCACTGATTATGGAATGCCATCCCTTTGGAGGTCCAAGTGGTGCCAACTTTGGGTTTTTTCTAGCGTCAACCTCAAACATGACTTTTAAAAATTAAAATATTTGGGGATAAATTTAATTCAAAGGATATATGTACGTGGTTTTAAGTTGTAAATTTTTGAAGTTTTAACTTATTCTGTTTAGTATAAATTTATCTTGTTTCAATTATTTATGGTTTTAATCTGGAAATGCTTAAATTGTTTACATTGGGGCTTTACAGACTGCCCTTCAGGGGCGAATCTGCGCCGCCCCTCTTTGCTGCGCAGTGTTGCCAGAGCAACCAAATGGTGCAGCACTGCTGCGCAGCAAGGAAGGAGTGCACAGAAGCAATCCTTCTTTACTGCGCCAGATTGGGGCTAGGGCAGCCTCACCAGCAGCTCCTGCAGCCCCAATCCAGCTTTTTCCAGCCCAAAGAGAAGCGGCAAAACACCACTTCTCTTTGGGCTAGAGAAGAGGTGTCTGTGGGGCTGCATGCCCCACAGACACCCTGGGAGCCCTGAGGGAGCCCTGAGGGGAAAGCAGCAGCCCCTTTCTCCTCAGGATCATTCCTGTGGCATGGGAACGAGCTGCTCCCAAGAAGGAACTCCCTTTCAGAGTTCCTTTTGGGCAGATTTCCTCATGGAGTCCTGAAAGCGAACTCCCCCTGGTCTTCCTTCCTCCAGGGAGGAAGACCTTTCCTGAATAGACACCCAGCCACCACAGAGAATAAGATTTCTTTTCCTGCCCTATTAGTTTATATATTGTTGTTTGCTTGTACACTTAACAGTTTTAAATTGTTTTTTATATTAGTATGTTTTAAACTGCAAATTGTTTAATTTTATTTTAATGGGGGGAGAGTTGAGGGGATATGTTATGTATATTTTTAATTGTTGAAAGCCACCCCAGTTGCCTGAGTGCAGAGAGGCAAGATATAAATAAATTTTATTTAATCATCATCATCATCACCACCACCACCACCACAGCAGATGGTAAAATGGGCTTTTGGACCTGTTGATGATTCCTATCCCAAAGTGGAAGGAAAACAAAGGTATAGTTAACCTTGCCTTCTCTAATAGGGAGTTCATTTGCCCTAGATGTAGCCACTGAGAAGGCACTCACTCAGATTCCCACAAGATATCACTTTCGTAGTGGTGGGAGAAGATACGTCTTCTTCTGAGGATCTTCAAATCTCAACAAAGTCAAATGTCAGAACATAGTTTTTCAAAAACTCAGGTTGTGTAGGACTTAGGGTGGTCAAATGTCCTACTTAACAGTCTTCTATTGGGTGAGTTGTCTAGTCCAAGCCTGATTTAAAAATCAGAAAGAACCATGAGAAAAAGGAACTTGAACTTGTCCAGCACATTTTACTATCTTAACTATAGCCTGAGCAGGCACACAGGTCACCTGTTCATTCTCTTCCCAACTATGTTGAGAATGACTGTATCTTTATTTGAATGATAGTAATTATTTCTAAGAAAACAAGCATAGTTTACTGGTTTGAGTGTTGGACTATGACCTGAGATCAGCATCCAGGGGCTTTACAAACTGTCCAAAAAGGGCGGTCTGGAGCTACCTCTTTTACCTCCACATCATCACCATAGCAACCAAGTGGTGTGGCGACAACGCAGAGGAAAAAATGAGCCCAAAAATCTGGCTACTTTTTGTGTCTCATCTGTGACACTACAAGCTCTGTCAGACGCATCCAAGACGTCATCCATCTGTATCAGGCCCAAGTTACTTGTTTGGCCATTGACCGTGGACAAATGACATACTCTCAGCTGCCCAAAAATTAATGCTTAAGGTCAGCAGAAGTCATAAATGTCTTGAAGACACACAACAACAAATTCTTTCTAAATTTACAAACCTATCTACAGGTGCTATAGCTTTTGTGTGGACCCAAGTTCTCTTTGATTCACAAGTGTACATGCTATTAATATCATAACCAGCAGTTGGTTTAAATTGTGCCCAGTAAATGGAAAAGTTGTTAGTGAAAGATTTCTTCTTCCTGATCAACATATTTCGGACAGTATTTGTTTTTACAATATGACTGTCACTTTCAAAAGAAACTTTTCAGAGAAAGTTAAAAAAAAGATTGCTATGGAAACCTTTTCTTCATTTTGAAAAGCTTTCATCACCAGTCTCATTGCTTTTCTTATGCCTCAAAGGCTTACAGCCATCACTTTGCTTTTACCTACAGTTACTGTTCTGAGGCTATTAATCCTCTGCTCCTAAAAATAGCTGTTTTCTTGGTCTAACATTTTCTTCAGTTGAATGCAACAAGGTGGGGGAGGAGGGGAGGTGGGCCATGTTTCTGTATTTGTACGTGTTCATAAAATTACATTTCATATTAATTCTTTTTTATAATATCAGAGGGGAAATTATCAGCCAAAGTTCATAATTTTCAGCTGGCAAAGATTCCCCCTCTTCTCCATTTCACTTAGAACTGTAATGAAACATTTGCCAGAGATTCAAGATCTTGCCAACTGTGTACTTCCCTCAGGCTGGTGATGAATATAAATAAATGACATAAATGGTCCCATCTGTCTGCCAAAGGAATGTAAACCCCTGCTAAGGCCAAAAAACAATGGCTCACTGGGCTGCTGGGTGATAACTTCACATGCGGCATTAAAGCACATATGCTTGGCCTACATTTTACAAGAGTAAGAACCAATGCCTTCTGCCCTTGGATTTAAGGAGAATCTGAAGCCTGCTGGAAAATTCACCTGACATCTGCATCTAACCTAAATATTTTCCCTCACGTAGTTCTGTGGCCTGTGGTGACTGAAATTTCTCATCTGATCAGTACTGAGGCCAACTCAGTCATTAGTGCTCAGTCAGTAATTTTGGGTTTCATGAAAAGGGAACACATTGTTAGATACATTTTTTATTTTTTATTTTTATTTTTTTATTTTATTTTATTTTATTTTTTTGCTGCTGTTACTGCAGCTGCTGCTGTCATTGTGTGTACACCAGGGTAGGCTTGTTGATTTTTTAATGCCCTAAATGCAAAATAGCATGAGCAGCCTTAGCTATTACACTCATCCCTCCATATTTGCGGCTTTGATATTTGCGGATTTAATTATTTATGGATTTGATTAATACGTTCTCTCCAGGAATCTCTAGGTCTTCCAGTACAACTGTTATGGTCAACTTTAACTAAACGTTTCACTGAAAGACCTAGAGATTGCTAGAGACAATACTCTACTAAGCATTTGTAGCTCCTCCAGTGCAATTCTATAGTCAGTGTCTGTTGGAAGTTGACAACAGAGTTGCACTGGAGGACCTAGAGATTCCTAGAGAGGTGTCCTCTCAGGTAAAAACATGGTGTTTTTGTTATTTGCGTTTTTTTTAATATTCAAGGGGATTTTGGGTCCCTACCCTAGCAAATATGGAGGGACAAGACACCTTGACTTCAAAGGGGAAGGGCACTTTTGTTGTTTTGTTCCAGTATGCAAAATTTTACAAACCATAAGTCTCTATCTTAGAGCTTGTCAAGCTATATACTTACAGCACTTGGAAAACACTTTAACCACTGTGGTGACATCCTATGGAATCCTGGAGGTTGTGTTTGATGAAGCACTAGAATCTTCTGGGTGAGAATTCTAAATATTTCTCAAACTTCAAATCCCAGGATTCCACTGGGTAATACCTGGTGCCACAATGCCTTCTAGTTTGGGCACTTGTCCCTAAAAGGTTCACCATCACTGACCTACCCAATGTATTTTGTAATGGTTAGTGCACAGGATGGGCAACATTTTTTTTTCTTTTGAGAAATGTATTCCCTTGATGTTGATGTGCTGGACATCTTCATATCAGCAGTATGTGGAGCTGAAGCCAGTAGTGGATAGGGAAAGAGCAAAATTAGTTCAGCCCATTTATTGTCTTTCTCTATTTTCATCATCTTCTGTTTTCCAGCTACCTACCCCTTTTCTCTCACCCTTCCAGCTCTCTCCCTCTTTTTCACTTCCTCATGGGTTTGATCAGTATTTCAAAGGCCTTTAAAGTTAAGTCAATGGCTGGATGCAGGTGGTCCACTGGTGTCCTTGAACCAGGATCATACTTGAACAAACCATCTTTCAAGTAACATTTATCCATTTTCTCTAATGTTGTGATATAAATGATTACTGGTATTCTGAGGGTGCTTAATTAATTGCAAATAATAGCAATGAAAATATTTTGGATTTAAAAGTTTACATATATATAAAAAAGAGAGTTATATATATTTTAATATGCTGTATTCATTAATTATGTAGGTCATAATAGGCAATTTAGTTCCTGGTGTATTTGCAGCTCCATTTTTATCTTCACAACAACCCTGTACAGTAGATCACACTGAGGAAAATATTCATATTTTTAAACTTTTGGGAAAAACTTCATCAGTGCCAAAAAAAAAAAAACCCCAAAAAAACCCCACAAACAAAACTAAACTAAAAAGAGCCAGTGTTTATGAAGAACCCAATGTTTTGTGCAAAAAAGAGTGTGCTTCTATGAATAAATTATTTTTTTTCATATATATATATATATATATATATATTCACATAAATTTGAGAAATGCTTTTTCACATACATTTTAGATCTAATAATCAAAAAGCAGAAATCAGAAAGAAATCTTCATAATGGCAGGTAAGCGCGGCTTAAGCACACATAAGTCCCTGTTTGGAATGGAGCGTAGAGGGCCATTTTGTCCTTGTGTTCCATTCAAAAATCTGTAATGCCTGGAAGTTGTCAAGCCCTGGAAGGGTCTGCTGCTGCTGCTCCTCCTCCTTAACAGAAAGAAGGGGAAAGAGGTGGTGAACAATTGTTGACCAACCATGAAATAATGATCCCAAACACAGTGTTTGGTGTTAAACAAGGGATATCTTTATTGACCTAAAACCTAGTTTTAATGTTTGAGGTGAAGCAAATGAAGTGTGGAGGAACCTGGTGCAGGTTTACCTGAGGGGTGAAACAGCTATGATTGGTCTGTGATTGACCCAGGTCTACAATAACTGGACAGCCTGCTCTTAAAGTGGGTTGCCACAGCAATCTCAATGAGCCACTGGAAGGAGCAGCTTTTTGCCAGTACTTTTTTCTGGCATCTTTGTTTTAGGTGGCCACAGAGAGGCTTCTGGCCGCTTTGGGGTCATGTATCATCTGCATGCCATGTCTGCAATGCAGCCAGAAGCTGCTCCTTTTGGCCCATCTGTTTCAGGCCAATGGCACAGATAGCCAACTATAATATCTTTCCAACCGTCCTTGGGCGAAACACCAGACCCCAATGGCAATTCAAAGAGGTTAGTTGCCATCTTGGGTGGTCATTTCAGAAGGCCAACCTGGAGGGCTCCCTCCCAGGTCCTGCAACTTTATAAGAGAGAGTAAGCCCCCAAATCAGCAGAGCAGGCTCTTTCTCAAGACCCCTGGTCTCATGACCTGTGGAAATAGTTCCAGAGCCCAACCTCCACCACAAAAGGAGTGCCAAGGTGTACACTGATCTCATATCTTCTCCCCCAACTACCTTGCCATGGAAGAAAAAGGCTCATTTTCTCCCTCTCACCCCAAGTGAGCTGAAACCAGTTGCTTTTTTATGGTATGACTACTTCCTCCTCCATCCTTTCCCCACTGAGAACCACAACACCAGCTCCTTACCCAGGGCTTGATAGCTGCCAGGTCATGGAAGAATGTTGTGTGGAGCTACATGCAATTGTAGGATCTTAGCCATACTCTCACCCATTATAGAGTAAAAAAAAATTTGAATTATTCATCCTTCCATGCCAGAATGAATTGAACAAAAAATTATATCTCTAGCTCTTGTCTTGCTCCATGTCTCCAATAGCCTTCATCCCACCAGCCTCAGCATCTGATCTTCATACACTGAACAGGGAGATCTGAAAGGGCACAGAGCTCATGTTCAATAACATCAGTAGAACATGGTATGTGCCTAGGTGACCTTATGAAGCTGGTTAACTAATCCTGTAGAGCATTTGTGTCCAAGCAAACATGAGTTCATCTTCCTCTCAGATCTGCTTGCTCTACTCAGGGCAGTTGTGGAGGTGGGAGAAGTAGAAGATGGGCTCTGTCCTTCTACACCCATGGATTGCCTGATCTGTGACTATCTCATAAGCTTCATCGTGACATGGAGATTCAAGACCATCATTCTGTAGCTATATCTGAATCCATTCTACAACTTAATGTCTCTCCACTCTGTGAATCAGCTTCAGGCACACCTCAATGCTCTTTTTCTCAGGATCTGACTCTGTGTGAGGCTAATCATGGATAGCCCTAAGCAAGAACTACAGATGTATAGCAATGAATGTCTAGCTGCTCTATTGTCAGCTGCAAGCACTGCCATTTTTTAAAAAAATAATATTTACTACAATTTTGGAAGTGATAGTGTGCCTAAAGCAAGATCTTTTCTCCTGTCTTCCCCTGAAAAGAAAGTGGAGTTTCAATTCAGAATTTTGTCTCCCTCAGTCAATTGAATGTCCTTGTCAAAACTATTGAGGTGTACATGCATGTACACATTGACCTCTGCCCTTCCATATATTTGTAGTTTAGGATTAAGCGATTATCTCAATGCAGTCGGAGAAGATATCATATGAAGATCTGTTCTTCTTACCAGCCCAATCATGCTTGTAGCTGACAACAGAGCAGCAGTCACATAATTTACCATACATTTAACACAGCAGTGAGCTCATAGCCCTTAATGCACAGACCAGCTAATTTTCAAGATATTGAAAGAAAGATTTTGTCTGTGCATCTTTAATAATGGTATATGTTTTTAATGAGTGGAATTTCATGTGAATAAATTACCAAGGGAAGAACATATGCCTCAAAATTTGAAACTGCAGATGGGGTGGAGATGCCTTTGGGGTACTGAAATCACAATATCATCAAGTATATGATATTTGTATTCAACCTTTGGCTATAGTGGAAGATGTCAAAGCAAATAGGTCATTATGTTCTTATATCTGCTGTATTTGATAATAATAGTTAGCAAGAACTCTAAGCTGCCTTTCTAAGTGATGTGAGATCACCCCCAACAGGATGTAATGTATCATGGCAACATTCTTCTGCATTGTGTGGTAAATTCCAAACGAGTAGTCTTCCATTTCTAAATCACATCTCTGAAGTATTTTCTTGGAAGAGAATCCTACTTATTTTCAGAACACATCCAATTGCTGCAATTGTGCCTAGATCCAGAGATATATCAGATGATCCTTGTTTAAGTCTCTTTCTTTGCTACACTGCAAACAAGCCTCTGAATCATCATAGAAAAGTGGGGAAATGTGGAATTGTCTAGCTCTTTTTATGGAAAAGTGATACTGAGATGGGAATTGCATCATTGGTGATGTATATGAATCTTCTGAAGGTACACTTAATGTCACCATGGCTTAGCACCAAATGACTGAGACATTTCATCTAAATCCAATTGTTAGTTCCTACTAAAGTACATTTGTTAATAGGAACCTGATAAGTCAAAGGCTACATAAGTTCTGTTGATTCAATGAGTCTACTCCAGTTGGAACTTGCAACTGAATTTGGTCATGCTGTCTAAGGCATCAGTGATGAACTTTTGATCCTCCAGAGATTATGAGACTTAAAACACAAAGGTCAGGGTGATGGGAGTTGAAGACCAGCAACATATAAAGAGCCACAGATTTTTCAAACCTGTTCTAGGATTTGTTATGGAAGTTATGGAAGATACAGAAGATCTACTGCATTTCTCTTTGTTTAAATATGGCTTTTGGCAGGAAGGAGATGATGTCTTTCCTGCTTTTAACTCTCTCCTTTTCTTTAATTTAAATCCCTCCAAGTTGCTATTAGTTGCTTGGGAAGAATAGAGGGGGTAGTGAGTACCTTCTTTCCATTCAACATTATTAACAACATGAAGCAACGGGGGAAGGTATTTAACCCAGGAAAATGACACAGGGAGAAAGAGTTAATATTCCTTCTTCAGTGACATGGTCCTAATCACAAGATCTTTTCTCCCAGGGCTGCTTTTAACTAAATAAAAAGACCTTGGAAAAGCTGCCATTAGCACATTTGTTTTTCTCAGTGATATTTCTTGTATGTGAAATCTAATGTCTGCATTCAAGCAAAGAGCAAATCAATTCATCTGAAATGTGCCAAAGGAGAGATCTATAAACACCAGGAAATATCATGAAGACAAGAAAATGGGCCCCAAATAATTCAAGCCTGAATTCTCACTAGAAGTCAACATGACTAAACTAAGGCTATCATATTTTGGCTGTATCACAGGATGATGTTAGAAAAGACCACATGATGCTCAGTAAATAGGAAGGCAGTAGGAAAAGATGAAGGCAACATTACAGGTGGATTGACCCAGTCAAAGAAACCAGAGCCCTGTGTTTGCAAGTGCTAAGCAGGAGTCTTAATAACAGGGTCTCTTGAAGTTCTCTTATTCATAGTGTTACCATGAGTCATAGTCAGCCTGATAGCAACAACAAATAGAAAAGAATCAATTGAATTTTCCAGTGTTATTGATTCTCTCAGACTGTACAAAGTTTCTGGTGCATATTTTCCAGTGACTGACTTTCCCGTGATGTGATTCCAATACAGTATGCAATTAATTAGATCAAGGATGGGGGACCATTTTTCCTCCAGATGTATTGGATTACTATTGCCATAGTCTTTTACTATGAAAATTACATGGATCACTAAAAAGACCAATGGATGGATCCTAGAGCAGATCTGGTCCAAACTCTCCCTGGAAGCAAAGATGACTAAACTGGGGTTGCCATATGTTGGGCATATCATGAAAAGAACGGATTTGCTGAAAAAGACTATAGTGCTTGGCAAAGTGGAGGGCAATAGGAAAAAAGCAAGGGTGCATTCGAAATGATTCAGTCAAAGGAGCCATGCCCATGAGTCTGCAGAATCTGAGCAGGACAGAATCACCATAGGTTGAGGCTGACTCAAAGGAAGTTAAGAACAACAACAACAACAACAATGTTTCTGAATGCTGATGTCAAAACAGGGCAAATTTTCCTCACCCTTGGCTTACAAGAAATAGCAGAGATTCACAGAAGAAAATGCTGGATATTATAGGATCTATGATACTTGGAGCAGACCAATATGAGATCCAGAGCTTATTACAATTAAGCCTAATGTCCCCTAGGTCAAATAATAAGTTATTTTGTTTGTCAATGTACTAAGGGAGAATTGACATTGCCTTTGACAGGACAAATAATTTCTAGAAGTGAATCCAGTATGGCAAGACATGGAGCTACAGGATGTGCTATGCCCATACCATATATTTATAGATCTTGAAATTCTGGATCTGAATTTATAGAAAACTCACAAAAATATGAATTTTCAGAACGCATCAAGTTCTGGGTTTACTCCAAAAATATTCCAATTCTAACAGCTATGTTCCTGTCTCAAATTTTGGTTGAAATAACTTGCCCCATCATCACCTGTCCCTCCATCTGATTCATTATCAGAGCCTGGAACAGTTACTTTGGGGGATTACAGCTTCATCTGCACTGCAGAAATAATTCAATTTGACAGCACTTTAAGTGCCATGGCTCTGTGCTATAGAATTCTGGGAATTGGAGTTTGTTGTGACACCAGATCTCTCTGACAGAGAAGGCTAAATGTCTTACGAAACTACAGTTCCAAGAATTCCATAGCATCAACCACAGGGAGAGGGTTGGGATGTTGGGTTGTTTTTTATTGTAATTTTAACTGTACCATGTTTTATCTTTATATTGTAATCTGCTTTGATTCCTTGCGAAAAAGTGGAATACAAATAAATTGCATTATTATTATTATTATGACAGTTAATTCAATTCATTTTATTTTGATTATTTAATTTCTATGCCACCTTTTTCTCAGAAAGGGACCCAAGGCAGCTCACAAATCAAAACTCTTTTAAAACTTACTACTATAATACAGTTAAAACATGACATAAAATTACAAACATTAAAACCACAATAAAACCATGATACCCACTCCATGTAGCAAAAATCCTGTCAAACTGGATTATTTCTGCAGTGTGGATGCAGTCTATGAGATGTATACTTTAAAAGTAACTTTTCTAAGCTCCATTCATTCCCATAATTCTTAATGGACTAAACCTCACTTTGCTCTGCATCTTCTCTCTTGCCTAAAGGGGAAATACATTCTGAAGTGCTGAAACTAATATGTTCATATAAGTAAAGCATTTCACATTTTTGCCCTTAATGCGTGTCTTGAGTTGTTTCATTCAATAGGCCATAGTTTTAGTCACTAAACTGCTTTTGTGCACAAGAAAGATATTCTTATGAAGTGATGTTGCTTTACTAAGACATGTGGCTATAGGAGTGCAAAGTTTATCTTGACATGAAAAATGTCTTATATAAGGTTTAAGCCCTCTCTGCACCTTCTTCCAAAATACAAGAGGATTTTCAGCCTCTCCGGGGACAATCTGTTTTCATCTAGTGAAATATTTCTTAGTCCCCACGGAATCTGACCTGTTTCACTCAAAGAGGAGAGTTGTTCTGGTAGAATATGTTTCTGTCATGCTTTTTCCACTCATCACCCAAGTTGCCAATCAAAACCAGTTGAATCTGCTATAAGTTACAAATGGAAATATAAAACACCAGGTCAGCTTCAAAGAACCTATGAGACAAATACAGCTCTTGAAAAGTTATTTTTTGGGCTACAATTATTCTATAACCAGTATGGCTCCCCCCCCACCAGTTCTTGACTAATAATCTAGTTTTGCATTGTTGCATTGAGAAAGGTAGGAAAAATATTTCTGAACAATCTACCAAATTCCAAGTGGAAAAGTTGAGTATATTAAGTTATTTTTTTTTGCTCATATGAGTCATATTTGAGCAATCAAATTATTTCATATGGTTATAATCACAAAAGAGAGAGCTGAAAGGCAAGAGTTAGAGGTGACATCTTTAAATATCTGAAAATGTAAAAGATAGAGCAATCTTCTTTGGTGGTGGATTCTCGTTCTTTGGAGGTCTTACAGTGGAGGTTGGATGGACATTTCTGGGCAGTGGTTTAAAAATGTATCCCTGCATGGAACTTGGGCCATCTTCCAACTCTATCATTCTGTGATTCTATGTAATGAACTCACAAGCTTCCTTCCCTCCATCTTATCCTTGTCGTTAGCCCTGTCACCTTCCATTATTTGAGAGTGAATTAATTCCTACATTGGCGAGACTGCATCACTTGGATAAGCTCTCTGAATAACCCTAGAAATGTTCACCATTACTCCCCATTAAATCTTTCCCCAGTTTTGTGTACCTCCTACCCAAATAACTCCCAACTCAAAACCCTGTACTTCATTAAGAATGTGTAAAAGGTATTAAGAAGCTGCTTTGAATCATAATCCCAAGGGAAAGGGATGATGATGATGATGATGATGATGATGATGATGATGAAAGCTTTATCCCCATGCTTTAATAAATCTCATGGTTTTAGAAACTTCTTTTTGCATACTTCTATCTAGCTAAAAATGCTGAGTGGACCAGAGAGGCTAATGTCCGGTATTACTAACACAGCAGTCCTAAATCCAGTAAACTGGAAATTGGCCTCATTGAATTATTTGTAGATGAATGTTCGGTTAAACTACTCTTAAGATATCACATGCATTAATTATTATGTTATTTATTAAAGCCATATCCTGTACTTCTGACAAAACAGCACTCAAGATAGCGAATAACATTAACATTCAAATAAAACCAAATTCAGTGAAAACACACAACAGAGATTATTGAACTGCCCTTTTCTCTCCCCTTCCTGACCTTGACTTGGGATGAAAACTTAAGCACATATTTTATTGCATGCCTCCATGCCTAGGCTGGAGGCATTCTGTACTTGATCATGGTATCCTACACCCAATCTGGACTTCTCCAGTACTTTACAAAGAATGGGGGAACACCCAATCTTTCAAAAAGTATAGGAGAAGTCCAATTGATTATGAGATGCCATGATTGGGTATGGGATGCCTCCTGCCTGGGCATGGAGGTGTGCAATAAAATCCATGCATAGAATTTTTTTCATGCTTGGAGGTCAGGAGGGAAGGACAGAAAAGGGCAGTATGATAATCTCCAATGTTAAAACACAGGGGTACAAAGAAAAACAGTCACCTTCAACTATGAGATATCTTAGGCATCAAATGTTTCCCAGCATTCATTCATTCTTTCATTTACTGTTGGATGACATATGGCAGGGAGTAAATTCTGACATTTTAGCAATTTCCCCCAAATCACACAGAAAGCCCCCCTCCCACACACATATACATGTGAAAACACATTAAAATATCCCCACCCCAAGATGCATCTCAGAACCTCATACTACCCCTAAATATTACCATTTCCAATATGGAGTCAAAGTCTTTCATGGCCGGCATCCATAGATTTTTGCGGAGCTTTCGGGCTATGTGGCCATGTTCCGGAAGAGTTCCTTTCTGATGTTTCGCCAGCATCTGTTACCATTTCCCTTCACAGATCCTCTCAAAAACACAGTAGGAACTGATGGGATGCCATTTTTTGTTTCCATTCTGAGACTGCAGAGAAAAATTGAAGTATTTGGGCTTATTGTTTGTGTGTTGTGCTCTGGGGGCAATAGGGAGGAATTAGCCCTTTGACCCATACATTTGCCTCCCCCACCCCTGGCATAGGAGCTGGAAAAATACTACCACTAAATGTAAAATGTGGCCAAGTTTATATTGATTTATGAGGCAAGATCAGCATTTTAATGATGCCAATACTTGGCATTTGCTCCTAGGTGGTGAGACTAAGAACCCCATGTATTCCATGTTTTCTCTCTTCTTTTAAGAAAGAGTGCTGGCCACATTAATGAAATGCTTTGGGCACAGTGATTATCAACAAGTAATTTTTCTTGCTTGGGAGGTTCTTCTTGTTCAGTGCTCTTCAGTTACCTTTATCATTCTGAGACCTGCACAAAAATGAAATGTCATACTTTGATACCCTTCTAGTCACTCATACAGTTTATTTTTCTTGTCCCCCGATAGCATTCACAAATTTAATAACTGTCTTTTATCCTTATATCTATTCTCTTCCAGCTTTCTATTCAACTCTATTCTGTGGAAGTTTGCAGGAAATTCCTCATCTTGCATATTCTACAGCAGGAAGAAAAGAAAGATGAAAAGAGAGAAGAGGATATTAGCTACCGTTTAGAAAAAGGATGAGGAGCAATCAGACCATATGAATGGGCAAATAGAAAGTGCAGGGGGGGGGGAGGTTGAATCATTGTCATTCTGTTGCATCAGTTGTAGTTGAGATAGTTATTTGCTGCCTGAATTAATTGAGTAGTTCAAACTGAAAAGTTTATTATGAGCCTTATTATCTTCACTTCAAATTTTGTGGAAAAAATATAATTTACTCCTAATCAAAAAATAATAAGGTTATTTGCAAGAAGTTGAAGATAACACCAGAACAATTTTGCAGCTGATTAAAATATATGATGATGAATTCTTGTCTCTCTGTTTTGATGCCTGGGATAATAATTAAGAATGACTTACAAGGACTTCCCATGATCTCTAAATGACAATGACATTATCATCAGTGTTGGGCTGTTATTCTCCAAATTTTTATAAAGCTGAGTACAATGAACTCACGTTTTTATTAAAAATGTACTTACCTAAGACATCAACCAGAAATATGTGTTACTGATATGGATTTAACCTCATCCTATATAAAGTTCATCCAGAGCAGCAGTTGTCAACTTCTAGTCTTAAGATGTTGTTAGATTACAGCTCCCAGAATCCCCGACCATTGAGAATGATGGCTGGAAATTATAGGAGGTGTCGTTGGTGACCCAGGTTTGGCAACCATTGGTGACCCAGGTTTGGCAACCATTTGGTCTATAGTACTTGTGTTCTCTCTGTGTCAAAAGCTGTTCTAAGAGTTCTATAAAGCTTTCAGTAGACAGTATCTCGGATACCATGATGATGGAGACATAGAGAGACAACATGTCTCTGATTTTTTCCCCCAGGCAGACAAAATTCCTCTGTTGCATTTTTTATTTTTAGCTTCTCAAAATACAGTATGTATTGTCAGCACTACCATGATAAACCAGTCATTTATTGTTGGGCATACAGTTATATGTTCATGGTTAACTGCTGAAAACCAAATGAATCAAGGAAAGGGACCAGTTATTCCTTGCCATGTACCTTTCAAGACATGTAAGCAAGAACTAGATTGCAGGCTTTGCTTCCCTGTCACTAAATATCCTTTATAGCCCAGTATAGCATACTACTACTGTATGTGGAATTATGCTACAGTTGGCTATTCAATACCCCCTAAGACCTATCCCTTCCCTGTGGCCACTCTCTGGATGATGAAGTGAGGGATCAGAGTTGGAAGAGACCACAAAGGCCATTCAGTCCAACCCACTACCATGTAGGAATACACAGTCAAAAAACTCCCAGCAGATGACCATCCAACCCTTTTTTTAAAAAAAAATCAAAGAAGGGGACTCCAGTGATATCTCTGTAGCCAGATGCAAAATTATTATACCATTCACTGAGATCTGCTGGCATCCTATGCAGAATGATAATCCTTTGACCTCTGGCTATAGTGGTATAAACAGATCCTTCTCCAACCCCCCCCCCCCAGCTGCAGAATGGCCCTGGTGGGGCTGCAGTGGCTCAACAGTAAATGGAAGATAACCTTTGACTCTTGTGGAGGATGGAAGGGAATATCAACATCTGCAATGACAAAAAAGATATACACCGTCTAAAGGGGACTTACATCTGTATATACCACTAACAGGATACCAACTCATGCTTCCAGTAGCCACTTGTTGTGAACTGGGACCTAGATCAGGATGGCCAACAACAACAGATCCAAGAATTATCAAGTTCAGATAAAGCCATTGGGTAAAAGATAATTTGGTGGATGCAACAGGTATTTACTGTAGAAGGAAACACACAGTCCCTTTGGCAGACAAAAGCTCATTTTCTTCACAACTGAGTGAAGCCTTTGAATGAGTCCCTTAATCATGGAACTGCTCCAGAGCCATCTGTTCTATACATAGGTACTGGTCTTAGACAGAAGACAGAAGGGCCTGTTTCTGTACCAATGTTATTACAGGTGCTAATATGTCCTACTCAACAGGGCAGACGATGGAAGGACACAATGCCACTTCCCCTGGTGCTGGTTTGGGAATCATGTAGACCAAATCATGCTGAACTTCAATCCTTAAGCTGCCATAACCAGTGTAACCAAATGTGAGGAATACTGGAGGCTGCCATTCAACATCAGGATGCTTGCACATTTCCTATCCCTGCTCTTGTGTGGCACAGGACAAGTATCACCCTGCCCTTATTATCCTTAAAAAAGTGGAGAAGTCAGATATCCACACCTAGGGCTGTGAGTATATTTGTCTCTGTCTGCTCACATAAGAATTTAAGAGTATGTAATTATAAGCCTTTGTAACCAGATATCAATAACTCACTGCATGGGCTTAACATGTTTCTTTATCCCCAGAATACTGTTTTGTGGCCCATGTAGCAAGCAACCCCAAATCTTCCCTATAATTATGACAGGTGTCACACCTATTATATCACTACGTACAATTATTTGATTCTTTCTTGGCTGTGTATTTAACATGCTGAGTCTCAAAGAAAGAGAATGCTTCCGAAGATTATAGTATTAGATGGTATCTCAAAGGTAATCTAGTGTGGTGCTTCTCAGTCTTCAGTCTTCCAAGTCTTTTGGATTTCAGTTTCCAGAAGTCTCAGACAGTTATGGGAGCGGAAGCATCTAGAGAACCAATGTCTGAAAACCACTGATCTAGACCAACTTCCTGCTAATGCAAACATCCAGAACTAAGAAGGCCCTCATCTGCCATCCAGCATCTTCAGAGAAAACCTATTCTATTTTGAGCAGGTTATGACATAAAAAGGTTGGTTGTAACCATTTCCCTTGTAATTTAAACCTGTTGGTTGGGATCCAATCTTCTAGAACAACAGAAAATACTTTTATTTTATTATCTAGGTAAGTGCTCTACAGAATATTTGAAAATTGTGATTGTATCAGTTTCCAATAATCTCTTCCCCTACCAAAGGTACACAGGTCCCTCTACCTTCCTCACAGGATGTTCTTCTCCATGACCTTCACCATATTTTTTTTTATTCTTCTCTAGATACCTTGAAAGATGTTCTGAAGCTTTGTGTTCCTGGTTGACAGTTCCAAAAATCTCCACAGTCTGACTGCTATGTTTGAATGGAAATCCTCCACACCAAGTTTGCTTAAACTTGTAGATGAATTTTGTTTGAATGTTCAAAACTTCACCTGTAGTGAAAGTTTAGCTCTGTAGTGAGGACTGCTGAAATACTCCTCCCCTAACAAGTTTCACTTTACATACCACTTTAAAGATTAATAAGTTTTATTTGGCATAGATTTTTGTGGATTTCTGCCCAATGCTTCAAGTTGTTGCATCTGGAGAAATAGGCTGCAGTCCATACAAACCTATGCCAAATAAACACTTGTTAGTGTTCCAGGTATCACAATGCTCTGTTATTTTTGTGGCAATGGCCAACACAGCTGTGGAAATTGATATATCATTTATCCTTGCATACCTTTGATTAATATACAACATATTTTATTAGAGTACCATGATAAATTGTTGTCAATTGTTTTTGAAAAAAACATTTACAATGCCCATTTCATAAAATGCTATTTAGTACAACATATTACCTGGAAATGATCACCCTGAACTGTTCACAAAATAAAACCAGCATCTCTTTTGAAATACCAGGTGACTCTCTCCATGCTACTAGTGCTCCTTCTGCATCCAAAGCAGGGAAACATCAAAGCTTAAACATAACAGATAGGAGAACCATGGGAATGGCTGCCAGTGGAATTAATTTTCTGCCATTTCCTATTCCTAGCATGTGTTCTTCAGATGCTGATACATAATGTCATTTTATGTAGTTGTACAAATCCCAAGACTGGGTACATACCGTGTTAGTTTTACCAATTATGACAAATTTTACATTTTCATGGTTATTTCTGTGATCTTATAAGGCTGTTTTGAGGGTCACTGTGTGAATTTGAAATGACTTATGTTTAACCTTTCCTACTTCAAGTCCAAACATTGTGAACAGAATAGAAGAGATTGCAGGGAGGGGAGTTAAGTGAATTAATACAACTCACACGTCTCACTGCAGAGCAAGAATACTTTTGTGAAGGCAAGGCACTTGGCCCTGATGAAGGAGATACAATCCATCAAACTCTTCAGCAAATCAGGTAAGCTCTTGGATTGTGTTCTGCTGGTAGAAACGGGAGCTTCTGTATATACCCTGTTTCACAAAGGATATCTCATTCATTGAAGCAGAGAACTGTACAGCTTTCACCATCAAGTTACACCAAGCCCTCTAATTGTAGGCTGTGGCCTGCCAGCTGCCTAGCTATTTTTTCAGGCAATAACATTTTGAGTTTTATCAATCTGTAGGCTGTGGCCAAGGGTTCAGTGACTTACCAGTCAATGCTAGGCAATTTAACTTGGACCAACAACAATCTTTTGGGGTAAAACTGGAAGCACTCTTTCTTGTCCAACTCAAGTTGAACTAAAAGAAAGGCCAGGTCTTATGTCACATCCTCTGAAATTTTGTGACAACAAGACCAAATTTCTATACTCTTTGTTCTCAAGTTCATAGCAAAACAATACTGGGAGTTCATTAGTAATAACCAAGCAGCTAGATACTGTATATAGAACTAGGTCCCTCCTAACAGTAACACACAATTACTGTTGTCACCACCAAATTATATGGAGGGAGATTTATTTATGAGATAAAAAAAAATAACCCACACACTTTATAATCAAAGCAGAATGAAGAAAGAACTAAGAACTATTTAAGAATGTATACAGCGAGCAAAATATAAGAAAGTTTCTCTCTCTCATGCATATGAGACACATAAGCACAGACCTCTTTGTAAAAAGAAGATTCATTACCACAGAAAAGACAAAATGGAGGATCTGAAAAGAAGATAAGATGACAAAAAGACTATTCTGAATTCCTGGTGTAGTGGTTTGAGCATTGGACTACAACTCTGGAGATCAGAGTTTGATTCCCTGCTTGGCCAGATAAACCCACTTGGTGACTTTGGGTGAGTCACACACTCTTAGCCTCAGAAAAATCCTGTGATAGGGTCACCTTAGCATCCCCACGCTCAACGCTCAACACCCTAATGCCACCGCCAGGGTGCCATTTTGGCACACGCCGATCCACACAGTGCATGTCCAAATGGTGCTGCATCCAAACGGTGCTGCGTCCAAATGGTGCCACGCCAAAGGAGTGTCATCACAGCTTACAGTGGTGGCTATGGTGCCCCTTGTAGGGCGCAAAAAGGAGCTTCTTGGGGCTGTTTCTTTTTGTGCTCTACGGAGGCCTGATCAGTGCCGTGGCATGCAGTTGCTGTGGCACCGATCCTGCCAGTAATGGGGTGGCTGCATGCTGCCCCACAGGGGCGTTTGTCTCCTGGCATGCTGAAATATAATGAAATGATTTTCCTTACACTCTCTGCCTACTGTTTTGTGAGGCATTTGTGGTACAGTTGAACATAACCAGTTGATGCAACAAGAAGATATATGTGAAGGCTTCCTTAGACTGACAAACATTGGCAACAGTTCTCTAGAGTTTCAAGCTAGGACTCCTTCCATTTCTGCTATCTATAGACCCTTTAACTGGAACTAGAACCCTGGATTTTTCACATGCAAAACACATTATTTTCTTCCTGACAGGGCCCCTCCCAAACTGGGCAAAAGTAAATGAAACTAAAGCTCTGAAAGCACCTGTTTTCAAGGGACTGGGTAACTTCAAATTATGATTCCTTCATTGTACAAGATTAATACTGGAATAATCTCCTTGGGTCTCAACGTCACAGATTAAATACCCAAAACACAAGTTTCTTTTTCCTTCAATACCAAATTCATTGTGTCTTCATTCCTTCACTAATTCCTTTAAACTGACAGTTATATTGTGGATTTAGCCAATCCGGCATTTTTCTCTCTCTCAGATAAAAGAATATGCATTGTAAATTAAAGCTCTCTAGCCTGAGATAATCAAAATCCAGGGATGCAACAGTTGAGCAACTGAAAAATCAATTTGGAATTACATTATTTCTTGGGGAGGGGTTTGTTAGTTTGTTTGTTTACTCATCAATGGAGACATTTTTATCTAAGTAAAAAAGTTCTCTTGAGAATTGCAGTTTGGGAGAGTTATTAATTTAAAATAATTTACAATGTCTGAATCTGTGCTCTGTAAAACTAACAATACATGAAACTTATTAGGAAAACAACATAAAAGTTCAAATTTTGTTATAAACATTCAGCAATGGAACAGTACAACAGTATGAATATTCATTTAATTGTGCCTTTATATTATTAGGAATCACATGGGGGGACATCCTCAAACAGCATAAAATGATAATTTTATTGTTTTCTCTAAATTTAATTATGCTTTTTGGCAAAAATGTGGTTATTAACAGCTTTTGGTTTTAAAAAACTAATGTTCCAGCTCTTTACACTGGCCATATATAACAATGTGTCTAGCCTATTGTAAACTACACTAAATGTTTTTCCATGACACATAACATTCCATATGAAGTGGCCAAGTATCTACACGTTTCCAGAGAAGGTTACAACAGATCTCTTCCTCCTCCATGGTTTTCATGGACAAAACACCCAACAAGTAAGGCCCAATTCAGACCGGCACATTGTGCCAGCCTCTGGGTGGAGTTAGGGTGCAGTTTCCACATGCTGGACGCTCTAACCCTGTCCCCAGGGTGCCATTTTCCGGGGGGGGGGGTGCCAGTTCACATGGCACACATCAAAATGCCTCTCTGGTGCTGCATCCACATGATGTAGCAATGAAGGGGCTATGTGGCATAATGGCACCACCATTATGCCACATAGCACGTGCATCATCATGGTGCCGCCCATGTGGACAGTGGAAAGCCATGATGGCAGTGTCCTCATGGATTAGGGCTGCTGGGCATGTAAATGCCAAGCCTCATCTAGCCCTAGTTCACCGGGAGGATGCCGCTAATCACCCGTCTGTACTGGGCCTTACTCGAGATTTGGCAAACCTACATCCTGCAGTCAGCCCTCTGTATCCATAGATTCTGCCTCCATAGATTCAACCATCTACACTTGAAAATATAAATAAATAAATAAAATCCAAAAAGCAAACCTTGATTTAGCCATTGTATATAAGGGACACTGTTTTACTATGCCACTGCTTATAATGGAACTTCAGTATCCATGGATTTTGGTATCTATGGAAGGTTTTAGAACCAAACCCCAGTATATAGCAAAGGGCTACTGTAGTTACAGGGATTGTCTCACATTTCTATCCATTGTTTCTGGACTGGACTTCTCATCAGGTTTCTCAGTAAGGAAGGTTAAAGCTTTATTTGGTAATACAAGATCTAGAGCCTAATAAGGAGGCTGGATATGGTTCCTATCATTAAAGGGGCAGTTAGTCTTTCAGACATTCCTCTTTTCTTGTTTTTTGCCTCTCGGCAAGGTGTCAGGATGGATAAGATTCTCTTCCTGGACCTGGTGACTATCAAATCTTAGGCTCTTTCCAATCCCTTCTTGTTTGATGTTTTTCCTTTGCCTACATCTAATACTGGCTGAGATCTGACACTGTGCTTGAGAAAAGTTATGATGGGATTACACTGCCCAATGCTATGCAACTAATTCTATATCAATCAGTGTGTTTGGTTATTTTATCATTGTGCAAAGAAGAGAGTGCTATAGAAGTTTCCACAATCAGAGAGAATTAAGTGGATGTTGAAGGCTCTGACAAATGGTTACGTACCATCCAACAATGAAGATTTTCATACCTGGGTCAAATGTTGCTGAAAGGTTGCTGAAACGTCCTTAAAAGACTTAGGCAGGGGGAGTGTCTGAAAGTCTGGAGGGCTTCTCCAAATCGCTCCTCTATCATAATGGAAATGGAAGCTGCCTCTTTGTGAGGCTGATCGTTTCAAGGGAGTTGATTTCCTCTGGATTTCCTCTTGACACTTGCTTTGCATCTAGAGGGAATCAACTCCCTTGAAATGATTCAGCCTCGCAGAGGCAGCTTCCATTTCCATGATGATAGAGGAGTGATTTGGAGAAGCACTCTGGACTTTCAGACACTCCCCCTGCCTGAGTCTTTCAAGGACATTTCAGCAACCTTTCAGCAACATTTGACCCAGGTATGAAAATCTTCAGTGCATTGCTGCATGTGAAATCTTTACACTTGTATGACCATTTCACAATCATGAACCGAATAAACCTGTTTATACTTGGGGGAAAAAGGCCATGAGAAGAGAAGATTAAGAGGTGATATGATAGCCCTGTTCAAATATTTGAAGGGATGTCATACTGAAGAGGGAGCAAGCTTGTTTTCTGCTGCTGCAGAGACTAGAACGCGGAACAATGGATGCAAGCTGCAGGAAAAGAGATTCCACCTCAACATTAGGAGAAACTTCCTGACAGTAAGGGCTGTTCGACAGTGGAACACACTCCCTAGGAGTGTAGTGGAGTCTCCGTCCTTGGAGGTCTTTAAGCAGAGGCTGGATGGCCATCTGTCGGGGATGCTTTGACTGGCATGGCAGGGGGTTGGACTGGATGGCCCTTGTGGTCTCTTCCAACTCTATGATTCTATGATTCTATGGGTCTGAGACAACTTACACATGTGATACCAACAGGTTGTTTGCCTCCCCCCCCCCCCACACACACACCCACATCCTCTCCCTCTACCTGATCTTTCCCCTAGTTCATTCTCATGCTTTGCCAGGCTCATCTCCCTCCCTTTGTACTTTCTTCCTCTCCATCCCCTGTACCTTGGTGACACATATATCTCTAATCTGTCCCCAAGATGTCAGAATGGTGTTCCTGAAGAGGCTAGTCCTTGAGATGGCACCTAGGGTGACATCACAACTTGGTGCTGATTTTAATGGCTCCTTGTTAGTGAAGATGGACCAGACTACACTGGTGGATCTTGGCAGTTCCTTGCAGTGTGTGAAACAACTGTGCAAGAGTAGTTTATTCTTAGACTGAAAAGCTGGCATTCCACCCTCATCAGAAAATTAGTCATCCTGCCTAACTTTCTCTCCCATAATCACATAATAAAATCCTCTAGCCTTTACAGAGTTCTTTTAGAAAGGTGCATGATGGTTTCTGGTCACAGATTATACTGCTGGATAGTCTCTTAAAAAGAATTACACTTTTGCTACATAAAAGAATTTCTACAGTATAGGTCAAGACAGAACATAATAACTTCCTTTCTAGAAGCCATTAAAGGATAATGCAGATATTCTTAAATAGCATAATATGCCAAGAGCAGGAATAAGATATAAATCTCTTTTGCATAACATTATGTAAAATGTACAACAATATGTGTAGCATGAAGCAATGAGCCCCTGGTAGCATGTGCTTACTACCAAGTTATGTGGCATATATACTGAATATCATATAGTGGTGAACACAGGTATTAGTGTATTTAAACTGATAAAAGCAGGATAGCCAAAACTGGATAAACAGAAAACAGAAATATATTTTCAGACTGAACTTCCCAAATTTATCCTATTTATTTACAATCTGTATTCTACTTATAACCTTTCCATCTCTGAATACTGGGACTCAAGGCAACTCATAACATTATTAGAAAACAAGTATAACCAAAAGCACTATATTTTATAACATTAAAATGCAATTAAACAGATTTTCATACCCAAACAACCAAATTAAAACAATTTTAATGCTCACTGAAGAAAAAAAATGTAATCCTTCCTGCTATGATCCTTTTCATTAAGCAGTTAATTGCTGCAACCCCACCTGTCAAAATAGGTCTTTGCTGGCTTTTGGAACAACAGTAATAAGTGGGACAGTCTGGGTTCCCTTTGAAGTAGCCATCCCTAAGAGACAATGTTTCATGTTTTCACCAATCATACATTGTGAAGAAGATAGGATGGGGGAAAAAAGACTCCTCTGACTTTATAGGACAAAGCAAAATAGGTAGGGGCCAATTCAGTATGGTTCTTTTGCTGACAAACATATAACGCACAGCCCAGGTCTATGCACTGTCTACTCAGGAGTAAGCCTCTATTCAACAGCTCAGTCAACTGTAAAGTATAGCTCAGATTCACACAACAGCTTTCTGTTACACAATGTCAAGTACAGTTCTAGACAACATTTTTTTCCAGGCTGGAAAACAGAGTTCATTCCCAGGCAACATTTTCTCTGGCTGCAGAGCATAGTCCCATACCCTACAATAGTTACAAAGCATATGGAATTATCACAGCTATAGTTTTGTATTTATGGTTTCTCAGTTTATTTTAAAAATGTTCAAGATTCTCCTTCTCAGCCAGATTTTTCCCCTCTCCTCTACACAACCAACTGAAGTTGTTGCAAAATTCCAAAGCTGCTAATTACAGTTAACTGGCTAGATGCCCAGACAGAGGTAGAATACTATTGCTCTTGCAAGGAATAATCCTTTTAACCCTGTAAGTTATTTCTCCTCAACGTGGTGTATAACCACTTTTATTTCACCACATTTTAATCAAAATTTTCTGATACTTTTCAGTTAGTAACATATGTCAGGGCCTTAAATTTGAAAAATATATTATTTTCAACCTATAACACTCCCCCCCCCCATTGTTCACTGTTTTCTAACTGAACTTATTTCTGGTCTCAGAAACAATTTGAGAGCAAAGAGGCCATATGAAAAGGAAAGCATGAGCAAGGGAAGGATATGGTATTTCCATTCCATCCAGAACATTTCCTCTGGAATCTTTCTTCATGCTTCCACTTAACATCTGTGCTCTTATAGTCAGGTAATGGTTATCAAGTTTTGTTGTACTCTACGTTTAACTGCAGACCTATCTATGACTATTTAAAAACAACAACTTGATTGGAAAAACAATCAAGCTCCTAATTTAGATGATTGGTTAATGAAGATTATTGAGATGATTGAAATGGATAAACTGACAGCTCTTGTGAACAATAAGGGAATAGAACCAATAGAAAATCAATGGTCTCCTATCATTATAGCTTGCAAACAGAGATGGTTTCAATAAATCAACAGCGTAGGAATATTTAAGGAAGGTAAAGAGGGGTGACAAGGAAGTCACATTGCGTAAAGACACTAAGATGCTTTTATTTTTATTTTTATTTTCTCTCTTGTTTTTCTATTATTGTATATGAATATTGACGATGTTTAAAGGCATCTATAGGTTTAGATTGGAATTATGGTTCTAGAATTGGTAAGATTTTCTTACATATAAATATAAAAATATACTGTTTATGATTTGAATTGGGAAACCAGATAGATTGATTATACATGGATCCATCTACACTGGTCCCCCGGGTTACGAAGGTAATCCGTTCCGGGATTACCTTCGTAACCCGGAAGTCATTCGTAACCCAGGGGACTGCTTTCGCGGACGGACAGCGCGGCCATTTAAAGGGGCCGCGCGGCTTTTTTTCTGCTGTTTTTTTTCGTATCCCGGGGGATCCTTCGGATCCCGGGAGATACAATGGCGGTCCCGCCGCCTTCGGATCCCGGGGTTTTTGTAACCCAGGGGATTCGTAAGGCGGGGGACCACTGTACTGGGATGACGTTAGGAAGTTATATAGATAGAGAAATTACAAATAACTGGGAAATAACTAAACGTGTAAAGTAATCTTGATTATATGTACTTTGAGTTGTTACAAGAATGTTTTTTAATGCTATTTCTTTATTTGACAAAAATAAAATATATATATAAAAAACAACAACAACTGGCTTTCACTCCAAATCATCTAGTTTATGTTTAAGAATATTTTGTTTTTGTATGTCTTCAAGCCATTTCTGACTTATGGCAAACCTAAGACGAACCTATCATGGGACTTTTTTGGGGGCATGATTTGCCTTTATCTGAGGCTGAGAGACTGTGACTTGCCAAAGGTCACCAAATGGGTTTCCATGTCTGAGCAGGGATTTAAACCCTTCTTCAGAGTCACAGTCCAATGCTCAAACCACTACATCATACTGGTTCTCTCCGAATATGTACTCAGATTTAATTATCTTTATGTTCTCACATTGCAGAAGCCACAGAAATTAAACCAAAGTGTAACAGATTAGTCATAGCATAAGCTTGCTTGAAATTTCTCAGTATATCATGCATAATCCTTTCTATATATGTGTGTATATGTGTGTGTGTATTCAATTTACGTTGTTAAGCTCTATTATTTTTATTTGAAAGGACATCATTTTTATATAATTCTATTTTATATTCATTTATCCTAAGGTTTAAAATACTGCTAGTTAAATTCATATTCACATTCACAGTATCATCATCATCATCATCATCATCATCATCATCATCATTTTACTTATGTTGCTGTTACAAATTATACAGATAATAGCTCTAACAATGGGGCTTTACAGACTGCCCAAAAAGGGTGGTCTGGAGCTACCTCATTTTCCTGTGCACCTTCGCCGCAGCAACCAGGCAGAGCATTGCAGGTGCATAGGAAAAAAGGAGCAGAAAAACCTGGCTCCTTTTTGTGACACAGGAGCGATGCAACAAGCGCCAAAGGGCACATCCGTGATGTCACAGGTGTGCAGCGCCATGTTGACGCTGCGCACCTGCGACGTCTTCACTCTGCGTGCTGTTTGTATGGTTCTGCGGATCGAGGATGCCCTGGCCAGGTGCTAGGGTTGCGGAGCATCTCTTCACACTGCTCCCGGGCAACCCTAACACGTGACGAGGACACCCAAAAGTGCCTGTCTGTATCGAGCCTATGCTACACATCCATGGATATATAAGTACAATAAAAATATAAATATATCAAATGTTATGTGTACTTTACAGTACTTTATAGTTCTTTATAGAAGTCAAAGTGGCTCTTGAGAATCCTAGAAGGAGAAAATTGGTAGTCTCAGAAGGAATCAGTGTGTTATATTGGTTTGAATGTTGGACTAGGGGTTGTGAGTGGGGTTTCAATCCCTGCTCAGCCATGGAAACCCACTAGTACCTTTTGGCACATGCTCTCAGACTCAGAGGAAGGCAATAGCAAAGTCCTTCTAAGAAAACCCCATTATAGATGGCCAAGAAAACCCTATTATAGATTCACCTTGGGGGTCATCATAAGATGGAAATTACTACAAGGCACATAATGAAAAACGGTGATAAATTTCCCCATATTGCTACTCAAGAAAATGGAAGAGGGAATTAACACATGAAGGAACAATATATTGCCAAGTAAAAGTGCCCTGGACTTGAACATTTTTTGTGCCAATCTATTTCCACTGGTTGTAGGTTCCTGCCTTGAGGAGATAGCTTGTTTAAATTCCTTCTTCCTAGAGATAATGAGGTAGGACTGCCATCCCTGAGTAAGTTTCAGTTAAGATCTGACATCTGCATCTCAATCCCTATATAATGATACCCTTCTTTTGGTTGGATCTTACAAAAGACTGTGGTCTTTCCCAGCATAGTCAGGATATAATTTTGAATGGTGGGTAGAATTCATGTCCCAACCAGACGTCACATTGTAGCAAAAAAAACAGTGATTCTCAAATTCCATCACTGGCTATGGGCACCTTCACCTTCTCTTCCACACTATTCTTTATGCCACTTCAGAATGGTTAAAAATATTTCTTTTGACACCGTCTAGAGGGCAGTGAACTAGCAAATGTAGCTGTCAAGACACACATGATTTGCTTCACCTGCCCTGCGCCAAAAACTGAATCACAGTCCACATTTACTTCAAATACTGATGTCTTTAGGAATTAATTTTGAGCTCTGCATAGAGGTGGTACAGGGAATATATGACACTCCTGAAGTTGTTGGATCAAAACTTCCACTAGCCTTCATCCAGGTACATTCAGATGTTCTTCCTGTAAATATTGGGAGTAATGCTTTGCATTTCTGTAGATCAGCAACAGGAATCATGTGGTCCAATAGATGTTGCTGAGCTGCAGCTTCTATTGTCCCTTAGATTTGTATAAGGCTGAGGGTAGACACATTTAAACAATATGTTGGTGACCATTCCAGCAATATTCCCATCTTCTGGTAAAGGGCAAAGGATGTTTCATGAAGAGTGTTTTCTACACAGTAGTAGTTTAAAAGATATCTCTTAAGTGAGAAAGGAGGATTGTGGGATTTCAGGAACACAATCTGTATATGTAAGCTTGTGAGAGACAACTAGGACAGAACATAATCTTAATAGTGCTCAGCCTGCATGAAAATGAAGAACATTTGAATGGTTTCCAGTACTTTCTTGCCCAGATCCTTGGATATTTATAAGGCAGCGGAATGATCATATGCTGTATGAAAGACATGGGATGAAAATAATATTCTGATTAGCGATAAAAATAATATTCAAAAATATTTGAAAAATGGTCAAAAAGTGGGCTTCTCAAGCTTTGGGATAATCCTGGCAAGCAGAATCCAGGATGCTCAATTACCTTTGTAGTTTGAGACTTATTCTGAAAAAAAATAATGAAAAAATTAGTGGTTTGTTCCTGGAAATAGACTGCTCAGGGATGTACTAGGTTGATTCTCATGCCTCTGGAGTCAGGGATGGCTCAACTTGCCATTTTGGAGAAGTGGTAAAATTATACCTCCTTTAGTGTATACCTCACTAAGCAGCCTGCTCTAGATCTGAATTAAATAGGTAATAAAATGGCTCTTAAATTATACATACATTTTGTGTTTCTAACTCCTTAATATTCCTGGGTGGGCAATCTGGTCCCTTGCTTTGTGTTTTCTGGAAAGGGGACCACTTAGAGAAGGATAAGTCATTTGCCCTTCTGGAAAGAGAGAGAAACAAACAACATCGTCAATATTTTGCATTGAGGCACAAAATGGGCAGGGGATGAAGCAATGGTGGTTATAAATCACTGTTTCATCCCACTTCTACTGTCTTTCAAGATAATCCTGTGTATTAAATAGCAATTTCTGTGGAGCAAATACTGTTTCTGCACAGCAAACAGGTTTCATGCACAAAACGCAATGTATTGTGCTCAAAAAATATAGTTATCTTTGAAGAAAACACACATGCATTTGCGCAGCCAGGAGAAAAAATGACAACATTATTAGTTCTTTCCTGCAGAAACAACATTTTATGAAAATTTGCATCCTCAGTTCTGACAGAAATGATGAGCTACTAAGTAGAGAAGGGGATAAAAAGTGCTGTGTAGCTGAGTTGCCATCGTTTTGTAGTTTTACCTCATGTAGAATTCTTTAACAAGCATGCAATTTATCTAGCTAGTAGGTTAAATGTTTAAAGAAACATTGCCTTTGCTGAGTGTTTCTAAGCATACTGTCCTCTCCCTTGGTCATTGATAGATCATGTACAAAGGACCTGAAGAAAAGCCAAACAATATCTCGCCATCTCATTTCCTGCTTGAAAGGTGAGATAGGCTGACCTTTGTGAGACATCTGATATTTTGTTTGCTATCTTAATCTTTAACTATGTGAGGTTGCTTATAACAAAGTATTTGGCAGACACCATCAAGTAAGCATTTGCTTTTGTCTTGTTTTGCTAGTTTGGGGTTCATATCCCTGCAATATGTGCTTTAAATGAAACATATAAAATTATTGTATAGACTTATTTATCTTCAAAGTGGCCAAGATTTTTATGGCACCAAAGCTTGAACATCTAAAATATCTCAGAGTCACAGTGGTTGCTGGGTAAAAGTTACTGAAACTTGATAGGACTATTATATGCATCAATATCCATAGTGTTGTGTTGTGTCATATGGATGGTTTTAAACAAGCAGCACCTTATTTAGCTGTCAGCTGAATTAGGAACGCATCTCTCTGACTGTCCCACATTATGGTCGAGTTTTCTAGCTTTGTAGCAGATCACTTGTCATGTTTGGATTCCTTATGAAGTGTCATTTCCATGGTAAATTGTTTATTTGTGACTATTGGCATCAATCTGCCAGACTGAAGGGGATTAAGAAGACTTTGATAGGTACTTGTAAAGTTGGATTTGTCTTATGAAAGAAGATACAGCATGAGGTGGCAGACAGCCAGGCGACAAAAAAAAAAAAGAAAGAAAGAAAGAAAGAAAGGAAAGAAAGGAAAGAAAGAAAGGAAGAAAGAAAGAAAGAAAGAAAGAAAGAAAGAGCAGTGACTGGTTTACTCAAAAGTATGCTGTTGCTCTTCTACATCTCTCTCAGTGACACCTAGTGCCATTCTCCTGAGGCTTATGCAGTTTTTTTCTCCCTAGTAAGATGTTAAAGCTGTTTTATATTCTGTATTCCTGCAGTCCTTTCCAAAGTCCTTAAAATGTCTCCTTGCATAATGCTTAGTCCTTGGAAGTATTTTACAATCAATTGTCATCCCCAGAATACAGTAAGGTGCTACTGCACTTAGAATATTGTATGAGGTTCTGCTCCATTCTTCTCAAAAAGAATATAATGTGGCTGGAAAAGTGTAACCCAAATTATCAGGGGACTAGAGTGTGTGTGTGGGGGGGGACCCTACAAAGAGAGATAGCAATGTTTTGAGTCCCCTCCCCCGGGGGGGGGGGGCAAGACAAAATGTGTAAAACACATTGTATAAAGAAAGTTAAGAAAGCTAAGTTTTTCTCCTCCCATAATATTCAAATACAACAACATCCATTACATTTCACTGATGAAAGATTTTAGTCTGAAGTTTTAAAGAAGTTACCCAAGGTGCTGAACCTATTTGTGGGGTAGGATTCAGCCCCTTAGACAACTCAATGCTTCAACTCAAATGCTGAAGTCAACTGGAGCTCTGCAGATGAATGATGGATGGATTGGTGGCATTGGAAGTGGTAAGTGGCATACCCTGGATGGGGTTTCACTTCCTCTGAAGAGGCAGGTAGTTAGTTTGGAAGTACTCCTGAATCAATTTCTGTCACTGGATATTGAGATGGACTTAATGGCTTGGAGTACTTTGACTAGCCCACCATCTATAGCTTTTCTAGGACAGTGATAACCTGGCAATAAGTATCAATTTAGCAATGGTCTGAAAGAGTAGTTAAAAGGAAGTGGTAGACCATAATAACATACTAACCATATCTTTTTATGATTACATTTGTTCTAGAACACCTCAGCTTTCCTAGCCATTCCATCTCAGATTTCCAAGTAGCAGTTCTTGACCAAGGAAGGAAGATGGGAAAGAGATTAGGACAGAAATTTCTTCTACTGCATTAGTATTATAGGTACTACTATATAGCCTTAAATCTTTTTAAGCTACAATAGACTAGCATGGCTAGCTCTTTAAATACTGGCTACAGTAGTTCATGTACTGGTGCATTCCAAAGTAGATTATGGGAATGCATTCTACATGGGACTCCCTCTGAAGGTGACATGGAAGATCCAGTCAGTACATCTTCCAGTTAGGCTGCTTATGGAATCCGATTACTGAAAAGAGATTAAAACACTTTTAAAGGAATTGCATTGCCTGTCAATGTATTTCTGGTCTGAATCTAAGGTGCCAGGGGTGATATTTAAAGCCCTAAATTGCTTGGAAACTTTACAGAAGAACAAACACCTTTCAGAAGCCCTCTTCCTATAGGTATTTGCTCAAGTACAGACAAATGTTTCAGAGATTTTTGCTTGTGTTCTACCACTGGAAGCATTACATTATGTAGATATTGGAGAGGGCCTTTTCTGCTGTGACTTCACAGTTGTGTAATACCCTTCTCTTAGATGCCCTGTTGGTACCTACTTTGCTTCATTTCAGTGGTAGCGTTAGGGTTGAAAGATGTTATCTTGAATGTGTGTGTGAGAATATGCTTTTAAACTGTTTTTAATTGTGTTAAAATTGTACTGTGTTTTAAATTGCCTTTTGCCTGTACATTTCCCAGAGATCTTAGGATACAGGGCAGGAAAGTAAGAGTAAATGGGCTAAGTCATCTCACTTAATGCACACAACTTTCCTGCTTGGCTTGGTTTGTTGTTCCCAGTTCACTTGCTATTTGTTAAAAGCTTATGGACACATATCTGTTTGATAGGCTGTCCTGAACCTAAAAAGGCATTTGATGAGTACATGCATGGAAGAACACTCTATCTGTTGATTTACCCTTCATGCAGCTGTTCAATAGTGTAGACTCAAAGGGGTCAAATTTAACCATGCAGTAAATGCAAAGATTTCCATTAAACAATCTGGTTTCTTAGTAGTGCATTTATGTTGAGACATTACACCAGCAGTTAACTTGACTCAGAAGCAAACACACATGGAAAGTATTTGAAGCATTTGACACTAGCCAATAACAACAATCATTGTTTAAATTTGGTACTTGAGATTCTTTGGGAGTTTCGTCATGGTAAAAAGTTGTTAACAAGAATGCTGAACACATAAAGTGGATTCCTACTGACTCAGATGACAGACCCATCTTGCCCAGTGCTGATTGTTAGTGGCTGTCCAAGGACTCAGAGAAAGGTTATACTTTAAAGGAAGAGACTAGGGAATACATTTAGAATGTTCTGCATACAAAATATGAGCTCTGAGTTTGACCCTCGGCAGAGACTCTCCACTCTTACAATCACCTAAGGGCAATGTATATGGAATCAAGAGAAAAAAATGCAGAGTGCTAAACATGCTCTGAATATTGTCAAATCAATTTTGGTTTTTTGGGGTATATCAGCTGAAAAGTAAGTAGCAATAGTAGAATTGCATATTTTGCTATATTATCTATCTGAATAAGGCTGAGCATATTGCTTCCTTATCAGTCACAAAGTGGGCATGTGAAATTACAGAAGTGCTTTGGGCACAACCAAGATTATTTCTGGTGCTTACACCATATTAGCTGCATCCACACTGCAAAAATAATTCAGGCTGACACCACTTTAACTACCATGGATCAAGGCTATAAAATTGTGGGATTTGTAGTTTTGTGAGATATTTAGCCTTCTGTGTCAGAGAGCTCTGGTGGCACAGCAAACTACAATTCTAAGAATTTCATAGCACAATCACAGCAGTTAACGTGTGTCAACTTGGATTATTTCTGCAGTGTGGATGCGGCCATAGTCGGCATTCCTACTACTTAGGCATCAAATGTTTTTGGTCAAGGCGTCATCAACACACTTAATCCCATCAATGATGGGTGCTAACAGAAGGATTTTTATTTCCAAACTCTGGATTGAATACCAGTTAGGGAAGCACTGTGTGGGGTTAATGGTATGTGACATAGACAAAACAAATTGGCTAGGACTGGACATAGTTCTGACCAATTTGAATATTTTTTTCACTCAACATATAGTCTCCACTTTATTACTTGTCTGCAAACTCCATCATACCATATTAGCAAGATATCCAACACTTTTTCAGGCTGCAAAGCACAGCACAATTCAAAGAAGAGTTCATAGGCCTTTAAAACTGTGTGATACCTTCAAGGCTATACATCTGATCTCTGATCAGTGCTCAGCAATAAAAACCAAAATGCCTGGAGACTGAATAAGGAAGCCCATGGCCAGATGCTCTCCATCCCTGCATTAACACAACTCTGCCTCTAAAACTTAGTGTGCTTGAGAAGGTAAATTATTGGTAAGATACTCTTATAAACCTACTGGGTGACCTCAGGCAAATCAGATTTTCTCAGCCTCAGAGGAAAAGAAAGGCAAATCTTCTCTGAAAAAAAAAATATTTTCAAGAAAACTCTATGATAGGATCACAATACATCAGCCAGCTTGAAGGCACCCAGCAACAACAACAAAAACAAATAATAATAATAATAATAATAATAATACAGCTACAGTGCAGGAGTGGGAGGATGAATGGGAGATTTTTTTTATTTTCAGAACTTTTTCACCATGGACTCCATTGCCAATTCACCTTCAGCAAAAAAATAAATTAATAAAAAAGTACAGCAGCTGGAATCCTGTTTCTATCTTTTTCTTTTTGTTATGTCCCTTCACACATACTCCAATGTATGGTGACTCTATCATTGAAGTTTTATTTGAAAGATTTGCTGAAAGAACATTTGTCATTGCCTTTGAGGCTGAAATAATGTGACTTGGTAAAGGTCATGGACTGGGTTCCCATGGCTGAGCAGGGACTCAAATCCTGGACCCTCAGAGCCTTAGTCCAACACTCAAACTGCCATACCACATTACCTTCTATAAATTCCACTAAAGAAGTGGTTGAATGTTTTTGTCCTCTGTGGAATTCAGTTCAAGGCTGGAGAAGAAGAGTCTGTATAGATGTATATGTACATTCAATTAAACATTTGGGATCTTGGTTCACTTGTGCAATGTTGCCATTCCACACAAGGGCTGTATGTCAAGATGAAATCTACGTCCAAACATGGGAATTTGTAATATGTAAGCCTGATTTCAAATCTCAGCCATGAACAAATAAACAACTAGCAATTTTCTGCCCTTTCATAATACCTCAAATCTGCTGCCTGAGACAGTCACTTCACTTTGTCTAGTGGGAAGGGCTGCCTGGGCATCATGAAACAGAAAGGCAGAATTCAGACATGCCTTTAAAACAGACCAGAGCCCCCGCCATACAGCTTGTATGAGCAAATCCCACTCAGTCAGTGTGACTCAAGTATTCACACAGACAAGATTTAGTTAGTGACAGTTGTCTAACTGGCTCTTGCAAATCATGTGGCGTGAAACTATATAATATCAATATAATCACATTTAAAAAAGAGAACTCCACCAGTGCCAATTAGGAAAAGAAACCAAGAGAACTTCGAAAAGACAAAAGGGAGAATGAAAAAGCAATTGAATGCTAATGAGCATTTAGAAATTCCACTTGGTGCTTGAGGTGCCATTGATTAGCCTTCCTAGCAAGTGGTCCTTTACTGTTCCCAGTTTGAAGCCAATTGGATTTTTTTTTCTTTCTTTCAAAGAGAAACTCTCCAGGCTAAATTCTCATCTACACCAGGGTATATTGGGAGAAGTGAGCTTCACTGTCTTTATGAAAGTAATCCCTCCTCACACTGGAATAATGAGGATCAGTGATTTTGCATTTGAGTTTTGCAACAAGGCATCAAGCTTATGATGATTTTTTTAAAATAGAGACTATGAATTAATGTTGGGCTTTAAAGGTTGATAGTTGAACAAAACACAGATTTGTAAAGAACTATCACTTCAAAGATGTTTCGGGGTTTTTTTGGGGGTGTGTGACTGGAAATGTTTCAAATTGGCATCAAAATGTGGCATGCTAAAATTAACGACATAACCTTTTGATTTTGATTACTGTGTATTTGTTATTATTTTAATCAAGTCGCAAAACATGTTATTTTCTGTTCTCTAGAGCCAAAAGTTTAAGGTTCCCCCTCCCCCAATGCCAGCACAAACCTCATCAAAGCTGTGCGCAATTTCTGAAAAGGCCCGTGTTATTTTTCCCCCTTCAGAAAAGGGAGGAAGTCATAATTAATACACAGTCTTCCCTCTGCTGAGGAATAAACTCTGCTTTGCAGACAGTGGGAGCCAGCTGAAATGAATGACTCTTTCAATTTCCACCCACCCTCCCCTCCTTTTTGCTGCAAACAAACAAAACACCCCTCCTAATTTGGGAGGGAGGGAGAGAATTACATAACAACCATGTACCTCAGCATTTGCACCACAGTTAGCATTTGCAACCAACAAGCTAATTAGAGTTACACTTGAGAAGGTTTCAAGCCATAGCTCAATTGCTAGCACAAATTATGTTGCTCCAAATAAGCTTAGAAGAGGAGGTTGAATATTTACATGTTATATATATATATATATATATATATCCACGTAAAATCCAGGACTCAAAACACCAGGCATTTGAAGTGCATGGATCACCTTGGGTGGAGGGGAATTAGCCAAATGCTCTTCCATTCTTCAGCATCTCTGTCCACAGCCCCAACATGCTACCCTTTTAGTACTAGTGAAGAAGTAGTACAGCTAGGCCTGTATACTAAGGCTGAAGTCCCAGGTCCTATAATCCAAGAGTCCCTAAAGGTCATCCATTTATTTGCAGGTATGAGGCGGTATTGTAAAGTTTTAATGACCACCTTTTAAAAAAAATTGACAGAAAGTTTGTTTTGATTTGTTGTTGTTAACCTATCTCTATGTAGTTACTATCTAGATGTATACATTTTCCCAGTGTATCTTGACCCTCCGAATACCTGATATTGTAGAAGTCTGCAGATTGTGCCTTACGAGGGGTTAGTGTAAAGTAATAACTATCACCCGGAAGTTATTATGGCATATTGATGAAATTTTGTCAGTGTCATCATTGGTCCCTAAGTGCAAGTTGCTGAGAAAATCAGCTCATTGCATCCTTTATTTTTGTGACTGGCTGTGGCAGAAGTGACTAACATGTAAAATCCTTGTCAGGAGCAATCTGTAGACTTCTACAATAATGGTATTTGGAAGGTCAAAAAATGCTGGGGGAAATGTGTAAATCTGTATGGTGACTACATAGAGATAAATTAACAACTACAAATCAAAACAAACTTTCTGTCAAAATTTTTTAAAGGTGATAATTAAAACTTTATGATACCCCCTCGTAAGAGTTAAAACATAGTGTCATAGTGGGATGCTTCCCAAATAGATACCTCCATCAGTGGTGGCTGGTATCTTCCCTGACAGTGAAGCACTGAATCTGTTCTGTGTTTTAATCTGAATTTAAGAGCAGCTATCCAGCAGCCTGAACCTTAGTTATAATTTGTTATAATAATTATGTATTTTTGTTGTTGCTATAGCTGCTTTGTTTTTGTTTTTGTTTTTTGCTTTGTTAATTGTTATTCTCTTTTGTACCCCACCCCGATTGCTCATTCAGAGGGATGGGCTAGAAATAAAACTTATTATTATTATTATTATTATTATTATTATTATGTGTGTTCCATTGACATTGGAACCATCAGCTTCCATGTTGTTTTGCATTCCACCCAGTCCTCTTCTGCCACTATCTAATGGCTAAGAATTAAGTCTAGGCTCTTAGAAGCTTTGCCCAAAATAAATAAATAAATAAATAAATAAATAAATAAATAAATAAGCAAGCAAGCTCTGGTGGGTTCTCCCAAGCTTATAAGATTTATTTTACAGCCCAAAGTGATAATTGCATGTCTGCTGTTTGAGGACCAGCCTAGCTTAATAAGGAGAGGCTTGTCATCAGAAGCTTGGGCACGAGGGTATGAACTGCCCACAGCAAATATAAACACAATGACAGTGTGCTATAATTGTGATTTGGAGCTGTAGGGTGATTAGCTACACGGATGAAAACACAAACTATGAGATATTTTATCTTAGGGAGGCACTGAATCATTGAATCATATAACTAGAAGGGCTCTCATGGGCCATCTAGTCTTCTCTTTACCAAGCTGAACATGGTCAGCTCCTTCAACCTTTTTTCATATGTTTTATTCTCTATACCTCTTAGCATCCTTGTTGCCCTTCTCTGAACCTGCTCCAACCTGTATACAGCCTTCTTAAAATTAGGCACCCAGAATTGAACACAGAACTCCAGATGATTCCTGACCAGCGCAGAATATAGTGTGACTGTTACTTCCCATGACTTAGAAACTGTGCTTCTATTAATGCAGGTTAAGATAACATTCACCTTCTTTGATGCAGCATCACACTGCTGGCCCATTTTCAACTAATGATCAACAATAATCCTAAAGTCCTTTGTGCATGTAGTACTTCTGAGCCATGTATCTCACCCACCCCATACTTGCACATTTGTGGCCTAAATGCAAAATTTTGCATTTGTCTCTATTGAAATTCATTCTATTAATTTCAGCCCAATTTTCTAGTTTATTAAGGTCCTTTTGAATTATTTTCCTATCTTCCATTGTGTTAGCTACCCTTGCCTGTCCTGTGTCATCTGCAAACTTGATAAGGATTCCTTTCTCGATGTCATCTATATCAATGGAGATTATCACATACTAATAAACTCGATTTACCTCTTCTGAGTTACATTCAAATTCAGGATGCAGCCAGGTATTATCGCATGGATTTTGCAACTGTTGCTGCCTCCCAACTGCATCCGGGCAAAAATCCAGCTAAAATCCACCCTCGACTGGATGCCTTTTACTTTTGGGAGCTTTCCAGCTTTGCAAATCAACTAGCTAAGGGCAGATTTTAGCCAGATTTTTTTCCTGGATGCAGTTAGGAGGCAGCAATGGTGACAAAATCCATGTGATAATACCCAGATGCATTCTGAATTTGAATGTACCTTGGTAGATGTAAATCGGGTTTATTAATAACGTGATAGTCCCCATGGATAAAAATAAGGCAAAGTTTGGGCTATACGTTTGCACTCTTCCTTCTGTTCTTTATACGTACTCATTTTTCTTTTCACTTCCTCCTTGAGTTTGCTATACAGCCAAATTGACTTTTTTAGATGTTTCCCATTTTTCTTCTTTTATGGGATTGCTTGTGATTGTGCTTTTTGAAACTCTACCTTTAAGAACAATCAGCAGCTGAGCATTTATTCAGTGTAGTTGTTCATATTTTTATTATTTTAAAATTGTCTAAAAACAAGGAACTTTTGCTTACTTGCAAGTAAATACACTTAGCACCAAGTCAAGAGAAGAAAAAATTATTTCTGTAGACATGATGGTGCTGTTACTTTAAAAGTACGTTTTATATTCCCTGCACATATTCTATTATTTTTGTTTCAAATCAGGGATGGCAAACACTTCGGAGGTTTGCTTGTCTTTTGATCTATTACAAGAAGGAGAAACTGTAAAGCATGAAATAACAGTGAGGAAGGAAAAAAAGTGTTAGTTGTGTGCCTTACATGGGAAGAATAAGGTCTACAATTATTTACCTGCACAACTGCATGGCCCTCCTTCACCTGCTCCTCATCCTCCATTGTTTGATGAGACACAATTAGTGATCAGTTATTAAGGCAGCTCTGTAATTCCCCCTTCTTCCTCATTCAAAGGATTTTGCATGGAACATAGATATTAGATTAACGAGCTAGTAGGTGTGTGAGGTTCATCTTCATGCATAATCAAACCAAAGGGACAGCTATCATAATGAAAGAGCCATTGATAAAGAAAGAGAGTGTACAGTTACAATAATCCATTACCATTTTAACTGTCAAGATTTCATCCTAGAATCCTGAGATTTCTGATTTGGGGAAGTGTTTAGAATTCTCTATTAGAGAGCACTAGTTCACTCTCCTGAAGTACACCACAAGTTGTATCTAGCAGAGAATTTTCAGTACCTCACCAATCTTTTGTTATTAACTGCCCTTGGATTGAACCCCAACTCATAACCACCCTGTGGATGAGATGTCTCCAAGACCCCTTGTCCTCCATTTCTCTGCTCAGGTCCTTTAAATTCAGGCCTATGACCTCCCTGATTCAGTCTAGCCATCTGGTATACGATTTTACTCTCTTTCTGTTACCCTCAACTTTTTCTAGCATTATTGTCTTTTCTAATGAGTTGTGTCTTCTCATGATGTGATCAAAGTACAACAGCCTCAATTTGAGCATCTTGGCTTCTAGCAAAGTTCAGGCTTGATCTGTTTTAAGACCCATTTGTTTTTCTTTTTGACCATCCACGGTATCCTCAGCACTCTTCTCCAGCACCACATCTCAGATTAGTTGATTTTCTTCTTATTGGCTTTCTTCACTGTCAAGCTTCCACATCCATACATGGTGATGGGGAATACAATGGCTTGTACAATTCTAACTTTTGTACTCACTTGTATAGCTCAGTATTAATGCTGCATGATAAATGCTATCAGAGAGGTGCCAACCATTTTGTATAATCTGGTAACTATCCACACTGTTTTGTTTCCTCTGCCCTGGAAAGAGAGAAATGATGTTGAAGTAGGAGGCAAGACAACTGGGGACCGGGGATGGGGGCATTCACACTACAGAATTACAGTGTTATTAGTTCACTTTTATCTGCCATGGTTCCATCCTCTGCGATTATGGGGTTTGTAGTTTGGAGAGGCACTGGAATTGTCTGGGTGGGAGTTCTAAATGCCCCTTCCTACATTGCCTATCTCAATATTTCATAGGGTGTAATTAAAGCGATTAATGTGGAATAACAGCACTTCAGTTCTGTAGTGAAAATGTGCCCATGATGTTTCCAGATTAAACAAAGGAAGCAGGTTGAAACATTTGATTTAAAAAGTATAAAAATTTAAAATTTAAAAAATGTAGATGTTAATACACTGCTTGGAAATGTTACTTTTCCAACTTGCACTGCTAGCTGGGAGATTCTGGAGCTTATTTGAAAAGTATTTTTTCTGAGCATTTTGTTATTATTTGCTAATATTTTTCAATACAAGCCTCAATCAGATTTTTTCAAATGCTTTTAGAAAAATATTATTATTATTATTATTATTATTATTATTATTATTTGGGGTCAGTGTCTGAAACATGATACTGGCTAGACACTGAGACAGTAGTTATTGAGGGACGGTATGTCACAATGCTTCTAAATGAGCATAGCAATTCTTACAAGAATTAGGTTTACAGATTTTGGGAAACAAACTGCCACAAATATCCTCATAAATGATGTGCAGTTTTGATCCAACTGCATTGAGGGTTGCAAGCTGAAATAAGGGACAGAGTTCCTTTCCCTTTTGACGAGTCTGAAGAATAGGAAAATTCAACAGATGAAGGTTTTACATCACAAACAGCATCTGCTCAAATTCATCCTTTTTGCCCAATTATTAAGGGTATTGGAAACTTGTCCCTTATTTTACCTGGCAACCCTAACCTCACTACTGATCATGGGTTTGCAGGAGTGGGCTGACCCTGCCCCAGATTTTTAGGAAAGTGTTTTTTCACTGTTCCTTGTGGAATTCCTCCTTATGTTATGTAAACTGGGATGATTCGGATTGATTTATTCTGTGAGTTATAAATTGCATTTATATTCCACAATTCTTCAGAAAGGCTGTGTTTACATATCAGTTTTAAAAAGAAACCTTCATGCTAATATTCTAAGAAATCAGGATAGCAAAAGTAAATGGGGATGGGAAGGGAACAGAGAAACAAGAAAACTCAGACCTTATTCTTAATGCCATGCAGCTTTTACAGTGACTGTTCGTAATCATAGAATTGGAACACACCCCAAGGGCCAGCCAGTCCTGTGCCCTGCCATGCAAGAACACACAATCAAAGCACACCCAACACATGGACATTCATCCTATGTTTAAATGCCTCTAGAGAAGGAATTCCACTGTTGAACACCCCTTACAGTCAGGAAGTTCTTCCTAATATACAGGTGGATTCTCTTTTCCTGTAGTTTGACTCCACTGCTCTGTGTCCTAGTCTCTGGAACATCCTCAATATGACCTCCCTTCAAAGATTTGCACATGACTGTCATGTCACCGCTTAACCTTCTCCAGATTAAATATATTCAACTCCTTAATGAAGCTACTTGTCTTTGGTCTTCTTAGGATGAAAAGGAACAAGAGTGGAAACAGCTCAAAAAAAAAAAAAAAAAAGGAGCAGCTCAAAACTACTGGTGTCCTTGCTGAACTAATGAAAAGGACCAGCATCCTGTCTCCTCCTCTTTTACAGATGGATAAAGTGGTTCCTGCTACTGGATGTTCCAGGTGTGGGGAGAGAGCACACATTTCCCTCAGACTTACCCTTTGAAAATATCTTGACAATATGCCAGGAACAGGAGGAAAGGTCATGCCTTACTATGTGGATATTGTAAAAATACACTTTTTCATTTGATTTTTAAAAATATACTTTTCAGCCCATAATTTAAGAAGAGTGCTGGCCATGGTCCTGCTTTCCATTGCCATGGACGAGAGATTGATATCACTGCTTTCTAGTCTGCTTGGTAACAATACAGAATTAGTTGACTGGCCATTTTTGTCCATGTAGGTGATGGACAAAACAAAAAGTATGTTGTGATTTGTAAGCATAAACAATTTGAATACTTGAGGCACTTACTATGAGATTGTTCATGGGCAAATGTCCCATGTGATCAACAGTTTGAAAGTCCTGAATACTGTGCAGCTGATTTAAAGGTAAAAGACTGAATTTGGATGGAACCTAGAAACCTTGCAACATGAGTTGGAGTTTGCAGGAAATTGATAGAGGAGAACTACAAAAGAGTATTGAGAATACTGAGAAAGCCTAAAGGTTATTTTGATACTCAAGAGATTTTGTAAATGAGAAATAATAATAATATTGGCACTCAGTCTTCTTCTGTAGCTGTAGGATGCCAATCCTTATTAAGAAGAAATAATGCTTTGAAATACAAACAAACAAACAAAAAACCTAGTAATAGCTTAAAGCTTCAGAAACACATTCCAATTCTCCTCACAGTGTTCATTCTGCAGTTACAGCCACTGCCTTCAACAAGAAACCCTGATGATCTTGTTTATCAAATTATCAATGATGCAAAATTGCTCCAATTAAAATATAGCTACCATTACGCCCCTAGGCTGCACTTGCCCTGCTGTTCATTTTCGTCTTTCTGCCTCTTGGCTTGCAAAGTACGGATTTTGCTAATCTTTGCCTATGGCATGAATAATACCTAGACTAATCTTTCCAAGCCAGCAGTATCGTATAGGCTGACACTAGCAATGATAGACCCTCTGAGCTCACAAGAAAAAAAAAGATTGCTGATGAGGCCTTAGCAGAAGTTTTGAATGTTTTATTTTCCCTCCCTTAAGTGATAATTCTAGAGACAATATTACTTTGCATTATGCCAGAGCTTTTCATCAAAGGATCTAAAATTCTTTACATGTTTTAATTAAACATTGCAAGACCCCTGTCTGGTAAGTATGTAGAATTATCTCTATTTTACAGATGAGGTAAAGGTAGAGATTCAGACAGTGAGAGTTATTTTCCCAAAGGCAAGATGGCAGTCAGCAGTAGAAATTGCAGCATTGACTCTCAAAAATTCCATCACTTGTTGAGCCTTCTGGTAGCTGCTTGTCATACTTCCTATTTGAAGGAAAATGAAAATAAGATGGGTGCCCACAAAGTTACGTTTGTAAATATTCCAAAGGCTAGTCCAATATGCTAAAAGGTAACAACTGCTATGTTGATTGCAACATTGAAGGATATATGAAAGAATCATAGAATGATAGAATGATAGAGTTGGAAGAGGCCACATGGGCCATCTTGTCCAACCCCCTGCCATGCAGGAACTCCCAATCAAAGCATACCCGACAAATGGCCATCCAGCCTCTGCTTAAAGACCTCCAAGGAAGGAGACTCCACTACACTCTGAGGGAGTGTGTTCCACTGTCAAACAGCCCTTACTGTCAGGAAATTCCTCCTAATACTGAGGTGGACTCTCTTTTCCTGTAGCTTGCATCCATTGTTCCGGGTCCTGTTCTCTGGAGCAACAAAAAAGAAGCTTGCTCCCTCCTCAATATGATATCCCTTCAAATATTTAAACAGGGTTATCATATCACCACTTAACCTTCTTTTCTTCAGGCTAAACATCCCCAGCTCCCCAAGGCGTTCCTCATAGGGCACAGTTTCTAGACCCTTCACAATCTTAGTGGCCCTCCTTTGGACACACTCCGATTTCTTAACATCCTTTTTGAATTGTGGTGCCCAGAACTGGACACAGTATTCCAAAGTAGAGTAAAGAGTCACTATTACTTCCCTTGATCTAGATACTATACCTTTATAAATGCAGCCTAAAATTGCATTGGCCTTTTAGCTGTTGCATCACACTGTTGTCTCATGTTCAACTTATGGTCTACTTGGAATCCTAGATCCCTTTCACATGTAGTCTCATTCAGCCAGGTGTCCCCCATCCTATATCTATGCATTTCATAGACATGGAATAAGAACATTTCAGTGCTTCATAGTCAAAGGAAAGGCATTTACGAGACTTTTCAAATGCATGGAACTGAGCTGAACTGTTCTAGACAGTAATATAATAAGCAAAGTCTTGAAGCTGCTGGGAATCCCTTCCCTAATGTGTCTTAATGGGTGTCCTGAAATGCACACTTCCTAAATCCCATAACCATAAGGCATCCCAACAGGACACTAGAAGCAGCAGAAAAGGGACATTAAATAAACATACCAAGTGTATTATTGTTGTTGTTATTGACTTATCGTGACCCTAAGGCAAACCTATCATATGGTTTTCTTGGTAAGTTTCTTCAAAGGAGGTTTATCATTGTCATCCTCTGAGGCTGAGAGAATGTGATTTGCCCAAGGTTTACTAGTGGGGTTTACAAGACTGATCCAAGTTACAAACTCTGGTCTCCAGATTCATAGTCCTGTGCTCAAACCACAACACTGCTATGGGATCAAATGATACTTAAATTTTTTTCCTAAATATCCTGGTTCTTCAGCTCATAACAAATTTTAAAATGCTCTGCCAAATTATCAATTCTGTTATCATCTTTATGCTTTTAAAATGGTTGGACCAAGTATATAGAACATTGAAAACAAGAAAAAAACAAGCCACAAAGATCCATGGGTCTCCTATGGTTTAGTAAATTGGCAATGAGTTTCAAGTCTACACATTCCACCCTTCTCTTCTTATATGTGTCCTATCTTCAAACTGCACTAGCAGGCAGGATGCCAGGAGTTCAGAAGCCAAAGGCACCAGCAGAATCCAACATCAGTCAGTCCAATGATCAGGAGTCTATGCACAGTTCACAGTAGTAGAAAACAAGGTCAAGGAACAGTCCAGGGTTGTAAATCATAGAGCCAGGTTCCATTGTGAAAGCAGGCTTCAGAAAAAAAAATCCAGTTTGTTTTCAACAACTGGGAAGGGGGAAAGCCTTATAAAGCATGCTGACTCATCCTCATCCTCCTTGCAGCCCATATTTCATCAGAGTATTTCCCTGTTGCATACACATAGCCTCTCACTTTGCCTGAAGGGAAAGGACTGGGTCTGTTCTAGATGCTGCAGCATTCTCTTTTCTTGAGGTGTTATCTCTCCTACCTCATCCTCCTGAGCTGAAGGAGGACCCAGCTGTAGTAAGTCAGCTTCATCTTCAAAATCCAAACTTCCAGTGGGGAGGGCTGTTGGGTGGATCTGCTTCAACCTCAGAATCTGAACTATCAAGGAGGGGCATGACAATATGCTCCAACTGAAGACATCTGGGATTTATTAAAATATGCATGGTAGAATGAAAGTAGACAATGTAAAGTTTCTCCCCCCGCTCCCACAATAATACTAGAGTCCAAAGTCATCTAGTGACGTTGAATGATGAAAGATTCAGGACTGATAAAAGAAGTACTTCTTCACACAGAACATAGTTAAACCCTGGAATTCACTACAACAAGATAAGTGATGGCTAGCAAAATTGATGTCTTTAAAAGGGGCTTAGGAAAATTCATGGTGCTTTGGATCATCTATGGCTACTACTCGGTATGCTGTACACAATCTCCAGTATCAGGGGCAGTATGCATATCAGATGTTGGGGAATATGAGACTTGTGTTCTGCTGTTGGGCTTCCCATAGGCAATTGACTGGCTACAATATGAACAGATGTTGAACTAGAAGCCCTTTGGTCTGATCCACCATGGGCCTTGTTACATGCTTATAGTTTTGTGCATCAACTTGTGGTTTAATCTTGATGATTTGTTTACTGACCCTTGGTTACTAAGCCTCTTCCCCCCTTTTTAACATAATAACAAACAGGAAAGCTGCAATTGTAGGTGCATGGAGACATGGAGGAGGGAGAAGGAGGGAGACTCCCAAGTGCACAGGAAAATACATTTTGAAATAAATCTTTTTTGGGGGGCTCTCATGAGGAATAATTCTCATCCTGGTCTGTAAACAAGCTGCAACTGTTTTTTTGTTTTTGTTCTTTTCTTTTCTTTCTTCCTTAAGCAGACATTCAAACACAATGTCCCAATTCAGATATCTTTAATTCTGCTGTGTGAAGGGAGACGAGTAAAGGGGTCTATACAACAGGCCTAAAACATGCAATTGTATATGAACTTTGCACAGGTGATAAAGTCTGCTACACCCCCCCCCCCCCAAAAAAAAAGAACACCAGCATGCATATTTTAACCTATAGCAGCAGGTGGACATTTTCGTTTGTTGTGGAATGCCAATATTCACTTCAATTAAAGGTTGCAGAAGCAGAGATGAGCATATGGTATGCATTGAAATGTGCATGTGCATACTATGTGCATAAGGTCCACATGCAGATGCACACTGAGGTATGCAGTTAGTCAGATGATGTTGCTATTCAATGTATGGGTTGTACAGCACTATCTGTATGCAACACCACATGTGGTGATTATGCAAACTTGATCTAGGATCCTATCTTGTAAAATGTCACAAGACTAACAGAGTGTGTCTCTACTACAAAGTTATAGCCATTTGATACCATGCTTACCTGTCATGGCTTCAATAGTAGACTCATTGGATTTACAGTTTGGTGAGGTATTTGGAATTGTCTGCTGGAGAATTCTAGTTCAGGAGAGTGCACAAGAGTAGTGCTACTAAAAGTGATGGTGCATGGATCAGAACTGACAACAGTTGAAGAGATTTTCTAGAAAACTATGTAAATACAACAACAATATGGCACAAACATGATACCACACTCTGGCACATTGCTGGTCCACTACATACCCTGAAAAATACTGAGCTAACTAGTTGATGAAACTATAAATCCTAGGATTTCATAGAGTGAAATCATGACAGTTAATGTGGTATCAAATGGCTATAACTGTGTAGTGCAGATAAACTTTGTTCTATTTGAACAATGATTTTGTCTGTTGTTGATGGATTAAAGTTTGGCAATATCACGTTACAACACTTTTAAGGATTGGCCACCTTTAAATGTGAGAATCTGAGTTGGAAATTCCATTAGAAGTAGAGACATTGTTCATTGCTATTAAAATGTAAGATTTCTGCTTCAGTTTTAATCTGAAGGACACTGCCACCTTTTTCATGCTGTGATAATATATTAAGAAATGCACTTCCACATTTTTTACTTGTCAGAAATGTTGCCACATGTCTTCAGGGTGATAAAACCACTTAATTTCTTTGTACTGTTGTCATCACCCTAAGCATTTGTATGGTGACTTTTTTTGACAGAAGAATATGGATGTGTGCATCTTTATGGGAATTCTCATTCTTGACTGTAAAATCAATAAAATGTATATGTATCATGATCATCATTGAAATACTGAAGAGCCTTGTGATTTCCAAGAATTGTCATTTGATAATTAATAACCACCTCAATTTTGTTGAAGGTTGCCTTTTGTCTCTTGAATACTATTTTAAAAAACCCAAACACATCTACTGTATTCTAGATCTCAACCTGAAACAAACATGCTCTCAGTGACAGTGTATTTGGCATTCCGAGGCAATAGCTTCTGGCAGTCGGATTCATACCAGTGCTTCAGCCTACATGTGAATCTATACTGCACATTACAGGAATTAGTATCACTTTAGTTGTCACGCATAGGTTGAATCCTACAAATCAATCCATGACCACCCCTTTAAGCTCCGGGATGGGGCCGAGGCTGCCGCACCGTCAACCTCCGCAGCCTCATCCTGCCGCTTCCAGAGGCCGTGGGGAAGTGGCAAACTGCTGGTTCCCCGCGGCCTCTAAGTGGGGTGCAGCAGGTGCCCTGGGCACCCACTGCACCCCGCTTGCAGAGGCGGGCCTGGGTCTTTACCGTGGCAGTGTAAAAGCCGCAGCAAAGACTCGCCCACAAAAAGGAGCTCTGTTTGGAGCTCCTTATTTGTGCCACGGAAAGGGTGCAATTTGCATCCTCCCATGGTACAAAGGCATCATCATGTGCACAGAGCATCTAAAAGCTGCGCACATGATGAAGGCATCATGTTGCGTCTGTATGGACACCGCCATTTAATAATGGCGGCATCCATATGCGCTAGGGTTCAAAAAGAAGTAAAAGCTACACCCTCCCGAACCCTATTTGTGCCCTTTTGAGCCCTAGACGTGCCTCTTTTGGAGCGTCTAGATCAGCCCTCTATGTACTTGAAAAGAGCCTCTATCATTGGGAAATATAATATATCCTGACCTTTGGGAAAGTGTGGTTATTTCTCCATGAAACACTATGCAGAGTATTGTGGCTGACAATCTAAAGAAAAAAGAGAGGATGTGTCTTAAAACACAGAACACACTTGACAGCTCTACCAATTACATTGCCTTGCCCCATGTCAACAATTAGCTGCGATGAAAATATATGGGGGAAAAGCTTAAAAGATGCTGTTTTAAGAAATTATGGCACAGAGGGCACGCAGGCAGCATTAGCAGTGTTAAATTATTTCACTAATGTCCATTGCCTCTGATATTCTGCCACTCAGCAATTGATATACTGGAGCTCACCTCCACAAGGACCTTTCCTCCTCTTTAGCTTGCCCTCTACACTGGGGCAGGAAAGCTAATTGCTACAGGAGCAGGCTGATGGTTTTATGAAAGATCAAAATGACAGACAGACTCTGTTGGTAAATTATGCGAACCTTTTGCACCTCTTGATGGTTCATTTAACATTCTTCATGGCTGACACTGAACAGCTCTTGAGAAGGGATATCTGTATTTTTTTTTTCTTTTAGGAAAGGAATGCTATTCCTATGGAATCATTCACACAGGTGCTGATCTTGGCTGATCTAGGGTGCTCATTTGGGTGTGATACAGTTCGGCCACCTCCATGAAGAAAGCTGTATGGGCACATTCTTCTCTATCCCAGCCCTGTGAAGGAGCAGTTTGTGAGGAGGTCTTGAGACAAGAACCTTTTTGGGAGAAAATAATAAGGTTCCGTTTCCTTTGTAATAACAGTTATAGTATTTTAAGTTACAGATAATTATGTTACTTTTTTTTTAATGTAAAATTAAATAAATAAATAAGGAGATATGTCAGCTATGCAAAAGAAATGTTCTGTCTTCGAATGTGTGTTTTTATATTTGTATATTGTAGAATACCATTCAGTTGATATTCACAAACACCCTTGTGGGCAAGGGGCATCTTTGTGCTTTGAAATATATTGCTATTCCCATGGAACCAACAAATACCCCAGAAGACACTCAATGCAAGGTTATTTTTTAAATCCACCTGGATGAGGGTTAAATGTGTCATCAAATCAACAAAAGTCATGTTTTCATGAGAATACAGTGCAACCAAGTCTGCACAGTACAGAGTCCCCTTGCAAATACCATCTATTTCTCTAGCAGTTATTGCTTTTTCTCCATGTGTCAACATAGCTCAAGTTGATGGGAACATTTTGATCATCCTTGACTTCTCAGCCATGACATTTCTATCTACTTCATTCTTGTTGGTGCAATGTGAACATTCAATTCATCACTATTCCTGGATAGGATTAGAAAATGTTATCCTTTTTTTTCTAGTATGTGATTCTGCATCCACTGAAATAAACTGCAAAAATCCAGTTGATTTGAATTTGTGAAAAATCACACTATTACAGTTTAAGCTATCATCACATTAACTTTTCAACTGTATTGCAAAATGTGACATTCAAGAAGGGATTATTTGATTTCTTTCCATACTAGAAAAAAATTATCAAAATTATTGTATGTTATCCCATTCTCGATTATCACACTATACTCTTAAAGTGTTGCTATTCTACTTTTACTGCTCAGGCTGCCTCCTGTTGCATTCTGGGCTTTGTAGTTCAGTGAGATCTAAGAGCTCTCTGGATGAATAGTCCAAATGCCCCACCCTAAACTATTTTTGTGGATTATCAATTGATATTATTACAAGGGTGTCACTTATTCTTATGCTCCAATGGAAACAAAAGAAAAGATATGCCTTTACAGAGAACATGTTTAATTATTTTATAAACTCAACTCATCTGGGAATCTGCTTCAATAGATTGTTCAGTTCCTTAAAAGTGTGTTTGGGTATCAAATCAAAATAATAAGAGGACCAGGTCTCCAGAACATCATATAGTTTGATACTCTGTCATGGTGCATAGGCTAGTTCCATTGCAAAACTGGATCTGCCACTTCATCTCAATGCACAAAGATCAGTTCCTAGGTCTTTGTGCACTAACAACCATTATTAAAATTGGTGCAGACCTTCATTTCCATATACAAAGAATTTGTAATTTGTATTGGCATCCCCATATGCCAATGGCATATATACGTTTGTACCTGGCTTGCACTATGTACTTGGCTTCCAAATGCATCTGAGGAAGTAGACTGAAGTCTATGAAAGCTCAGGCTGCCAATTTCTTTCTTTCAGTTAGTCTCAAATGTGCTACAAGATCTCTCTATGTACTGATTCTACAGACTAACACAACTATATTTTTGAATGCAAATAATCAGTTTATCAATATTCCTGGATAGATTACAAAATAGATAAGCACCCATTGTCCCCACCCTTCTTTCTTGAGCTCCCACTCAAGCTGAAGCAAACTGCAGCAGTCTTTCTAATATAACAGAGGAACTTCAAGAGAAACACTGAGTTGGCTTTGCTCTGAGTAGTCCTGGAGTATAAGGCTGCATTCCCACTACGATATACATCGCATGAGGATGCGATGTATATGACTCTAGTTCCCATTTGGAATTTATTCTGATCCTTTTCAGACTGATTCCGTAGGGAAAAATGTAGGGTAAACCCTGAGGTTTCCTGACACCACTTCCAAAGTGGTGTTTTGGGGGATTCTAAAATAAATTGATTCACCCCAATAGAAACCACAGTGGGGGATTCGCATCCATCGCTGGTGACAGGGACATGGCAGGGGCAGCTGCAATGGCCCCTACCATCTTCCCTCCTTCCTCCTCATCCATCAGACTCCCTCCCCACTGCCACCCTTAGATGGCAGTGGCCCCAGAGGGACCCCATTGGTTCCTCCTTCCCTCCCTCCACCAGCCTACCTGGGTACTGGTGGCCTGGCAGCATTGGCGACAATGACAGCGAGAGCAGCACTCCTCCTCCATCTGGACCGCTCTCCTTCTCTACGCCATCATGCCTAAATTAGTAGGAGGTCAGGACAGAAGGAGAGAGGCAGGCTGGGAGTATGGAGACATGCACACACACATGTCCTCCATCCTCCATCCTCCCTGCCTGCCTCTCTCCTTCTACTCCAGCCTCCTTCTAATGTAGGATCAACATGTCCAAGACGGAGCTTCTTATTTCCCCTCCTAAGCCCGCCCTTCAATATTCCTTTTCTTTCTCTTTCAATAACATCTGTATTCAGCAGGTTCAGGAAGCTCGCAGTCTTGGTTTCATTCTTGACTCCTCTCTGTCATTTATCCCTCAGATCCAGGCCACAGCCAAGGTCTGTAGATTTTTTTCTCTATAATATTTCCAAAATCCGTCCATATCTCTTGGCTTCTACTGCAAAGACATTGGTCCATGCCCTAGTGGTCTCATGATTAGATTACTGCAACCTTCTCTTGGCAGGGCTTCCTCTCTCTCACCTCCATCCACTAATTTCTGTTCACTCAGCTACTGGTATTATCTCACTCACTCGCCACTACAACCATGTCTCCCCCTTATTGTCATCCCTTCACTGGCTCCCCTTCCACATTCAATATAAGCTTCTCCTGCTCACTTTCAAAGCCCTGCACAGGCTGGCCCCTCCCTATCTTTCAGAACTTCTTTCTCCCTACATTCCCACTCGTTCCCTCCATTCTGGTAGCCAAGGTCTCCTGTCCCAGGCAAGGATTTCCACTACCGCATCCTGGATTTGTCCTTTCTCACTTGCTGCCTCTCACTCCTGGAACCTCCTCCCCTTACAAGCATGGCTCAACATATCTCTAACCACTTTCAAAACTGAGTTAAAGACCATATTGCTTAGGGAAGTGTTCCCAGGGAGTTTGTGATTGTGATCTGGTTGTTTTGATACTTGATTCAATATTTGATATCTGCTGTTTTAACTTGTTTTCTTATGATGTTTCTAACTTTCTGTTTTAACCTCTAGACTGTATGCCATACGCAGGCTTTTTACATATCCTTGATTTTATTTGGTTTTTGTACAGCACCGTGTACCTTTACCATTCTTTATAAATAAAGCTAATAATAATAATAATAATAATAATAATAATAATAGGCCTGACAGGGCAGAGAACCAGTGCAGTCTGGATGGAAGAGGAGGAGGAGTGCTGCCGCTGGGCCACCAACACCCAGGTAGGCTGACAGAGGGAGGGAGGGAAGGAGGGGAGGAGGAGGAGGAGGAACCCATGGGGTCCCTCTGAGGCCACGACCACCCTTGGATCCATGCATCCAAGGGTGGCATTGGAGAGGTAGACCCACTGGGGTCCCTCTGGGGCCACTGCCACCCTTGGATCGTGCAATCTAAAGGTTACAGTGGGGAGGGAGACCCTCCATCCTCCCTGACTGCCTCCATTGCTTCACCAAGATTCTTGGCCTTGTTAGCCCACAGGAAATTAGCTGCGACCAATCTGGGATTTTTAGCGAACTGTGGAGTCTAAACTGGGAGCCAAATTTGAATAACAAACTAGCTTATTTTAGAAAAATAGCTCAACAAGAGTTGCACCTTAATGTTTAAGAAATTTTCTCTGTCTAAAGATTGCTTACAACTAAAGCCTCTAATTCTAGCACACATGGTTTGTAAAAAGAAAAAGACACCAAGAGTTAAATTTCCTACTTCACCTCTTTTTATAAACTAAAATTCTTTATGCTGCCATAAATTAATTTTTCATATTGTAATCTATTTATCCCCCTTTCCCCTACCCTAGTAAGTGGCAGCTTAAATTTGAACCATTCACTTGGATATTTCAATTATAATTTAAAACTAATGGCTATGAAATATGCATGCCTTGGCAACTTTGAGAATAAATATCTCTGGGAATATTGTGTATGAAAAGTAGAAATATTAATTTGACAGTACAAACTTTGTCGCATACTGTGTGTGCGTGTGTATGTGTTAAAACACTATATCAGTTCTATAAAGGTAGACATCTAACATTCCATAGAACTTTAGATTTGATGAGGCAACCATTGTATCATCTAAGGGAATGTGGATTTTTCTCAAAGGGGGAGATTTGATCTCAGATGCCCCTTCCCAACTCCCAGGGGAACCTTACCAGCACTTAACTTTCAGGCTTCAGATCTCTGATGTCAGCAGAACCAAAGCAGGTGAGATAGAAAGACAGGAACCCAAGATACAGTAGATCAAACTAGTGATCAGTCTATCTTAGTACCATCTACAATGTACTGAGATAGTATAGTGTAGAATGTTTTTTTAACCCTGGGAGGACTTGGAGAACAAAAGCCACCTTGATCCTCTTGGAGAGGTGGTATAAAAATAAATAATAAGTAGTAGTAGTAGTAGTAGTAGTAGTAGTAGTAAAATGGCCATGAGGGCCACTTGCAGCCCATAGGCTTCACTTTGCCCTGCCCTGACAACCAGACTCAGGTCTTCTTTATAGATTCCAGGGGTGAGCCAGGGACTGGATATTGCATGAAATTTTTCTTTACTAAGTTTGAGCTTGAAAGGATCAGATGACATTAGGCCCGCATGGTAACTACAGCTCAAGAATTTCTACATTTGGTTGTTGTTGTTTTTTCTTTAAAAAGTCCTGGGAAAGTGAAGAATACAGTTGTTATATTCTACTTTTCTTTGAAAGAGCTGAGTGTCGACATATGGTTATCACTCCCAATTTTATCTTCTCAAGACTCCTGTGAGTTAGGTTAATGGGAGGAGGGTTAAGCCTGGGTTGCCCAGTCGTAACCACCAGTGTAGGGAGATGTGGGATCTTCTGTCCTTCATATATTTTTGGACTCACAAAAACCACAGTCAGCAGGCCTGTGGTAAGAGATTGTGGCCACAGTTGTGCAAAACACCAGGGAGATTTCTTAGCTTTGCACTATTTCTTTTCCTCATATTCAGCCAGTTTTTCAAAGCTGTTTTTCTGCAAATAGGTAAGACACAAATACTTCATTTGCTCATTGAACAAACATCTGTGCAATTAACCTCTTTCTACATACAAGTTATACCAATATGCTGAGCTGCTTTTTAAAGCATGCGGCACATATCCAATATGCCAACATATCATACTGTTTGTTTGACACCCTAGAAATCCTTTGGAAACAGAGATCTATCAAACTGCTCACAAAAAGGGAGTCTTCTTGGTTACCATGGGTGTATAACAATTTTCTTTCAAAAAGATAGGCTGCAAGACATTAGGAATATAATATTTGATGATGGTGTTATGGTCCATTTAGCTGCAAAGCTTTTATATATTTCTTCACTCAGAATGATTTCAGATCTGGGAACAGTCTATATTTTCTCAGTAAGTATATAAGTATATAACCTCCCAGATGCCCTCCTTTCCCAGGACATATCCTCCATTTCTCTCTCCTGTGCAGGAGGAATTCCAAAACATACTCTCTCTTGCTCTCCCACCAGTGCTGGAAGTCTGCACCGGGCAAGCAACAGCAGTGGCGGTAAGGCAAGGTTGGGGGACCTGGGAGGAAGACGAGGAGGGTGGGATTGAGAAGAGGGGGTGTTTATTTTAAAAAACAAAAGATTAATTGATTGACTGCTTTTGTAACAACTTGCAAAAGACAGGTAGTTTCAAAATCATTCAATCGATTAATCTCTCTTTAGAAAAAAAAAAAGTACAAAGGCAGCACTGACCCTGGGGTGGTGGGGGGGTGGTGGTGGTGGTGGTGGTGGTGGTGCCCACTTATTTGCCTGGCTTCAAAATCGATTCATCAGGATAGTACTGCAAAAGGAAACTCCAAGCTTTTGGCATTTGCCATGGGTTTTCCCCACTGTAATAGGTCAAATGGGGATCAGATTCTAATTCCAGTGGGAACTAGGGCCATAAAACCCACATCAAGATGTGGACCTTTTCGTAGTGGGAACAAGCACAATCAAACAAATATTTTTGAAAGATCCTGAGATACAGAGCACATTTTTAGGGAGATGGATTCAAAATGTTCTTTTACTGTCACATCTTTTCTTTCTACTTGTAAACAGGATTTTCAATGGATTCTGAACTGAATTGTACCTCCTTTTTGAGGGATGTTAATTCAAACCTGTGATATCAGATCCAGTGATGGTAATTTGCAGCATCTGTTATTCAGCTGACTTCTAAGTACAATGGTACAATGCTAAGATCAGAATTATATCCATTAAAAAGAAATGCTAGATAGCCAGTGTGATTTAGTGGTTTGAGAATAGGACTTGGACTCTGGAGATCGGAGTTTGATTCCTTGATCTACCATGGAAAACCACTGGGTGATCATGGGCAAGTCACACACTCTGAACCCAGAAAAATCCATGGTATAGTTATCTTAGGGTCACCATAAGTCAGAAATGTCTTGAAGGCACACAAAAACAATAAAAAGAAATGGATACATGTTTCTATCTGCAGAATCAGGATACTTTGAGAAGTCTTTATTTTATATCAATTTCCCCCTTAACTTGATGCCTTTTGGATAGGTTGGATTACAGCTCCCATCACCTCCAGCCAGTTGGTTATGTTGTCTGAAGATTATGAGAGCTGTACACTGGTGGGCATCACATCAGGGAAAGCTAATTTAAATCTTTCTTAGTCCTGTTGTTCAGAAGCTCAGTCATATTCTTTTTCCTGAACAATATTTTCCAAAAGAAATCTTTTGGTTTCTTTATTGATCCAATATTGATTTTAGCTGTCACTGTTCCCAAAAGATAACTTGTTCCTTAAAACCTCATTTAGGAGAGATTTTTTTGTTATTCTTGTTGCTGGGAGAGTAGATGTGGCTTTTCTCATTTTCTCTGATGACAATGAAAGCAGTGAGTTGTCCTTCAAAAAGAACGGGGAAAAGATACAATACTTGTCCTGTTTGTTTCTTCTGTTTTGCATGTACAGTAAACTGGTCCCTGAGCTTGTCATTGAAATGTTGTTTTGTTTTCGTTTGTGTGCTACCATGTTAACCTAAATTAATGTAAGCAATTAAACTGCTCATTATCTTAGGGTTGAAAATTAAGTGCCAGTTTGTAGAGCAGCACCTTTGGAGAGCAATATTAGAGCAGAACATCTAACAAACATAGTTATAAATGGAAAATGGAAATGCAGAGGAGATACTGGGCAGAGGGCTGAACTAAAGCATTCCAAGGAACCTGTGCTGGACAAAAGATATCTATGACATCAAATTAGGAGAAGATAAGGAGGTATTTCTCACTTGCTTAGAGCTTGCACTGGTAACATGACATCCCCTCTTGGTTTGGGATATGTGGAGATTTTTATTTCTGTTTGTTTGTGACAAAGGTTTACATAGTAAATTGATATTGAAATTGGGAAGAACCTGGTATTTCAAAATGCCAAACATGGGAGAAGCCGGAAGCAAGAGATCCATCTATCTAATGCTTTGAATGCTTATCTCTTAGAAGTCAGGGTTTGAATTTTTATGTAATAGAGGTATACATGTTCCTGAAGGAGCTTTAGGAAGCAGCAAGGAGCAGCAAGGAGACATAGAAAAAAGACTCCTTCTAACCCCCTCCCGCATCCTGAAGGAGCCCCAAGAAGCAGCAAGGAGAGGTGGGGAAAGAATCCATCTAATCCCCTCCCAGCCATGTGAGTCCATCTCAGCCCTGGCACAGACCATCTCAGCACCCACCGCAACTTTCCAGAGGAAGAAGAGGAGAAAACAGAGAGGAAAGACAAGGAAAATAAAACAAGGGCTAGAAGACAGATGAGAGACTAAAATAAAGAAGGTCATGAGGAGGAAAGGGGAAAGGAGGGAGGAGGGAGGAGATAATTAAGGAAATGATCAATTCAACAATAATGGTGAGGAGGGAGAATGACATAGGCAAACAACTACTGGGCAGCAGCAGTAGTGCTTAATTGTGGCGTCCCTCAGGGTGCCATCCTGTCCCCAATGCTATTCAATATCTACATGAAGCCACTGGGTGAAGTCATCCAGAGGCATGGAGCTCAGTGTCTTCAGTATGCTGACGACACTCAGATATACCTCTCCATGACTAGATCATCGGCTCAGACTTCAGATGGTGTCTCTCCTTTTAATGACTGTCTTGCAGCAGTAATAGATTGGATGAGGAGAAACAGATTGAAACTAAATCCAGACAAAACAGAGGTACTAACAGTGACAGGCCTGAAACCAGGTTTGGGAATACAGCCTCCAGTCCTAGATGGAGTCACACTCTCCCCGAAGGACTCTGTTCGCAGTCTGGAGGTACTTCTGGACTTGTCGCTCCACATGACAAGTGAGGTGAATGCGGCAGTCAGGAGTGCCTGTTATCAGCTTCGGCTGATACGCCAGCTGCACCCTTTCCTGGATATGAAGAATCTGGAATCTGTGGTATATGCTTTGGTAACCTCACGTTTGGACTTCTGTAACACACTGTACATGGGGCTACCCTTGTGCTTAAGCTGGAAACTTCAGCTGGTTCAAAATATGGCAGCCAGGCTTATCACCGGAACATCCAGGTGAGAGCACATAACACCTGTGCTTAAGGCTCTCCACTGGCTGCCGATCAGTTTCCGGGCACAGTACAAGGTGTTGTTTTTAACCTTTAAAGCCCTACATGGCTTGGGTCCAGCTTATCTTAAGGAAAACCTCTTCCCATATGGACCCCCCCCCCACACACACACACACACACTCCTCTCCTCTGGGAGGAACCTGTTGCAGCCTATGAAAACTAGGCAGTTGCAAACCTCCCAGAGGACTTTTTCCGCTACCACTCACAAGCTTTGGAATGGCCTGCCGGACAAGATACATCTTTTGACTGCTTTAAAAAAGCTATAAAGATGCATCTCTTCTGGCAGGCCTTCCCTGTAACTTCTTAAATCCCCGGCTCCAAAATTGGGTCCTATCTTCTGTTAGTTCTTAACACTCTGACCCTGCTGCTATTATCCACCTTGTCCAAGAATAGTTGTTTCATGAGGAAGCATTATGTTTTTAATTAGTGTTTGGTTTTAATTTTTTAATTTATTGTTAGTTTAATTTAATTTTAAGGAGTGGGAGGTTAGGTATTAGGTTGTTGTATTGTTTTAACTTGTGTCTTTTAATCTTGTTATCCCCCACTCCGATTGTTTCAACAGAGGAGCGGGCTATAAATAAAAATTATTATTATTATTATTATTATTATTATTAGTGGTGGGTGTCACTAAAGTGAAGAACAGCTGTGACATCATAGCTAACACTTCTTAGCACTGTGTGCAGGGAGGTGTAGGTGGTCCTCCTTGTGTAATCCCCCACCTAGAAAACCCTATGAGGAGACATCAAAAGTGTCACACAGGCAGACAAGAGTACTTACAGAGAGATAGGAAAACACACTTGCGAGAGCAGCTAAGGGCAGTCAAAAATGACGAAGCAAGTAGTAAACACTCTCAGAAAGACAAACCCAATCAGAAGCAGCAGCACCACACATAAAAAAGGAACATGGAATGTGAGAAGCATGAGCCAAGGGAAGCTAGACATAGTGAAAGTGGAAATGCAACACATGAACATAGCAGTACTGGGGGTGAGTAATGGACAGGAATGGGCCACTTTGAATCAGTAAACCATAATATTCTACTTGGGGAATGAAAAGACAAGAAGAAATAGGGTGGCTTTCACACCAAGAAAAGATGTTGCAAAAGCAGTCAGAGGATACAATGTAAAATCCGACTAAATCATCTCAATAAGGTTCCATGGGAGACCTATGAATATCAACATAATTCAAGTATATACCCCAACCACTGAGGCAGAAGAAGGAGAAATGGATAGATTTTATGAAGGAGTACAGGAAGAAATTGACAACACACCAACACAATCTCTTGTCAGAATCCTTGTAGTATTCTTCCAGATATGGGTTAGTAGAGGTAGTTGGGGATGATGGTACATAGTTAGTTGCTAGATAGAGAGGAGGAGTGCATAACGGTGCCAGGAGGATTTATCAGTTGACCTTGGGGCTGCTCGGCTCTGAGCTTGGAATGCAGCAGTTTCTGGTGGGAAGCATTGTGAAGGGGGGAGATAAGGTGGAACCGAAACCTATGGAAAAAAACTGGAATAGATCTTTCGCGGGCTTTTGTGAGAAAGAGGGAGGTGTGGTACTTTGGAAGATATAGGGGTGCTGGGCGGGGACTGGTCAGTCTCAGCTAAGAAGCTGAATGGTGTGGTTTTGCTGATCCTGGAGCATCAATAAAGTTCTGTTTATTCTACATAAAGCTGACTGGTTGATTGTCTGGGATTCTGGACCCCTGTTCTGACATCTCTCATTGGAGATTGGAATGCAAAGGTTGGAAGTAAAGAAAAATTCAAAACAGTAGACAGATTTGGACTAGGCGAAAGGATTCATTCAGGTGAGCATCTGATTGATTTTTGTGAAGCCAGCAACCTATTCATTGGAAACACATTTTTCATACCACCAAAGAAAAGGTTATACACATGGACATCACCAGATGGCCAACACAAAAACCAAATAGATTGCATAATTGGAAATAAAAGATGGTGAAGCTACATACTAGTGGCCAAGACTAGACCATGTGCTGATTGTGGCACAGATCACAAACTAATTATTTCAGAAATATTAATTAAAAAAACCTCAAGAAGAGAACAAAACCAGTCATCATACCAAAATACAATTTAAACAACATTTCCACAGAATTCATTGACAATATAAGGAACAGATTTACATTACTAAGAATAACAGATCATGAACTGAATGAGCTTTGGTCTGAGGCCAGGGACATAATAAAAGAATGATGCATAAAGACATTTCCAGCAGATGAAAGGAAAGTGAAGAAACCATGGATGATAGATAAAATGCTACAAGCAATAAAGGAAAGATGAGAAACAAAACAAAAAGGAGACAGGAATAAACTAAGAATCATGAATGCAACAGTAGAATGGCTAGTGTGCAAAGATAAGGAAAATTACTACAATGACAAATGTAGAGAAATAAAAGAGAACAACAGAAAGGGAAGAACAAGAGATCTATTCCACAAGATTTGAGAAATCAAGGGAAAGTTCAAAGCAAGGACACTCTATGACAATAAAAATAACATAATTCAGGATGAGGAAGGAATAAAAAGATGATGGATACAATACACAGAAGAGTTGTATAAAATAGATAACAACATGAAGGACACATGGAATGAAGAGCCATATGAAGATGAACCCCAAATTCTAAAAACTGAAGTGGAAGCTGCATTAAAGGAAATGGCAAAAAACAAGACTCCAGGAACAGATGATATTCCAATAGAACTGCTGCAATCCATATTGACAGAATCAGCTCTAGTGCTAACCAGTATATGTCAACAGTTATGGGAAACAAAATGGCCAACAGACTGGAAGCAATCAATATACATCCCCATCCACAAAAAATGAGACACAAGAGACTACAGCAACTATAGAACCATAGCACTAATCTCCCAGGCAAGCAAAATCATGCTCAAAATTCTGCAAAATGGGGTCTAACCATACATGGAGAGAGAAATCCCAGAGATCCAAGCATGGTCCAGGAAAGGAACAGGCACCAGGGATCACATTGCAAATATATGATGGCTAATGGAGCGTAGCAGGGAGTTCCAAAAGAAAATCATCATGTGCTTTATATTCTATAGCAAAGCTTTTGACTGCATAGATCATGAAAGGCTATGGAACGCCCTTAAATACATGGATGTGCCAACACATCTGATAGTCCTAATGAAGACTCTGTACTCAAGAGGCTACTGTCAGGACAGAACATGGAGAAGCAGAATGGTTCCCAATTGGCAAATGAGTCAGACAAGGCTGCATCCTATCATTAAGGAAAACAGGCTTGGAGATGGAAGAGGAAGGAGTGAAAATAGGAGGAAGAAATATCAACAATATGAGATATGCTGATGACACCATAATATTAGCAGAGTACCTCACAGATGTGAAACAGCTACTAAGGAAGATCAAAGAAAGCAGCACAAAGGCAGGCTTATTGTTGAACATAAAGAAAATAAAAATAATGACCACAGAGAACTTACATTCAAACTAGATAATAAGGAAATAGAAATAGTAAAAGAGTTCTCATATCTGGGAGCAACCATTGATTGCAACAGAGAGTACAGCCAGGAAATCAGAAAAAAGATTAAGGGTGGCTATGAAAGAACTAGAAAAGATCTAACATGCAAAGACATACTCAGCACAAAAGTCAGAATCATACAAGCCATTGTGTTCCCTATTACCATGTATGGATGTGAGAGCTGAACAGTGAAGAAAGAAGAAAGGAGGAAAATCAACTAATTTGAGATGTGGTGCTGGAGAAGAGTGCTGAGGATTCCATGGACAGCCAAAAGGACAAACAAATGGGTCCTAGAGCAGATCAAGCCAGAAATATCCCTAAAAGCCAAGATGACACGACATCGACTGTCATACTTTGGACACATCATTAAAAGGCATGAATCATTGGAAAAGTCAGTAATGTTAGGAAAGGTGTAGGGAAGTAGAAAGAGAGGGAAAACCACATGCCAAATGGATGGACTTTATTAAAGAGACCACGAATATGAGCTTGCAGGAACTGGGCAGAGCTGTAGAGGACAGAGAGGCCTGGAGATGTCCCTTCCATAAGGTCACCATGGGTCAAGATTGACACAAAGGCATTTAACAACAACACCAAAATATGCCACATTGTTTCAAATTTACCAGATTTACTTGTTTCAAAGGGCTGACATTCTCACAATGCCAGACTGCCGCATCTCAAGGGCAGGTCTCAACTAACCCTGAAATTTGTGGAGATATTTACATGTATACATTACCTGTTGTTTATCCCAGATCGGCCTTTTTAGTCATCAACGCGCTTGCAGTAAGTGTGGGATGAGTCCTTCCTGAATCTTCGTTAGCGAAGAAAAGCCAGAGATTGCATTGTTTACTATAATGAGGCATGCTTAATAAACTTGAATATTAGATTTTGTGCATAAGACAGGAAAGCTGTCTTTTGCCTAATTATACTCAAATTGTTAAAAATTCATAATGGAAAAGGTAAGGCTGTGGCCTGGACCCTTTGTCCATCCTGAGAAAATCCAACCCTCATTTTAAACTGCAGAATTCCTTCCATCTCCATATCCTGCTGGCAAGAAAATGGTTTTAGTGATAATGAGCAATTAGTGTTTAACTGTCTTTGTCACCTCTGCTGAATAGAGACCTGAAGAACTGGTTTGGACAGGTATACCCCCATTTTGAAGTAAATACCTACACTGATTGGCTTTGTACTTTGTGTTCACAACTGCACTGTATGGCTTTGCTACGATCACTTCAGAGACATTATCATGTTCACCTCTACCCTTTTGCAAGCACATGTTGAGGTCATGTTTGCTCCACCCAGGGGTGTTCCCTTCACTCTTAGGAGACCACCCTGAAGTTAGAAAGATTTTAAGTACAGACACACAGGGCTGTCTTTCTTACCTTCCCCAATCTCCAAGTCACCTTCTCCACATTAGAATGTGTATATTTTAGTCTGTAAACCTCTTAAGCTTAGCTACATTCCTTTAGGTCCGATCAGATTGGTTAGGATTGGTTGATTTTTAGGTCCCATGCCCCTAAACATGATTTCACTAAAGAAAACTAACTTAGATGTCTGATTTGGAAGAAGGTACATATGAGGGGGTATCCAAAAGTTTTATTGATCATCTTTTAAAAACAAAATGACAGAAAGTTTGTTTTAATTTGTAGCTGTTAACTTATCTCTATGTAGTCACTATCTAGATTTATACATTTTTCCCAGCTTATCTTGACCATCTGAATACCTGATATTGTAGAAGCCTGCAGATTGCACCCAATGAGAATTTTAAACGTTAATCACTTCTGGCAGAGCCAGTCACAAAAATAAAGGATGCAATGAGCTGATTTTCTCAGCAACGTGCACTTAGGGACCAATGATGACACTGACAAAATTTCATCAATATGCCATACTAATTTCCGCTTCATAATTATTTCTTTACGATACCCACTCGAAAGGTGCAATCTCCAGACTTGTACAATATCAGGTATTTGGAGGGTCAAGATATGCTGGAAAAATTGTATAAATCTAGGTAGTGACTATATAGAGATAAGTTAACAACTACAAATCAAAACAAACTTTCTGTCAATTTTTTTAAAAGGTGATCATTAAAACTTTTGGATACCCGCTCATATGTCAGTTCCTTCTGTCAAATTATACAGCTTCTGCATCCTCAATACTATTTTCAGACCAGTTCAATGTGCCATTGTTGACATTTTATTAAGCACAAGAAGGCAAGATGCTGCCTATTGTTTCATTCAGTGGAAAAATGAAATGAAATGAAAAACAGTGTGTGCACAACCACTACCGATTGGCCTACAGTGGAACAGATGGATATCTATGTAGATTATTTGATGTGTATTGAAAATTCAAATGTTACAGACTCTGGGAGGAATAAGATGTGGCCTTTATGAAAATGAAGACAATAAGATAGGAAATGTCTGCCAATTTCCCCCCTTCTTTTTAGTAAATGGCAACATTTTTAAGGCGAAAACAACTGAATAAAAATATATATACTGGACTAAATAATAAGCTCTCTCTAGAAGCTCTCTCTATTTATGTGTTTTATATTAAATGCTACTTACCTAATTATGGGTTTGAGGAGTCATTGGAGCAGCAGGAGAAGAGAAGACAGAGCATTGTTTACTTTTTCCACAATTTCCCCAAAGAAAACAATTTCTCTTTAGCAAATTTAAATTCTAAATTTCAGAGACAGCTATTTAACATCTAAGGGCATCAACTGTTTTCAGTGTAGATATGATAGCTTTCCATTTATCATTTTACAGAAATATGAAAAAAATACCAAAAGTTTACTCAGTTTCCTAAAGCATTTTAATGAAAAAGCAAACATATAGAGTAGTATCCTACATCAAGCAGGCAGAGAATAATCCTCAGATGACTCTGTTCCATGTTCAGTTTTCATGTAAGTCTTTTTTTGGAGGGGTTCAGGGCAGTATTCAAAAGCTAGCCCCGTTCATGACCAGTCAACAATCAGGAAATAACTATTAACAAATTATTGTTTTGCCAAAATCCCAAATGAAAATATTGATTTTAATTAACTTAGTAATACATTTCTCTCTAAAATTATCAGTATTGTTATGCATAAATTATATGATGCACACACTGTGTGCATTTATGAAAGACCCATGCACCAAATATGGGTGGATTTTTGTTATGGTTGGTTTTGCCAAGAGGCAAAAAGAAAGCCTTCCAACACTCAGAGGATAAGCATTGTAATAAGGGGACACCTGCCAGGCCTATAAGGGTAAGATTTTTGTTCCTCGAATATAAAACATTTCTTCTAATAAGGGACGCTTGATATGCTGACCATAAAATGTACATTCTTCACACAACCCTTTAACATATAGACAAGGTACTGTGCTTGTGCATATCTCAAAATCTGTCTTCAAGAACATATGAACAGATGATGTTAGTATTTCTGACTTGGGCTCTAATTGAGCTCAGCAAATATGTTCAAGGAATACAGTAACCTTGTGTTGCATATATTGTTTTGGGGCAATGGGAATGGATTTCATTTCACATTGCTGTATCACCAGCTAACAACAACACCTTGTCATTTCAATCTCTCTCTCTCTCTCTCTCTCTCTCTCTCTCTCTCTCTCACACACACACACACACACACACACACTGCCATCTTTGAAATCATATGTTAGTCTCATCTCCACCTCCATCTGGAACTAAACAGAAGCAGTTATATAATAAATAACTCAGTTTTCCTGGTATTTTGTCTAGGCAATAGAAATTCAGTAAATTCTGTGATATTCAGCAAAAGGGGTGGGGGACTGATCCATTTGCTACAGCAGCCTCCCTTATGATTTATGGACTGTTCTCATTGTAATAATAATGAAAAAAACAGATTGCCAAATATGGATGATATTTGTCAGTGTGATGTGTCTGTATCACACTTACCAGCAGTCGATGCTTATGTCAACAATGCAACTTTTTTTGGAATAAATATCCACAGGATCATGCTGCACAAATCAGAGTTTGGAAAAAAGACTTTTTTAAATATAACTTCCAGAATCCCCTTAAACAAAACACTAAGCTAAATGGTTGGTTTACAGCTAAAAATATTTTCTTTTTTACTCTAAAGTAAGAATGTGATGTTTGAATAGTTCCCACCACACATGGTTAATGGAGGCTAAAGCTCCCTCCCAACTTCTTTACACTAAATTCCCAAACAAGAGGATGAAAAGAAAAGAAATTGTTGTTATCCTGTCTTTTTTCCCTTTCAGGACTCAAGGAGACTTACAACTATTAAAACAAATATAGATTAAAATTCACAATGTACAAAAGTTAGAAAGTAATTAAATTGTCAAAAATTATAACTAGTTAAAAACATAAATTTTAAAAAATAAAAGGGAAGAGGAAATAGAACACCAGCACATTAAACAAGGCCCGTCCCATAAGCAGTCAGTCCTCAAAGACCTGCCAAGCCAAATACAATCTTCACCTGCTTGTGGAAAGATAGCAAGGGGGGGTGCACCAGTCTAGCCTCTCTAGGAAGAGAGTTTGAGAGCCAGGGAGCAGACACCAAGAGGGGCCCTCCAGCATTCCCACCAAATGCACATGTGAAGGTGGAGAGACAGAGGGAAGGGCCTCCCCAGAGGATCTGAAAACATGGGGAGGCTCACTTAGGAGAACATGGTCCTTCAAAGATGGGCAAATTGAGTGGAGAAGGGGGAAGGACAGGTTGCTTACCTGTAACTGTAGTTCTTCGAGTGGTCATCTGCAAATTCACACAAATGGGTTATTCTGCGCCTGCAGACAGCTATCCTCGGAACCTTCTTGGAGATTTCAAATGCGTTTTGGCGGTAGCTCCACCCCCTCCCCAACTGCCTACATTAGCCGGTTTCCCGCCTAAACCCTCAGTTCCATGGACGCCGCAGCAGCATCCGAGGACCGAAGGAGAGGCAGGGCACGACTATGAGGGGAGGACGGGCGGGATTTGTGTGAATTCGCAGATGACCACTCGAAGAACTACAGTTACAGGTAAGCAACCTGTCCTTCTTCTTCGTGGTCTCTGCGAATCACACAAATGGGTTAGACTAGCAAGCTTAGGTCAACGGAGGAGGGAGTGCCATGCCACACAGAACGGCATATTGACCCCAAATAAAATCCGCAGTCGGGAAACCAAGGCCAAGGGCCTGCAGACATGGGGACGCACAGTCCCACTGGTATGACGACTCTACAGAGTTGTGTAGAAAACCCAATACTGAGACAGAGTGGAACAGTTACCAATGCAGGTGGAACGTGCCCATTGGTAGAAAACAGGCTTGCCAGCTAACCGTATGTTGCACAGACTGTATGTAGACTTTGATGGTCCATATTAAATGGCAGGTGTAAAACTAAGGGCAGGGAAAAAAGCCCTGACCAGACTTGTTGGTAATGGAGATTATACCAAAATTATTGAATAGGTAAGCGATGTGGAATCAATTAATCTCGCTAATGTGAGCAGCTCCTGGAAGATGGCAAGCAAAAAGGTCTGGTATACAGACATTGTCCAATCCAAGGTGGATTGAATCCAACAGGAAGGGCAAAGGGCTCAATGTGAGGCTGTACAGGCCGGGATGTTGGTATCCAGGAAGACGGGCTTACAGAGCCCTCAGACTTGAGGTGTGTCATCAAAGAATCTTGAAATTAGGAAAAGGGCAGTGACCTGATAAAGCCTCCAAAAGCCATGAGTTGGAGATTATGGCCGTGACAGACACAGCCTTAGAATGCTCAACAGTCTAGGGATAAATGCCATCTTTCCAGGGAATGAAGAAGACCATCTGTGGTTGGGAAGTCCATCCATAGAGAGAGAGCCTAATGACATCAAAGTTCCAGCAGTGATTTCTGGAACAAATATTTTCTCATTAAGTCCCAACAAATTCCTTTCAAGGAAGAAAAGTGAGAAGATCAGAAAATCCAATTGTTGTGACACACAAGGCAAGCTGCATTGAAGCGTAATGTTCAAGGCTATCAGCCGGAAGCATGCCGATCTTGGTGAACATGAGAACCAAAAAACAGTGGCTAGTATGATGCCAATAGGACTAGTTACAGCATTGTAGAAGTGAAGGGATACCCTCTGGGGGCAGCATCCCACAATGTGATATCCCATAGAAGCTGTATCAAGGATATCACAACATGGCAAGAAAAACCAGAACTGATAGGCGAACAGTATAGCAGGAGTGACCTGGTGTCAATGCATCATGAATGGGCCCTAGGAACAAACCTGTTCAGAGCAGTGGAGCTGGAATAGACTTTAAGAGCCACAAAGTCCCCTTCTAGCCAGGTGTTACAAAACACCAGGCAATATGACAAATCATCATAATGATCTCCCTAATGCTTAAGAGGCCCGACTCAAGCTGAAGCATTAATCCACTGCAATAAGCCAGTCTGAACAGAAGGGTTTGGAGACCGTATAGCAGTGGCTCAAACCCCTTATCGTATAGTTCCAGCACATGTAATGAAGCCTTAAGAACGCTGTGATGGGGCACAGCAATTAGGCAGAGTGCAGGACTCCCTTTGGGGAGAGAAGCCCCAGGAAATTTGCAGAAGGCATGGTTAGCCTTTGGCATGGTTGCAGGTGGAGGTCTGAAATATCACCTCACCAATTTGACTCCTTGGACCAGAGGTTCAGGAGAAATAGGGTGGTATGGCATCAGTCGGCCAGGAGAGATGGGACAGCCATGCACATCTCAAGACCTTCAAGTACCCACAGGGTGGACAAATCTTTAAATGGAGGCTCGAAAAGGGATCTCTCCAGAGGGCAATCCTGCCCAGAGCAGAAAATGGAATTGAATTGTAGCAGTTGTTTGCCACCCGTTGCAAGGAAGAGAGTGGTCTCGACAAGAACCCCTTGGAAGGGGCCTGGGAAATAGATATGCATTTCTCACCATATCTAGTGGCCCTTGATAAGAGGCATCAACTGCTTTAGATGACACTCACACCAGGAAGTGGTAAAACCTTTCCATGTGAATGATGGCCTTTGAGCGATGGTATCAAGGCCTTCCACAGGTGAAAAAGAGGATTGCAGTTGAGCTGGTACCAGGTGCATAATGGAAGGCATCCCTCGGTATGGAGCGATCAAACCAAATTATGAGATTTGATTGTGCAGTCTTGAAGCTGTTCATATGGTGAAGCATTACCTGTAACCATAGTGAACAGGCTGTACTCCAAAATCTTACAAAGGCCAACTCAGAAGTGAGACTTGGATGTCTACATAAAGTGACATTCAGTCGTTCTACTTGAGAGGAAGGACATTGTCATAAATTGTAACATGAGAATGGTGATATCCTCCCTCAGTACGGAGGGAGCACCATGTTCCCCCGAATAGGTTATATATATGGATGGCCGTTGTGCCGGCTCTCGGTACAGAAGGAATATTTACACTGTATAGCTGTCTAATGAGGCTGGCATCCCTCGATATTGAGAGCAACCTGAAATGTGTCTCAGTTTCAAAGGAAATGGGACCAGAGTCTGTTTCAGGGTGACCATCTTTGGCTCAGGAGCAAAGAACTGACCACTGGTGGTGATTCAAGGGAGAAATTGTAGGAGCCATAAAGGCCTTGAGAAGGAGGGAGACAGCATGGCCCCGAATTTAGGGAAGCGTCTGCAGATAGTGACCCTTGGTACCAAGGAAACAGTATGGACCTGAATCAGGGGGCCCAGGGCCAGTGGTGTACCTCATGGTCCCATGAGTGATTGCTGATAGGTGACCTCGGTACAGAGGAAACAACTATGGCTTTGAACCCCGACCAACATGTGCCACACTGGGTGTTAGGAACAGCTAATCGTGGCCACCGAACGCACCCAGTGGCGTCAAGGAGTATGCGGCAGTACCAATAACGGCCCTCAGAAATTGAAAGGGTAGCTGCATTCGAATCCTTTTATGCAGCTCAAAACGGTGCCGATGTTGGGCCCTTAATATTCGTCTTCTCAAGGAGAGTCAGAACGAAATGAGCCATACCATGGTGATAATCTGGTCAACACTCAATAATCAGGGAAGGTGTATATATGATCACCTGTAGGTCAACCTGGGACACCCTGGACAGCCAGGGACTGATGAGCCTTGAAGCAGGGATGCAAGGCAACAGGCTTGATCCTGAGAAGAGTCAGGGACCAACAATGAGAGAGGTAGGCAGTGAGCCAACCAGTTTCAAATGTGGAGCATCGAGGAGGACCAAAGCGTGGCTAGGAATCAATTGGTTTGACCCTGGAGAGTCAGGGACCGACGAGAGTCGAAGTTGGGCTACAAGCCAACCTGTATTAGTCCTGAAAGTCAGGGACCGATGAAAATCGAAGCCCAGTATCCAGCCAATTACTTTGACTCAGAGTCAGGGACCGATGCAGATTGACATCAGGCCATATGACAACTAGTATGACTCCAGAGAGTCAGGGACCAATGCGGATCAAATTCAGGCTGCCATCCAGTCGGTACATGTCCGATGAAACTCGAAGCCAGGCAGCCAGGCAACCGATTTGACTCCGGAAAGTCAGGGAGCAACGAGGATTGAAGTCAGGCTGCAAGCCAAACAGTATGACCCTAGAGAGTCCGGGACCAATAAGGATCCATATTGGACTGCCAGCCAAATAGTTTGACCCAAAGGGGTCAGGGATTGATGAAGATCCAAGTTCTGAAGCCAGCTAAACAGTTTACTTGGAGAGTCAGGGACTGACGATGCTCAAAGCTGGACTATACACCAATCAGTATGACCCAGAGAGTCAGCAACCAACGATCGGTGCCAGGCTGCTGTGTAGTCAGTATGACTTGAGAGGGTCAGGGACTGATCCAGTTCGAAGTTGGGCAGCCATCCAATCAGCCTGATACTGGAGAGTCAGGGACTGATGAAGGTCCACATTGGACTGCCAATCATGTGGTTTGAATCCAAAGAGTCAGGGACCAATGAGGGTCGAATTCAGGGTGCAAGCCAATCGGTATGACTCTGAAGAGTCAGGGACCCATGAGGATCGAATTCAGGCTGCCAGTCGAGTGGTCTGAATCCGAAGAGCCAGGGACCGATGAGGGTCGAATTCAGGCTGCAAGCCAATCGGTATGACTCCGACAAGTCAGGGACCGATGAGGATCCACAGTGGGCTGCCAGTCAAGTGGTTTGAATCTGAAGAGCTAGGGACCGATGAGGGTTGAATTCAGGTTGCAAGCCAATCTGTATGACTCCAAAGGTTCAGGGACCGATGAGGGTCGAATTCAGGCTGCCAGTGAAGCGGTTTGAATCCGAAGAGCCAAGGACTGATGAGGGTTGAATTCAGGTTGCAAGCCAATTGGTATGACTCCAAAGAGTCAGGGACCGATGAGGGCTGAATTCAGGCTGCAAGCCAATCGGTTTGACTCCGACAATCAGGGACCGATGAGGATCCACATAGAGCTGCCAGCAATCGGTTTGAATCTGCAGAGTCAGGGACCGATGAGGGTCGAATTCAGGCTGCAAGCCGATCCAAGTCATGCAGCCAGCCAAACGGTTTGACTCCGGAGAGTCAGGGACCGACGAGGCTTGAAGTTGGGCTCAAAGCCAATCGGTATGACCCCGAAGAGTCAGGAACCGATTCAGATCCACGCTGTGCAGCCAAGTAAACGGTTTGACCCCATAGAGTCAGGGACCGATTAAGATCCTCGTCGTGCAGCCAGCCAAACGGTTTGGCCCCGAAGGGTCAGGGACCGATCAATATCCACGTCGTGCAGCCAACCAAACGGTTTGATACCGAGGAGTCAGGGATGGACGAGGCCCAAAGCCGATTGGTATGACTCCGAAGAGTCAGGGACCGATGAGGATCCACGTTGGGCTGCCAGGCAAATGGTTTGACTCCGGAGAGTCAGGGACCGATGAGGATCAACGTTGGGCTGCAATCCGGTCACTTTGGCTCCTCGAGCTGAGACCGGCAAGGACTGAAGTCAAGTCCTCTTCTGGAGAACGAAGGGGCAAAGCCAGGTGAATGGCCCTGAGACGGTTTGTCCGCAGCAAAAGAGCGTCCCTGATCATAGCGAGGGAGGAAGGCTGGTGGCCATTCTATACGTGTCTCTCAGAGATAAGAGGTGAAAGTGCGCCAGTGAAGCGGGCACCATTTTAAAAAAATTTGGTCAGGAATAATGAGGCTTTGCCAAATGCGTCAGTAAGGCGGGCAATATTGAAACTTTTCCTCAAGAGAATTAAAATTCACATTTAAATGGCGAATCTCTAAGATATCGCAAAAAGGGCTGTTGTAAAAACAGCTTTAGTTCAAAGTCTAACTCACATTAAAGTAAGCAATTCTCTAAGAAATCGCAGGGCAAGTTGTTGTTAAAACAACTTTACCTCAGAATTTAAAGTTGTATTTAAATCTGTGATTCTTTAAGAAATCGCAGTATAGTCTGTTGTTGAAACAGATATCAAGAGTTTAAATTCACATTATGTAGGCGATTCTCTAAGAGAAAACGCAGGGTAAGTTGTTGTGAAAACAACTTTACCCCAGAATTTAAATTTGCATTTAATTTAAGTACATGGTTTAAGAAATCACAGTACATGCTGTTGTTAAAACAGTTTTATTTAGAATTTAGATACACATGTAAGTAAGCGATTCTCTAAAAAAAATCGCAGGGTAAGTCATTGTAAAAATAACTTTACCTCAGAATTTTAAATTCACAGTAAAGCCTATGATTATCCAGAAAAAAAATAGCATTTATTTATAAAATTATTATTATTATTATTATTATTATTATTATTATTTATTATTATAAAAACTAACCACCAAAACGCAGATTGATCCTGTCCAAGCAAGTTTTAAAGTCAGGCAGGAGGAAAGAAATCTCTGAGCAAGAGAGTTCCTAGATGCTGCTTGTGCGGCGGACAAAAGGAACTGAGGGTTTAGGCGGGAAACCGGCTAATGTAGGCAGTTGGGGAGGGGGTGGAGCTACCGCCAAAACGCATTTGAAATCTCCAAGAAGGTTCCGAGGATAGCTGTCTGCAGGCGCAGAATAACCCATTTGTGTGATTCGCAGAGACCACGAAGAAGAACTGGAGGGAAGGTTTAAGAACCACCACTACTAATTCTGTATGATAAACTTGATCCAGATCAAGCTCCATGAGCTTACTTCAAAGAAAAGAGAGAGTAATGTTTAGGTGCATTCTATACATTAATAATAATAATAATAATAATAATAATATTTATTTATTTCTAGTCCACCCCTCTGAACAAGCAATCGGGGCGGATTACAACAAGGATTAAAACAATATCAAGTAAAATATCCCATCCTTTCCCTTACCACCCCTCCTTAAAAAGAGATTAAATCACAATTGAATTAAAACAGTAACTAGCTAAAATAGTAATAAAAACAAGATTAGAGAAAAACAGACCCAGCCAATGTTATGTAGAAGTAGAAACAGAGAAGGAAGGCTGGAAGAAAAGGCCACTCTAAAGCCTAGATTTGGAGCCGGGGGATGTTTACATTCTCTGGGAAGGCCTGCCGGAATAGGTGCGTCTTTAGGGCTTTTTAAAAGCCTTCTAAAGATGAAATAAGACGCATCTCATCCGGCAGGTCATTCCAAAACCTGGGGGCAACAGCCGAAAAGGCCCTCTGGGAGGTCTGCACCAGCCTGGACTTCATGGGTTGCAGCAAGTTCCTCCCAGAGGAGCGAAGTGTGCGGGGGGGGGGGGGGGTTCATATGGGAAGAGGCGGTCCCTTAGATAAGATGGACCCAAACCATGTAGGGCTTTAAAGGTTAAAACCAACACCTTGTACTGTGCCCGGAAACTGGTCGGCAGCCAGTGGAGAGCTTTAAGCACAGGAGTGATGTGCTCTCTCCTAGATGTTCCAGTGAGAAGTCTGGCTGCCATATTTTGGACCAGTTGTAGTTTCCGGGTTAGGCACAAGGGTAGCCCCATGTAGAGTGCGTTACAGTAGTCCAAACGTGAGGTTACCAGTGCATGTATCACAGTTTCCAGATCCCTCATCTCCAGGAAAGGGCGCAGCTGGCGTATCAGCCGAAGCTGATAGCAGGCGCTCCTAACCGTCGCATTCACCTGACTTGTCATGTGAAGCGACGGGTCAAGGAGTACCCCCAGACTGCGAACAGAGTCCTTTGAGGAGAGTGTGACTCCGTCCAGGACTGGAAGTTGTATTCCCAGGCCTGGTTTCGGGCCTGTGACTGTGAGCACCTCCGTTTTATCTGGCATTGTTTTAACCCTTAGTTGCAAGAAAATAAAGTGTCTGACTTATCTAACTAGGGCTTCTTTGTGTTTCAGCATCCACTGTCCTTTTTATAAAGAGGATTATAATTCTAACTTTATTGTATGATTGAAATAATAATAATAATAATAATAATAATAATAATAATAATAATAAAAAATTATTATTTATATCCCGCCCAATCAACAGGGAATCAGGGCAGGTTACAACAGTGGGAAAAATACAAGCCAAATAACAATAACAATGAAAAAATAAATAAAACAAATTCAGCATAGCAATAAATTACAGAAAATTACATAACACTAACAATGAAATAATAAAACAAATTCAGAATAGCAATAGATAACAGAAAATTACATAACAATTCATGACACCAAAAATTAATGCAAGAAATTACATTCAGTTCAGCAATTACCAAAGGAAAAAAAATCCCCATTCCCCCCCCCCCCAATTAAATCTTGGAAAAGAAACAATATAAACAATAAACAATCTTAACAGATTACATTCTAAAACCATGAAAAAGGGGGAGACTAAAAGACTAAAAATTGGCAATGAGGTAACGCTCACCCCGGCGGTTGTTGTGGGGGCAGGGATTATGAATCTCTGCTCACTCTTGGGACTCCATCCATGCTGCCAAGTCCTGGGCTGGAGGGGAGGGTCCAGGTGTTAAAGGGCCAAGGTGGTTTAGGCTCCATGTCCTCAAAGGTTGGCTCCCCATCCTCCAAAGGTGGTCCTGAGCTGGAGGAATAACCTGGAGGCTTATATGGACTCCACCCACGCTGCCAAGTCCTGGGCTGGAGGGGAGGGTCCAGGTGGTAAATAACATAGTATTGATGACTGTTTAAATTTAGAGCCCATATTTACTTATTATCTTCAGTATATCAATTTGCACATGTGAAATGAAACAACCAGGTCAGATAAGCTTAAACAAAAACATTTTGCACCTCTATGAGACCACTTGAAGGTTTCTTCCAAAATGCATCCAAAAATGACTTTTTCTTTCCCCACCTTCCACTTTTCTTTTGATTTCCATTTTGGTAGCCACATTTATGGATTTATCTTTTTTCTCTAAAAACATGTTGAGAGATCTGGTATGGCAACACAATTCTCTTCCCTTTTCTTTCTGTGAGCAAGGAACAAGGGATGTAATGCAAATGTCATTAGTTCATCTTCCTGCCATACTTGCTCAATGACCATCAAAGTCAAAAAGTCCACTGACAATGATAATTGTGACTTATGAAGTGCCGAGGCATACTATTATTGAGCTTCACTAATATGTGCTGGTTGGTTGCCAGCATCCCTGTTGGGTTGTAAAACACCCATCTGGCTAAGCTCCACTGATAGAGATTACTTATTAAACCCTTCAGGTTCTGCTCCAGAGAACCATCAGAAAATGTTAAGAGGCAAGCCACATAAAGATTTGTCTTATCAAATTACTTTTAGAAGTAAAGAACTTTTCAGATGATGGGGGAATGCAACATTATCTTGTTTACAATTATCCTCTGGTAAAACATAAGAGGATACCCAGTGTATATCACACCACTGCATTGTTGACATTTCCAGCATAGCAGCAAAACATTTTAGGGGAAAAATCCCTCCATATGAACCTCCACAGGATATAACAAAGCCTAGTGGACCTTTGCATGTTTTCCTTGGACAAGATATTGCTGTTATCTCCCATGGATTGAACCTCCTCAGCAGCTGGTAACACCTTTATTCTCCACTCTGAGGTATATAATGTCACAGGGCTCTCCTGAATAAGGCATTCAGTACTTCTTTGCATTTATAAAACACGAAGAGCTCAAATATGTGTGTATTTTGAAAACATATCTACGGTAACAACTTGCCATCAACATTCACTACGTATTCTAGTGAGAAATACCAGGAACAGATGATGATGATGATGATGATGATGATGATGATGATGATGATGAAAACAGCATCCTGGCCTCTCTAGAGAAGGAATTCCAAAGTCTCGGAGTAGCCACCAAGAAGGCCCTCTCCTTGTTTTCTCACTAAACAAGCCTGAGAAGGTGGTGAGACAGAAAGAAGAGTCTCTACTTTGTGCTAAATGAAGGAATATTTTTCAGGCTCCTCATTACTCAATACTAACAAAGCACTTTTAATTATATAAAGTGGTTCATGTTTCTTGTTACATTCTCACAACAGCTATGTGAGTTAGATTCAGCTGAAATGACTGACCTTCTTGTTTGAGCAGAAATTTTAATCTCTCTGTTCCATGTCCATGTAACACCAGATGAAGCCATTCAGTTTCTCTCTCCTCTTCTCCTCTTATATGCCAAAAAAAAAGAACCAAAAGAAAGAGGATAAAATACAAGAGAAAGTAATTTATATACTCAACTATAAGTCAATCTCATGCCTAAGTCAAAGGCAGCTTTTGGGGCCAGAATTATGGATTTTGATATGACCCATGGATAAGTAAAGAATAAAATTTGGGAGCATGTAACAAAGGATCTAAAGAATGAAGTAAAGGAAAATAATGTCAAAGAACTTTTCAGATTCCAGCAGGAATAACTATTTGTGCTCACAATAAAGGCTGTATGGCTGAGACGGGGGTAGGGGTGGGGTGGGGGGTTCTGTGCTTCCAGGACAGATTACACTGTTGCCTTTCACCAGGTGATGGTTCCTTATTGAATAGGAGTTAAAGCATAGTACATTCATTGACCGATGGATAAATCAACTCAAGTTTTTCAGTCAATTTTTTGACTAAAATTTGACTAAAATTTCTAGATTTATACATAGGTATTTACTGTAGTTGTTAGATTTTAGACAATAACTTATACAATGAACTCACTGCATCAGCATGCAAGCAGTTTGCAGATCAGAACAACCATAGCTCAACACAGTCCATATTATTCAATGGCAGCATGTGTACATGGACACACTGATGTGGATGTATGTGAGTCCCCCTCTCCATCAGATAATACAAGGCAAAACCAGCCATGTTTTCCCTATCTATAAGGGGACGTGAATGCTGTTAGATGGGAAAGGTCTACTGTATGTTCCTTAAATTATGCTGTCACAGGTGCTTCTTATTGCTGGAATGCAACATTTAGTGGTGAAAGAGAGAGCATAATTTATCAGTTAAATAGTTTTCAGTGACCCAAAACCTCCTTAGCTCTTATCCACCTATCTTAACCTCTCTGAGATGTAAAATGATATTTTCTAGCTATTCTCTTCCCACTTCCTTACTCACATTTCTACTAAACGTGGAACTAGCTTCACTTGGGATTAGTCACAAAAGTCACTACTATTCGATCTGAAATTGTTCCTCCTGATTTGCCCCCTACCACTAATCTCTTGGTGCCTTCTACTAATAAACTCTGTGTTTCCACCTGTTTCTCTGGATGAACTCTCTACACTGCTACATTCTTTGAAACCTACAACTTGTTCTCTTGATCCTATCCCCTCCCATCTTCTAATCTCTATAACCCCTTCTTTTCTGCCCTCACTCCTCTATATCTTTAATCTCTCTCTCTCTTCGGGTTCCTTCCCTTTGGACTTCAAACATGCTCTCGTTTCCCCAATTCTGAAGAAACCCTCTCTCAACCCCTCTTCTTTGTCTAGGTACTGTCCGATCTCTCTTCTTCCTTTCCTTTCTAAGGTTCTGGAATGGGTTGTTTATTCTCGCTGTCTTGAGTTTCTCGAGGCCAATTCCATCCTGGACCCTTTTCAGTCTGGTTTCCGTCCACGGCACTCTACTGAGACAGTCCTCACCAAGATCTCAAACAGCCTCTTGCAGGCCAAGGTGAATGGCCTCTACTCTATTCTCATCCTTCTTGATCTGTCTGCAGCCTTCGACACAGTGGATCACTGTCTCTTGCTCGACTTACTTTCTAACCTCGGGTTCTCTGACTCTGTTCTCAACTGGTTTAAATCTTACTTATCAGACAGATTTTTTGCAGTGGTCACAGATGGCCAGACCTCTTCCTCTGTCCCCTTATCTGTTGAAGTTCCTCATGGCTCTGTCTTGGGTCCCCTTCTGTTCTCTCTTTACACACTGTCCCTAGGCAAACTCATCAGTTCTTTTGGTTTCTCCTATCATCTGTATGCCAATGACACTCAGCTGTATCTTTCAACCCCTGACCTTTCACCGGGGATTGAACAGCAAGTTTCATCTTGTCTGGCTGCCATCTCTCAGTGGATGCGGCATCGGCGCTTGAAGCTCAATATGTCTAAGACAGAGCTTCTTGTCTTCCCACCTAAGCCCACCCTTCAATACTCCTTTTCTGTTTCTGTTGACAGCACAACCGGTTCAGCAAGCCTGCAGTCTTGGTTTCATCTTTAATTCCTCTCTGTCATTTATCCCTCAGATTCAGGCCACCACCAAGACCTGTAGATTCTCTCTTTACAATATTGCTAAAATCCATCCATTCCTCTCAGCCTCCACTGCCAAGACTCTGGTCCATGCCCTAGTGGTCTCACAACTAGATTATTGTAACCTTCTTCTGACAGGGCTTCCTCTCTCTCACCTCCATCCTTTAATCTCTGTCCAGAACTCAGCTGCACACATTATCACATCTGCTCGCCACTTTGACCATGTTTCTCCTCTCTTATCCTCCCTTCATTGGCTCCCCTTCCCTTTCCACATCCAGTACAAGCTTTTGTTATTTACTTTCAAAGCCCTCCACAGACTGGCCCCTCCTTACTTGTCTGAACTTCTTTCTCCTCACACTCCTTCTCTTCCCCTCCATTCTGGTAGTCAAGGTCTCCTGTCCCAGCCGAGGATTTCCACTGCCCCGTCCTGGACTCGTCCCTTCTCACTTGCTGCCCCTCACTTCTGGAACCTTCTTCCTCTACATGCACACCTCATCACTTCTCTAACCAGTTTCAAAACTGAGTTAAAGACCATATTGTTTAGAGAAGCGTTCCCAGATGTGTGACTTTGTCTAGCCCATTTTAACTGTGCTTTTGAAGCCGAGCCCTCCCTCTAGTCCATCTGCCTTGGTCCAGGCCTCAGAGGGAGAGAAGAACCACCCGACATGATACCCTTCCCCATCACCTTTCCCTTCTCCTTTTGTGTCGTGTCTTTTAGATTGTAAGCCTGAGGGCAGGGAACCGTCTAATTATAAGTTTATATGTACAGCACTGTGCAAACCTACAGTGCTATATAAATAAAGGATAATAATAATAATAATAATAATAATAATAATAATAGTTTACCACCCATAGTGAGCATTTCTATTTTCAATTTTATATATTTATTTATTTATTTTTGCAATAAGGTCTTACAGTCAGTCCTTTCTATATGCAGACTTGCCATCTGCAGATTGGAGCATCTGTGGATAGCCCCACCCCATTCCCCTCAATGGTGTTGTGTACACGCAGTTGTTCCAATGTGCGCATGCACATGGATACCACCATTAAAAAAAACACATATTGAGGTCTCACAGTTTTTAGCATCTGCAGGTGAGTCTGAAACAGAACCCCTGTAGATATGAAGGGCAGACTGGAATTTATTCCTTTAGTTATTAATGTTTTTATTCCTTAATCAGAATTGCTAGCTCCTACACACACACACACACACACACTCCATCAATTATAGCATTTCAGTTTTCAAATAAGATTCAAGTGCCAATCCAACTTTGAGACATTTTTTTCTTCTTTAAGCTCATGCAGCAAAATACTTTGGGCTTCCAAGTATGATACAATAGCAAAAAGATATATTTAGATCCCTCATAGAACCTAACCATGGAAGCAAACAAAATCAAAATTTCAAACATAGTTCCATACAAGATACTCTCCAACTATCCTGATTTCGCAGGGATGGTCCCAACTAATCTTCTGCAATCCCACCTTTTCAGCTCCTTTTAGAATGTCCAGGTTTTCCTACTACTGCTTTCCTCCTTTGTCTTCAACTTACTTCATTTGCTGCAAACTCAATACAGAGTGCAGAAATACTTTGCAATTAACTCACCAGAGTGGCAAGGAAAGGAAAAATTAAACTTCTGTAACTTCTTCTGTTTGTTCTTCTTTATTAATAACTCTTGCCATCTTGACCACACTCTGATTTTGCTTGGTAACATGTGTCCCCATTTTCATCTGCGAAATACATAGGGTATGATACAATCGATGGGGAGATTGTAAGAAATAATTATTATACAGCTATGTACAAAGAAACTGGCTGTGCTTTAAGAATATTTGCTGGGGAGACAGTTTTGGAACTAGGTAATTTCAGCTGCATTCCAAGAGACACACATTCAGATGTCATCTGAGCTCTGCTGGCTGCCAGAGGCAAAGACACATCTGTGAAGGAGAGGAAAGAGAGAAGTCACAGGCATTAAAAATAAAAATGAGAAAATATTCCTGCTAGTTACTGATCCCATAGTGTTCTATGTGAAGCATATACAAACTCAAGCATAGGTTAACGTACAGTAATGGATGCAGGGAAGCAAACTTTTAATTTTCCAAGGATGCAGCATACCTTGGCCTGGCCTTGTTTGAAAGCCAGTCACCTCTCTGTATTTTTGTGCACCTGCAGGCTCTTGTAGAGCTAGATATTATTGTGCAACTGTTCTGGTTCAGACACAAAATTTTATAGGGGGTTAAAATAACTTTGACCTTTCTCATATCCCTCCCATGTTTTTCTATCATGTCTGTACTGCGAAGAACTAATGCTGCATCAACACTGAAGAAATAACCGGGTTTGGCAGCACTTTAAGTGTCTTGGCTCAAGGCTATGGAATTCTGGGAGTTTGAGTTTGTTGTGGGGCCAGAGTGGAGCTCCGCTCTGCTCTGGGCCCCACAACAATCTCCAACTCCCAGAATTCCATAGCCTCGAGCCAAGACACTTAAAGAGCTGCCAAACCCGGTTATTTCTCCAGTGTGGAGGCAGTTTGTGACAGACTTAAAGCACAAGATCAAGTCCCGTTCTTTCTTGGCTATATGTTATTTACCTAAGAGACCCAGCTGGAACTGAGTATGAAAAGTTAGTCTGTTACATATATAGGGTCCAGGTTGTTATGTACATTGTCTCCTCTCATATATATTAAAGAAAGTTTTGAAGACATGTAGTTTTCTGTTCATCTCTGGTCTAAAGGCCAGTTTCAACCCTTCTTTCTCAGTGAGTTTTCATTCTCCAAGCATAAAGTAAGTGTACAGTAAATATTACATTTCTTTTCCTTACAATCCCCTCCTGCCTTAATTGACTTTTAATTAGAAATTCTCTATTGAGAGGACAGCAAGGAGGGGTTCATTCTAGCCTTCCTAGGAGCATAATTCTATAGCCTAAGCACAGACATCAAGAAGGTCCTTTGCTGCATTGCCACCTGATGTACATGTAAAAGAGATGGGGGTGAAAAAAGGGCCAGTCCTGAGGATCTCAAGCCCAGGCAGGCTCATTTGACAAGTCTATCAGACTGCCTGAACCAAAGTCATATAGAGTTTTGTGTCATAACCATGAATTATGCCAAAAAATAGAAAGGCTTTGGTACATTGAGAGGAGGTACAGGCCATAATGAGTTGCATTGGGAAAACTTATATGAATTATTACAAAATTAAGAATTACATATTTATTTCTATTTATTTTATTTAAACAAGCACACAAACACAAGCACACAAACAAAAACAAAAATTATTTAAATCCCCTATAATTTGCTCATCCTTGAGTCATGAAATGTATTTTAGCAAGGTGAAGAATGCATCACATCCCCAGATCAATACCCACATTCTACCCTGTTTCCCCGAAAATAAGACATCCCCATAAAATAAGACCTAGTAGAGGTTTTGCTGAATTGCTAAATATAACTATTCTTCATGGAAAAATAAGACATCCCATCAAAATAAGACCTAGCACATCTTTGGGAGCAAAAATTAATATAAAACACTGTCTTATTTTCGGGGAAACACGGTATATATAGGGTGGAGTATATTTACATTCTGGGTGCAGTTCTCAGTGTACTAGAAAGTGAGTTCAATTGAACATATGAGACTTGCTTCTAAGGAAACGAATTAGAATAATCTATAAAACATATTCAGTTACATGTATATTGTGCAGTGAGAACTGTGTGTACAGAGCTTTACCCATTCAGCAATAATTGCAGCAGTCATATATTTACTAGGGACTGAAAACTAAATCTAGCCCTTTTTTGTAAACCATTAATAGGCACTACTTTCTGAAGAGGGTTCCTAGTGTGCTGCATCAGCTGTTGGATCAGAACAGGTAGCCATATTTGCATCTACTGTTTTGCTCCATTTAATTATAAATTATGAACATATGACCCCAGTTAAGTGGGAAACGCTGCACAAAGGCAGTACTAAGGAACAGAAACTCAGTGTCCAAATCACTTGAGATCTTGAAGTATTTTCAAGAGCTATCTTTGTAAACAGCAATATAGCAGCAAATACATCCAGCAAATTAAGAGGACAGCACCCCCACTGGCCTGGTAAATCAGCTTGTGATAAAAGAAGAATCCCTATTGCGCAAAGTTGTAGGGGATGTATTTTCATAACTCAGGAAGAAAGAAATGTAAATTGAAAGTGAAACACATTTTCTGAGTTGGAAAAAAAATACAGACAGGGATGTCACAAACTAGATACTTTCATGTGAACCTACCTCTACATGGAAAGAATTAAGGGCGGGAGGTTGCAGGGCTTTGCAAGACTGTCTGATCATCATCACTGTCCCAGAGATCAGTGGAGATTTGCAATTTTCCACAGTGGCCCTGTGATAATGAATGTCATCTCCTTGCAAGTACAAGAAAATACCACTCTAGTCCATTGGTCCAGGAAATTACTAAATAAGAAAAACAGGTTCTATTGTAAGTTTTTCCTGTCTTGTTACATTAAATGCTTACTAAAGGGACTCTCAAGAATGATTTGACTACCACAATCTTCCTTGTGCGACTACAGACTGGACTACATGTCTCTTCCAGAATCTGTTAGATGCAGCGCTCTATCTTTTAGTGACATAAAACCAAATCTAAGTTGGATTGCTTGTGACATTTCTGTCTAACTTATTATTTCCCTCAGAGTGTAATATCAGAGGGCTGCAGGCACTACTGAACAACTCCTGAAGCTTCTTGTTATCGCTCTGTGCTATCTGGGCTTACATTTGTCATAGTTCAGTTAACAAGAGCAGCTCCTACCATTGCTTTGCGACCAATTCTGCACTGCATTAGAAATAACAGCTTAGACTGTTTCATTTCAGACCTTAAGCCTCCCTTATCCTGTCCCCTTTCACAACTACTTGGCATCTCTGTTTCTCCTTGAATCTGTCCTCCACCTTCTCTTTCTCCTGTTGTTACAGGTGACATTTCCTACTCCATAGCTCCCAGCTATCCCTCAACTACAAAGGTAGCCAGAGCAGCTTCCAAAAATATCAGCTCCCTGGAGTCAAAAATGGGTCTTGAGCCTGTGTAATAAATGAATTCATGATTCTCAGTCCTCCGATGACATTAATGGCAGTGCAAGGAGCAAAGCAGCAAGTTAATGTTAATTTCTGCAGGTAATGCGTGAAAGGAGATAGGGAAAGCTTGAAAGGTCAACATCTGCTGCTGTGCAGGAGACTTGCAAAATTTGATTGTCCAGTAAATGTCAACACTGTAGTTAAAAATCTACATGCCATCCTTCCCATTTAATCTTACTTTGCAGTTTACTTCCCAGCCAGTGATCATGCTGCATATTACTTCCTTTTCTTTCTGTCTTTTTTTTTTAAAACACCCTTGAGTTCTAAAATGGGATTGTATGATTGCATTACCATGGCAATAAGGCACCCGTAAATTACAAACTTGTCATTTAATCAGCATAAATGTAGGTAGTACAACGCCAGTGATTTTTATATCAATTTTCAGGGAATGCTGAAGAGCCCTTAATGATTATATACCATAAAGAACTGGAGTTCCAGCTGTTGCCATGGCATTGTGTGCTCCTCTTTTCTTAAAGACAGTGACTGGAATGTAGAGCAGATAATGAATCTAATTGATTGTCCTCTGCCCCTTGCCGAGTTGCTTTATGTTGCCTTTCCCATTGTGCAGGCTTTTGTTTTACAACAGATTGGATGCAGAACTCTATTGTGTAAAAGCAGGGGTGGCTTTAGAAGAGAGGAAGGCAAATTCATTTTTCAAAAGCAAACAAGTAAAAAGACCAGCTTGAAACCAGGCATGCTGTAGTTTTCTTTCTGGACTGCATGATAGATAATAACAACTATTGGGGAAAAGAGCTCTGTATTATGTTTTGTTGCTGTGTGCCTTCTAGTCATTTCCAACTTATGGTGACCCTAAGGTGAACCTCTTGTGGAGTTTTCTTGGAAAGATTTGGTCAGAGGGGGGTTGTCTTTGCCTACCTCTGAGTCTGAGAGAGTATGACTTTCCCTAGATCACCCAATGGGTTTCCATGGCTGAGCAAGGAATCAAACCCTGTTCTCCAGAGTTCAAGTTCAATGCTCAGCCACTAAACTACACTGGCTCTACAAGTTAAGTTTAGGTACTGAAATTTTCCACCCAGAAACAGAGAAACAAATGACAAAATGCATGTTTTGTTCATGCTCTGAATTTCTCCAATATAGAAAAATGAAAGTAGAAATCAAACTCATGGTCCACTTTGCCCAACATTGTCTACTTAGACTGCCAGAAATTTTGCAAGATTTTCTTGTCCTATTACTGAAAGCTTTTAATGAAATATAAGGAATATAATCTCAAGATTCAGTAATTAACTTTATATTATTTATTTATTTCATAACCTTGTTTTAAGGGAGATAACAAAATAATCATAGAATAGAATCATAGAATCATAGAGTTGGAAGAGACCACAAGGGCCATCCAGTCCAACCCCTGCCATGCAAGAACTCCAAATCAAAGCATCTAGCCTCTGCTTAAAGACCTCCAAGGACAGAGACTCTACTATACTCCGAGGGAGTGTGTTCCACTATCGATCAGACCTTACTGTCAGGAAGTTCCTCCTAATGTTGAGGTGGAATCTCTTTTCCTGCAGCTTGCATCCATTGTTCTGCGTCCTAGTCTCTGGAGCAGCGGAAAACAAGCTTGCTCCCTCCTCAATATGACATCCCTCCAAATATTTAAACAGGGCTATCATATCACCTCTTAATCTTCTCTTCTGGAGGCTAAACATCCCCAGTTCCCTAAGGCATTCCTCATAGGGCATGGTTTCCAGACCCTTCACCATCTTAGTTGCCCTCCTTTGGACATGCACTCCTTTGGACATGCTCCAATAAAGAAATAATAAAGAAATCAGTAACAAAGCTTCCTCTCTGTTTTTTCAGGTATGTGGGCAGGTGAATTGGGACTCATCCTTACCAGGTATAGGGGGCATAGACGTATTCCTCCTCACCCCCCAAAATGGCCAAGATGTTCAGGGAAAACTTCTTGTTCAAATGATCAGGATTGTGTATTTCATTTTTATGTTAAAGAAAATCCTCCCTGGGACTTGTTATTTAAGGACAATACTTTTTTGTGTGTGGTTTTTAAAACTAAACTAAACCCAATAAACAAATTTACTGCTGTTATTTCTGCTGGTGGTGGAACCTTTTAGAATTTCTTTATTTTACCCCCACCCCTCCAATTTTCTTAAATGTTCTTTATTAATGTACAGTGACCCCGTAGTATCTACTGAGGTTTGGTTTCACGATTCACTGTGGATACCAAAATTCAAGTCCCATTACATTCAGTGGCATAGTAAAATGGTGTCCCTTATTTAAAATATGTTACTGTTTGGATTTTTTTAAAAAAATAATATTTTCAATCCATGGATGCAGAATCCATGGATACAGAGGGCCAACTGTATCTCCAGAACAACATCTAAGCAACAGATTTGATAAAATCTCATGACCCTTTTACAGAGTTTAGAGGAGTCAGATCTCCTTTTTGCAATTTAATTACATGTAATATGGAAGGTGACACACAATGGTGCAGTGGTTTGAGTGTTGAAGTAGGACTCTGGAAGAATAGGGTTCATATCCCCTCTTGGCCATGGAAACTCACTAGGTCACATTGGGCAAGCAATACTCCATCATCCTCCAAGGAAGACAATGGTAAACTTCCTTTAAACAAATTTTGCCAAGAAGAGATTATTATAAGGCCATCATAAATCAGAGTCAACTTGAGGGACATTACAGCAAAATATGGGAAGCAGAGCTAAGCCATTTGCTTGTTTGCTTTAACTTTCAAAACTGTGTCTGATCTTGAAACACAAAAGCAACATTTGAGTATTACAAAAGAAAAGGTGTGACCTCCAAAAGTTGGAGACTTTCCTGCTGCAAATACAAATGATGCATTTGAAATCCATCCTTAAATGCCTTCAGGCAGATTCGGGACACTGAATACATTTTGGATTTATACTGCTAGCCATGACTGTATATTGATTTACATGATCTTTACAAATAAGAGACAAGATGATAAATGACAGTGGCTACATTTGCAGACTATGTTTGAAAGTCATTATTGACCATTCTCTTTCATCTGAACAGTTGCTACATTCTGTTCCATGGGGAAAAAAATAAGACCCCAATATATGGTACTAGTTTCTATGTTACAAATAATACTGTGGTATACTTACAGGCTATTTTTTTGTCTTTATAAATGTCACCATGTATATAAAAATGTATCCTACAGACAGCTGGAGAAGATATCTGAGACAGCATCATACAACATACTCATGTGACCTAAGTAGCTAGAATTCCAGTGCTGCTTCTCTACTAGAACTGTATATATCAAGGTATACATAGTGTAACTGTGTTTATATACATCAGAGCCACTGTGAAGAGTATTCATGAGATAAACCAAGCAGGATGTGCAAATTTGGTTGTGCAAAGCTTTTCAAAAAACATTTCTCTCATTAGTTTTCTTCCTATCTGTATGGATCAAGTGCAACCAATGAAGCACAGAAGCTTAATCCCCCCTTTTAAATAAAATTAGACATGTAATTCTTACATAGGCCTGCTAATTATTGATTTTTTCCAAGCTCTCATCTCTCCCAAAGTTAGCTATACTAGAAGTGGTACATCTGCTCATACAAACATTTTGACGGCTAATGATTCCTTGCAACATCTGTTGTACTGTTATTGAACAGTTGTGGTTTCTTTAAGGAGACTCAAGGGACTAGGCCCACACCACCTTAAACTTGGGTACCATTTTTGGAAATCATAAGGAACACACCATTAATCTATATATAATATGCTGTGCCCATGTACATATTCGTCTAGCTTACCGTTTCATTATTGATCCCTAGAAACATAGAATCATAGAGTTGAAAGAGACAACAAGGGCCATCCAGTCCAACCCCCTGCCATGCAGGAACTCTCAGTCAAAGCATACCCAACAGATGGCCATCCAACCTCTGTTTAAAGCCCTCTAAGGAGGAAGACTCCACCACTCTCTGAGGAAGTGTTTTCCACTGTAGAACAGCCCTTATTGTCAGGACGTTCCTCCTAATGTTGAGGGGGAATCTACCTAATTTGGAGCTGTTCAGTTGATGGCATCTGAAATGAAATGAAATGAGATTTATTACAGTCAATGACCCGCACAGACACGATCTGTTATTGCTTAGTCTGTGTTTGTTTTCATTTCACAACTTACCACTTGGTTAAATATCACAATGGTAAAATGTTAAGTTCATATTTACATCAAGAAATAGTGAGCCATATTTAGGGATGAACCCTTGCATTTTAAAATAGTCTAATAGCCTTTGGTAGCCATTTTTACAGGTCTAAAGATCTTGCTGTACACCCAGAATTGTGAAACTTTCTTCCCCTTCCCTTCCCCCATTTAGCATATCCAAAAACTGGATTCAGGTTTCTAAGCGCCACAAGCCACCTTCAGTCTGTATCCAGTTGACCTTCAGTGTATATCCACACATTCTTTATCCACAGACTCAGCCATTGTAAGCATTTGAACATCATCTACTATGTTTATAATTTGATATAACAGCAGGTACCAGCATGAGTGGCTGCAGTGGTCATGGCATTCATAGCACCAGAATAGGTAGTGTGAATGACACATACACCCTGCCATGTAGAAAGACATAGAATGCAAGAGCTGCTGGAAAGGGGCTGCCCCACACATCCCTACTCTTCATTTCTGATGGAAACTGAAAGCCATAAGATGAGTTCTGGCAGATCAAACAAGACCAGACTTCCCCCTTTCATCTCTTGTGTATTCCTAAACACACCTTCCTGCATTCTCATTCCTGGAGAATCCAGATCTTATTTAAAAGATGTTGGAAAGTCCATGTAGTCCATCAAAATCAACCCCCTCCCATCCCCAATATCAAAACAAACTCTCCACTTTGGAAACCTTCTCAGGTTTCATTGGTGTGGTGCAACAAAAAACAAACAAACAGCTTCATTTATATACCGCTTCATACCCTTAAGGAGTGTCTAAGCAGTTTACAATTGTAAGCTATTTGCCCCCCAACAATCTGGGTACTCATTTTAGCGACCTCGGAAGGATGCAAGCCTGAGTCAAGCTTCAGCCCTTTGCTGGTCTTGAACTCACCACCTTATGGTTTTGAGTGAGTGGCTGCAGTACAGGCATTTAACCACTGCGCCAAAAGGGCCATCTCTGCAGCAGGAGTAAGGCTGAGGAGCACACAGCATCTGCACGCTCCCCAGCCCTAAGGCGTATGGATGGCACCATTTTTAAATCCCACCATCCATGGCACACTGGTAACATAATGCATGCATCATGTCCAAATGGTCCAGCGTGCATGTTATGTCACTGTGCCACTGGAGGGTGCGTGGGGCACCCTTTCAGCGGCGCAGGAAAGAGCTCCAAAACAGAGTTCTTTCTGTGCGCATGCCTCGCTGCTGCGGCCTTTACATGGCTGCACCAGTGATGCTGAAGAGAAAGGGACCAGACAGCCCCTTCCTCCACTTCCCCATGCATGTCGCGGTGTGCTTGGGGCATGAAGCCCCAAGGACACCCTGTTTTGCCACTTCCCTGCGGTCTGGAAAAGCAGCGGATTGGGGCCACAGGGGCTGCCCATGAGGCTGCCCTGGCCCCAATCCAGCACTGGAAGGGGTGCCCAGAGACTGCACTTTTTGGGTGGTCTCTAAAACCCTATAGAGAGGCAATCGAGCTTTTGGTTTCCCATAGACAATCTATGGATTGAGGTCGGCTTTATAGTTATAAATAGCACCCAAAACGTAACCTTTTTTTCTGCAGTCACAAACACCCCAACACACACACACATACTTGTCCAGTGACTGTTGCCTTCACATTTCAGTCTGAGTTGCTGTTCTTTGTTCTCATCTTCTTCCCTAAACCTGCATGCTCAAGGCTCGTGGTTTAAGCTGCTCCTGCTTTCCATAGAACGTCTCTGCAGGATCAGTAGCTATGCCTCTTTATCGAACCCTCCACCTCCTTTATTTTCTTTCACTTTTCTACATTCAGTTAGCTCTATATGCTGTATGAGAGAGTGAGTTACACTAATGTGTGTTCTTCCATATTTTCCCAATAAAATTTTGTGTTGTTCACCATGGCTGGAGTCTCTATCAGTTATTGCCAGTATAGCTGGTGTTCAGTTCCTGCATATGTTACCCACTCTCACAAAGCCAAGCTAAACAATCCCCTGACTAATTAAAGGTAGATTGCAACTGTCAGTGGAGGTTCTACAAGTCCCACACATTTTGGGTAACACTATCCACAACTTGAAAATATTTTTAAAATATATAAATTTCAAAACACCAACCTTGATTTTGCCATATTATAGAAGGGTCAACATTTTACTACACCATTGAATTTGATGGGACTTGAGCAGTCACAGATTTTGGTATTCATAGAGGATCCTATAACTAAACCTCAGCATATACCAAGGGCCAATTGTACTAAATCGGGTTACTGGTCCACTTAGTGCAGTATTGTTTATTCTCACTGGCAATGGCTTCCTGAAACATCTTTGCAATCTAGTAGCACAGGAAACACAAGGGAATCATCCTTGGAATTTCTGTGTGCAAATCAAGTGCTCTATCTTGATGCTAAATTGGATAAAGTCATGGAGAACGGGGCCATCCTTGGTTACTAGCCAAAATCTGAGATCTGTCATTTCCAGTATCAGAAGATATGCCACTTACCATATTGGAGACTCCCCTCTCTGTTTTCACTTCTGCGCAACCTTGGCTTGGGTCCGTTCTTTTCCCTAACCTGTTTTTACTACTATTTTAGCCAGTTACTGTTTTAACTTAATTGTGATTTAATCTCTTTTTAAGGGGGGGTGGTAAGGGAAAGGACGGGATATTTTACTTGATATTGTTTTAACCCTTGTTGTAATCCACCCCGATTGCTTGTTCAGAGGGGCGGACTAGAAATAAATATTATTATTATTATTATTATTATTATTATTATTATTATGGCATTGAGCTAAGTATCAGGCAAATATATACATGGTTATGCAGATATTATTTGACTGCAACCCCCATCAGCCCTAGCCAGCATTCCCAGTGGTTAGCTATGATGGTAGTTGGTCTAGTAACTGCTCAGTATGCAGTGACATACTGCTAACTTACAATGAGACATGAAAGTCTGTGAGCAACCTGCCAAGGATGACCCTGCTCAAACCAGAGTTCTGGATTAGGGTCAATATACAGAAGTATCCACTGATGACTTCAGTGCATTGTTTGTGTTGGTCCTAGTTTGTAATCTTAATAAAGGAGGACTTGCAGATTTGTCTGGCAATATATATATGTGTGTGTGTGTGTGTGTGTGTGTGTGAAACTATATTGCTCACTTTTAAAAACCTTTTTGTAGTTAACCCTCTCTTTAACCTTTGATTAAACCTTAACCCTGGTTATCCAAGTGATCCTTTTAAATACTGGCCTTTCACTGGCTTTCATTCTGTCTCATTTGAATTAGTGAAAGTTGCAACAAATTAAAATTATGAGCTTCTTTTCTTGGTCTGCTGTAAGTTAATAAAGGACTGGTTTAGTGAGGTGTGTAGTAAATATTTAACTGCTTCACAGAATGTTTGTTCTATATTCTGCTTAGTTACAGATGGCAAGCTTTGGATAACAGCCATTATATCTTCTTGTTAAGTTCTAGCATTTTCTGCAAAGGTATTTTCCAGTTTTCCAAAAAGAAAACAAATCAAAAAAGCCCACACAATATAATAACTTAAATACATATGCCAACGATGTGCATCTTCTAGGACTAATTTGTACCTTAGAGGATAGTGAAGTCCTCTAAGAGCATCTTCATTTGCTCCAGTGTCAGTAATATCTTTAATTGATGAAAATAGTTTCAGAGAATTACAGTGGGCCCTAGGTATTCCCTGGGATATAGTTGCAGGACCCCTGCTCCCATGGGTACCAAAATCAGTAGATTCCCAAGTCTAATTAAATACAATGGCATAGTAAAATGGTATCCATTATATAAAATGGCAAACTCAAATTTAGCTTTTTGGAATTTATATATTTTTAAAATATTTTCAAGCATGGATGGATGAATTAGTCTATAAGGAATATGTGTATATGGAGGGCCAACTATATTTCTGAGCATTTGAGTTTTGTACACATTGAATGTACATAGTTATATGGTTTTAGCTAGATTTTTGCCTGGATGCAGTTGGGAGGTGGCGATGGCAGAAAAATCCACATGATAATACCTGGCTGCATCCTGAATGAGACTATAAAACAATAGAGATAAGTCACATTTTTAAACAATGTGATAATCTCCTCTAACAGGCAGAGAAGGATTGAATGTTTTGGAACACATGTCTCTATCAACTCCTTTGGATTTCTAGGAAAATCTGGATTTCCCAGGCAAAAATCTATGAGAAGAAAGTGAATATTCAGTCTCCCAGTTTTCTTACATTCCTAGCTGATGATTTTCTGAACAAGCAGCTTTTTGTTTGCCCTCCCCACAGATGCTAATTAATTTGGACATAGGGAAAAAGCATCTGAGGAACTCACATCATACAAGCAGCTCATCTGTAGTTTGTTAACAAAATTAAATGACAGCTAATCTAGTTACAATCTCTCTACCCTGTGTGTAATGTAATTATATGACTTGGCATGAAGTTTAAGAGCTAAACGTTTTTCTTCCTCCCACCAAGTTGTTCAATAAAAGTGATATTATACTATTAGATTAATAGGGCAATTATGGGAATCTACTTGAAGGTGTACTTAGAGATTCTGGTAGAGAAAATGAATGGAGAAAATTAAAGATAACTAGAGGAAGTATGACAGAGTAGTGATACAAATGGAGCTGGGTTAATAAATAGTATTTCAAAACAAAAACACCTGCAAATTAAACAATCTTCTTGTACTCTTTATATAGAAATATTTCAATTTTTCTTTGTACCTTTTTTTCCTTACCAAAACCAGAGATTCTTGGAAAGTTATTAATGCCTTCAGGAATAATAGTACTCTATTATTTTCTTAATTTGTTAATACTATTTTAACCCACCTTTTATCCTAGAATATCAGACAACATTAAAAATGTGCCAAAATGTAATGCAGTGAAAAAAATATAAAACCACATAACCATGAATAAAACATTGAAATGTCTGAGAAAAACACCTGACAGGACAGCATCATCTTAGGTTCAGTGGGTAGGTCTTTCAGAGATGAGGGCACCATCACAAACAAAGGCCTTGTTCCCACTTACCGTGGGATCCAATTCCTGAACTGATTCCTGACCCAAGTTAAACAAACAATGTGGTTCCCACTATGTTATTACCTTGTTAATCTAAATGAATATAAGTCTCCAGGACCAGATGAAGTACATCCAAGGGTATTAAAAGAACGGGCAAATGTAACAGCGGAACCATTGGCAATAATCTTTGAGAACTCCTGGAGAACAGGAGAAGTCCCATCAGACTGGGGAGGGCAAACGTTGTCCCCTTCTTCCAAAAGGGGGGAAAAAAGAGGATCCAAACAATTATTGTACAGTTAGTCTGACATCAATACCAGGAAAGATTCTAGAGCAGATAATTAAACAGAGAGTCTGTGAACATTTAGAAGGTAATGCCATAATCACAAGAAGTCAACATGGGTTTCAGAGAAACAAGTCATGCCAGACAAATCTGATATCTTTCTTTCTTTCTTTCTTTTTATAAAATTACTGGCTTAGTAGATGAAGGGAATACTGGGCATACAGTATATCTTGATTTCAGTAAGTCCTTTGACAAGGTTCCCCATTCTTGCAAACAAGCTGGTAAAATGTGGGCTAGACAAAGTAACTGTTACATGGATTTGTAATTTGGTTGACCAGTCAAACCCAAAGGGTGCTCAACAATGGCTCCTTTTCAACCTGGGAAGAAGTGACCAGTGGGGTCCCACAGGGTTCTGTCCTGGGCCCAATGCTGTTCAACATCTTTATTAATGATTTGGATGACAGAATTGGGAGCATACTTATCAAATTTGCAGATGACACTAAACTAGGAGGAGTAGCTAATGCCCCAGAGGACAGGATCAAAATTCAAAATGACCTGAATAGACTAGAAAGGTGGGCCAATGCTAACAAGATGAAATTCAACACTCGGAGGGTGGTGGAGTCAACTTCCTTGGAGGTCTTTAAGCAGAGGCTGGATGGTCATCTGTCAGGGATGCTTTGATTGGGAGTTCCTGCATGTCGAGGGGTTGGACTGGATGGCCCTTGTGGTCTCTTCCAACTCTATGATTCTATGATTTAACAGAGAAATGTAAGGTTCTGCACTTAGGGAGGAAAAATGAAATGCACAGATATAAAATGGGGGACACCTGGCTGAATGAGACCACATGTGAAAGGGATCTAGGAGTCCAAGTAGACCATAAGCTGAACATGAGTAAACAGTGCGATGCAGCAGCTAAAAAGGCCAATGCAATTTTAGGCTGCATCAATAGAAGTATAGTGTCTAGGTCAAGGGAAGTAATAGTGCCACTCTATTCTGCTTTGGTCAGGCCCCACCTGGAATATTGTGTCCAGTTCTGGGCACCACAATTCAAAAAGGATGTTGAGAAACTGGAGCAGGTCCAAAGGAGGGCAACTAAGATGGTGAAGGGACTGGAAACCATGCCCTATGAGGAACGCCTTAGGGAACTGGGGATGTTCAGCCTGGAGAAGAGAAGGTTAAGAGGTGATATGATAGCCCTGTTTAAATATTTGAAGGGATGTCATATTGAGGAGGGAGCAAGCTTGTTTTCTGCTGCTGCAGAGACTAGAACACGGAACAATGGATGCAAGCTGCAGGAAAAGAGATTCCACCTCAACATTAGGAGGAACTTCCTGACAGTAAGGGCTCTTCGACAGTGGAACACACTCCCTCGGAGCGTAGTGGAGTCTCCTTCCTTGGAGGCCTTTAAACAGAGGCTGGATGGTCATCTGTCAGGGATGCTTTGATTTGGAGGTCCTGCATGGCAGGGGGTTGGACTAGATGGCCCTTGTGGTCTCTTCCAACTCTATGATTCTATGATTCTATGATTCTATGAGTGCACTTAGGGCAGAAAAACAAAATGCATAGATATAGGATGGGGGAAACCTGGCTCAATGAGACTATGTATGAAAAGGATCTAGGAGTCCAAGTAAACCACAAGTTGAACAAATAAGCTACAAGTTGAACAAGTTATGGATATAGTATATCTTGATTTCAATAAAGCCTTTGACAAAGTTCCCCATGACATTCTTGCAAATTAACTTGTAAAATGTGGGCTAGACAAGGCAACAGTTATGTGGATTTGTCATTGGTTAGCTGGCCAAATCTAAAGGGTTCTCAGCAATGGTTCATTTTCATCCTGGAGAGAAGTGACAAGTGGGGTGCCACATGGTTCAATCTTTGGCCAAGTGCTATTCAACATCTTTATCAATGACTTGGATAACAGAATTGGGAGCATACTCATCAAATTTGCAGATGACACTAAACTAGGAGGAGTAGCTAATACACCAGAGGACAGGATCAAAATTCAAAATGACTTGAATAGACTAGAAAGCTGGGCCAAAGCTAACAAAATGAAATTAAACACAGAGAAACGTAAGGTTCTGCACTTAGGGAGGAAAAATGAAATGCACAGATATAGGATGGGGGACATCTGGCTAAATGAAACTACATGTGAAAGAGATCTAGGAGTCCAAGTAGACCACAAGTTGAACATGAGTCAACAGTGCAATGCGGCAGCTAAAAAGGCCAATGCAATTTTAGGCTGTATCAATAGAAGTATAGTGTCTAGATCAAGGGAAGTAATAGTGCCACTCTATTCTGCTTTGGTCAAGCCCCACCTGGAATACTGTGTCCAGTTCTGGGCACCACAATTCAAAAAGGATGTGGAGAAACTGGAGCATGTCTAAAGGAGGGCAACTAAGATGGTGAAGGGTCTGGAAGCCATGCCTTATGAGGAGCAACTTGGGGAGCTGGGAATGTATAGCCTGGAGAAGAGAAGGTTAAGAGGTGATATGATAACCCTCTTTAAGTATTTGAAGGGGTGTCATATTGAGGAGGGAGCAAGCTTATTTTCTGCTGCTCCAGAGATTAGAACGCGAAACAATGGATGCAAACTGCAGGAGAAGAGATTCCACCTCCACATTAGGAAGAACTTCCTGACAGTAAGGGCTGTTCAGAAGTGGAAAACACTCCCTCGGGGTGTAGTGGAGTCTCCTTCCTTAGAGGTCTTTAAGCAGAGGCTGGATGGCCATCTGTCGGGTATGCTTTGACTGGGAGTTCCTGCATGGCAGGGGGTTGGACTAGATGGCCCTTGTGGTCTCTTACAACTCTATGATTCTAGGATTCTTTGATTCTAACAGTGTGAAGCAGCAGCTAAAAAGGCCAATGCGACTTCAGGCTGCATCAATAGAAGTAGCTCTAGATCAAAGGAAGTCAGTGCCACTCTATTCTGCTTTGGTCAGAACCCACCTGGAATAATGTGTCCAGTTCTGGGCACCAAAAAGGACATTGAGAAACTGGAGGGTGACTAAAATGGTGAAGAGTCTTGAAAACATGCCCTATGAGGAATGACTAAGGGAACTAAGGATGTTTAGCCTGGAGAAGAGAAGGTTAAGAGGGGATTTATAGCCCTGTTTAAATATTTGTAGGGATGTCATATTGAGGAAGGAGCAAGCTAGTTTTCTGCTGCTCCAGAGGCTAGAATGCAAAACACTGGATACAAGCTACAGGAAAAGAGATTCCCCCTCAACATGAGGAGGAACTTCCTGGCAGTAAGGGCTGTTCGACAGTGCAACTCACTCCCTTGGAGTGTGGTGGAGTCTCCTTCCTTGGAGGTCTTTAAACAGAGGCTCGATGGCCATCTGTCAGGTATGCTTTGATTTGAGAATTCCTGCATGGCAATGGATTGGACTGGATGGCACTTGTGGTCTCTTCAACCTTTATGATTCTATGATTCTATGTTTGCGCTGCTCTCAGGAATCGGACCAAAAATCTGACAGCCAGCTTCCAAGGCCTCTCTGCCCATGCCTCCTCCCGGCCTTCATTCACTCCCTCCTTCCTTCCTTCTTTCTCTCCTCCCCCTCCTTTCTCCTTCCTTCCTTCCCTCCCTCCACCTTGCCTGCATGCCTACCTGGCTTCCAGTGGCTCTTGTCCATGGGGGCCCAGTGGTGGTTGCGATGTCAGCAGTTGCAGACCTCCTCTGAACTGGGCCGGGAACCCTTCTCCACCACCCACCCTGGCATGCCTACACCGTCCCGACCTACCTCTCTCCTTCCACCCAGGCCTCTCCTCCACCCGGTTCAGAGAAGGGCAGTTGCTGCCACTGCCACCACCAGACTTCCACAACCAGAGCCACTGGCAGCCAGGAAGATAGGCAGGCAAGGCAGAGGGAAGGAGAGAGGAGAGGAGAGGGAGGGAGGAAGGCATGGCCAGGGCAGAGAGGCTGCCAGTGGGAACCAGGATGAATTCGAGTCTGATTTGAAACCACCTGGTTCCCACTTGGACTGAATTGATTCAACTCAAAAAACACTCCATTTTACCAGCATCTTTTTGATGAAGCTTAAATGGGTGAAAACCATGCCTCCCCTTACCAAATTGTGTCAGCGATTTGGATTGAGTGGGAACCATGGTGGTTTAAACTGGGTCATATGGAATCACGATCTGGTTTAAACCATAGTGGGAACAACCCCAAAGTATTTTACCTGGATCTTTTACAATGAACTTCTCATAAAGTAACAATCTTCACAAAAGATCTTAAAAGAGTAGCTTTTTGGTTAATGGGCTCTTTCATACTTTGTAATTGTAGTGTTATATATAATTCCCTTTCAAAGCCAATTAAGCTGGCGTCCATCTTGGGACAATGAATCACATTAACAATATGCTGTGTGAAGTGCTTATACTTATCTGCCATTATTAAGGGAAGGAGAAAAGTTTCACTCTACTTTTCTCTACACCATCCCTAATATTATAGACTTCTATCAGGTCTGCTCTAACTCATTCTTTTTCTCAGGTAATCAATCCCAGTGTCACCTTTCCTCATTGGGAAGTGTTGCAATCTTTTTGGTGATTCTGGTTGTCCTTTCCTGAACCTTTTCCAGTTCTACAATATCCTCTGTTATTATTAATTAGGAATTAATCATTTCTGTCTGAGAGGGAACGTTTGTTCTGTTGCAAAAATGTCAGACTAGAACAGAAGAGATCCAAGCTCAAAATCCCGCTCCAGTTTAATGCTTACTGGTTGACCTTGGCTCAGTCACACCTCTCAGCTGAACCTACCATACAGGGTTGTTCTGGGGATAAAACCAAGGGAAGGAGGAGAACCATATATATTACCTTGACCTATAGTAGTGAGAGATAGAATAACAAATAAATAAATATCAATACCCCTTTCCTTCCTCTCCCCCTCCTCCCTTCCTTTTTTCTGTTTGATGCTTCATAATCACAGCTGTTTCATGAGTGCCTAGATGAATCAAATTCATCAATATTGAAAAGAAGAAAGCAAATATTGGATCCCCAGATTTCAAGAGGAAATAAATATGTGCCAGAGACATAGTGGCTGGGTGAGAATCCAATTGAAATGAAATGTGACAAGTGGGCACACCCACTGAGAAGTCTCAATAAGACCCATATAACCTTAATACAGCATTCATAGAGGAACTCTGTGTTTCTTATTAAGATGTGGATAGATATTTAAACCTTTGAAATCTTCATGTGCCATAAAATAAGCTGTATAAAATGGTAGTCTCTCTCTCTCTTTTTACCCTTTCTGCACTCAACCTTTTGCTAAATTGGTTGTTTTACATTAACGTGTCAGGAACCAAGTGTGCATTCAATGTATATGGTAAAAGCAGTACTCATTAAATTGATATAATTTATTTGGACATTTTAAAGGCCTTTGATAAAGTTCCTAAGAAGAAAGCAGTTCAGGAAACTCAGCTGTAATGGGGGTGAGAGATAAAGCTCTCTTGTGGATTACAATGTGGCTGCAGACAGAGGAAACAAAGAAAAGAGAACAAATGTTTAATTTTCAACATGGGAAGAGGTTAATAATGGGGTGCCCTTAGGATTCCAGCTGTAGCTGGATGTGCTTAGTATATGTATTAATGATCCATAAACAAGAATGAAAAATGAGGTGGTAGAAATGGCAGAAAATAGAAATTGGCAGGATGGTGAAAACAAGCAAAGTGCCTGGGCGGTATGTAGAAAACAGATTTTTAGCAATATGGATCCATTTTGAACTGTATATTGAGGGAAAAGACTATGAGTGTATCTTTATTCAACAATTATAGCAGTTCAATACCGGTTTAATTCCCATGGTTTCATACAGCAGAATCATAACTCGTAGTAGAGATGTCTATTGAGAAGTCTCTGATACAGAGCTTTAATACAGTCCATTGAATTATAGGTCTGAGAAGTCTATGAACTTTGCCATGTTCTAAATCCCAGGGTTCTACAGGATGGTGCCATGATAGTTAAAGTGGGGTGAAATTGCTAACACTGTGTAACACAAATGCATTCTTAGCAAAAATGCTTGGGAAGGACCAGGGTTCAATCTTCAGCTTCTTCAGGGGTGGAAGAGATTGAGGATAGATCAACTGATAGCTCCAAAATCTTATATCGTAAATGGCTTGGAATTTTGAACTTCTCTCTACATCTGATGCAAGAGAATTCAGAACTATTGTTTTTAGGGGCTCCTGGTAAGATAATTGTATAAGGTTTACTGTGTTGGAGGAAAAACTCCTCCCAGGATCTAATTTTGTGCAGGAACTTACAGACTGAAGGTTTTAAAAATGGACAATTAACCAGAGTGACTCCAAATGAGAATGAGGTAGAAGGACAAGCTGATTTTGTAGCAAAAACAATTATTTCTTTGATACCCAATAATGAAATAAAGAGACCAGGTACATAAACTGGATGAATAAAGGGCCAGTTATTTGACCTGAATCCTATTTAAATCTAAGCACATGAACTTCAATCTTAAATGTCAAACTGTGAGAGAATGATTAAAGTGAAAGCCTTATGCGGGTCCAGCTGAAGCCAGGTTTCAATCCTAGACCTCGTCTTCAGCCTTCCTTTTGGGCACAAACACCGAACCCTGAGGTAAATCCAATGATTCAGATTGCATCCTCAGTCAGTCCTAGGTAGGTGAACATAAGGCATTCTCCCCCAAACTCTCTTGAGTTTGTAAGGTTGAGCAAAACCCCCATGTCTACCCCAAGGCAGGTTCTTTCACAACTCCACGTCCCTTGACATGTCTAAGCTGTTCAAGAGCCTGCTGCTAGAGGGTTGCAGCTAAGCATAAGGAAATACAGATGAACGCACAGAAATAGATTTTCTCACCCTCTACCATGAAGAAGAGTGTTCTGTGTGTCCCCATCTCTGTGTGTGTCTTTGTTTCTAGCTTTGCCCCTTTGCCTATATTTAACCTTTCCCCCTAATTTGGAAGCTGTCTCCTGGAGTGAAAGGGATGCCTCTGGATGGGACAAAACATGACTACAGTGTTGTTCTATGAAGGGTTCAAAAACAAAACCATGTGCTTAAAAATGATGAGCCCAAATCTTGTGCCTTGTGTGCAAAAGGGCAGATGTAAACATGTCCTCTGGGAGCTGATAATAACTATTAGATGGCCATGGGGTTTTGAGAACAATGGAGTTGCACACATGAGACAAAGCCATTTAACTACAGACATTCAAAGATAAAGGTAAAGGTTTTCCCTTCATATCAATGTCTAGTCATAACCAACTGTAGGGGGCAGTGCTCATCTCTGTTACAAAGCCACAAAGCCGCAAAGCCAGTGTTGTCCGAAGACAACTCCTGTGGTCATGTGGCCAACATGACTGCACCGAACGCTGCTGCCTTCCCACCAAAGTGGTACCTATTTATCTACTTGCATTTGCATGCTCTTGAACTATTAGGTTGACAAATGCTGAGACTAGTGATGGAAGCTCACTCCATAACACAGCACTTGGGCCTCGAACTGCCAAGCTTTCAACCTTATGATAAACAGAATTGGCATCTTTATCAATAAGTCATAGCATTCTATACAGACATTTATGTTTTTTCAAATCCAGATAGGATTGTCAATGGGTGGGCTGTACCAGTTTGAGGCAGTTTGTCCAGGTCTCCATTCAGAAAATAAGCAAAATAGTTAAGCACTGGTTGCTTGTCTGGACATATTACTAAAATATTTTTTCCAGCAGGAGGGGGATTGAAGGGACATTCTTGTTTGTACTTTAATTTGAGACTTTATTTGGACAGGGGTCCGAACTCTCTTGCTGTACCTGTCCAGCATGCCTTCTTACAGTGCATGCAAAATCTAGCAAGAGGCAGCTTCCTGCCTTATACATCAAAGACTATTTATTGAGTATAGTTCATAGCATTCTGTTGGGGGAAAATGGTTGTCTTCTTATAGGCAAGGTTATATGATTTCAGACCACATTTTGAAAATATACTGCTGGAACATGAAAATCTGTAATAGTATATATATATAAATCTTATCTCATATTCCTATATATTTAGTAAGAATACTTCCCTTGTCTTTAGCCACCACCAGCTATGCAGTCTGTTCAGAACAGATGCAGAACATATAAATTAACTGGGTCTTTTTTTTAAAAAAACTTAAATTTGTTGGAACTAAAAGCTTGTTATGCATTTAAGAGTTATGATCATGCCATATTCAACTTATCAACTCACTTTGATTTTTTGTGGCATCACTGCAAAAGAGTCCTTTCTGATTTCCTTCTTGTCAGACTTCCTGGAAAGCTGGTGAAAGATAGTGTTGACACAACTGAGACAGATGGTCCAATGGTCTGACAGTTACACAGCAATTTTCCATATTTAAATACAAAGACACTGCTCTTCCCAGGTATTCAAAAGGCTATGATGAATGTTCATGGAGACCTCTAGTTATAGTTTCTGCCCTATTCATTAGAAAGTGTGCAGAATGTATAAATAGTAATGTGCATAAAGAGAAAAATTTGTTTGTATACTTGTACATGCAAGATGCCTCTTCTCATATGTTCTTATGAATGATGCTAGCTGAAGAGAAAAATATTATAATGGTCAAGAAGAGAAATGGCAGATACACTTCAGTAATTCCATACCTGAAGTCTGCCAGAGCATGGAAGTCTAGATCCTCTGGGAAGAATTTACTGCAGCCAATAAAGACCAGGCTGGCTGCAGTTAACAAGAGGACCTTTTCATATGCCACTCCTAAATTATGGAATGGCCTGCTGGAGGAGATCCAACATATAACTAATCTTGACAGCTTCAAAAAAGCCATCAAAATGGATCCCTTCTGGCAGGCCTTTCCTGATTAATTGAGCCACCTAAATAAATAGAGATTGTCCTATGTCTGCCCCAAGATGTCTTGCCCCAGTTGTGATAATTTCAATCTGATTTTAACTGTTTTATAAAAAAAATTCTGTAATTATGTGGATTAGTTTAAGGATGGAGATAAGGGGATTTATGTAGTGATTTATGTATTTTGTTTATATATTTTATTTTATGCTGTAACACACCTTGATCCTTCTGGAGAGGCAGGATATAAATTAAACTTATTATTAGTATTATTAGCATTATTATAAAGGGTACTTCTTATTGTTGTTGTTGTTGTTGTTGTTGGTACAGTCACCTCCCTTTGCAAGCAAGTCTGATTGTTTGTTTATTTGTTTGTTTTATGAACTACACCAGGATGTTTTCCCCAATGAGAGGTGTTCTCTTCATTCTTAGGATAACCTTAACCTTAAATACAGAAACGCACAGAGAGAATCTTTCTCTTAGACCTGTCTTCTGCTGTTCTAACCTCCAGTCATCTTCTTCATGTCAGAGGGTGAGAAAATCCATGTGCTGACATGCACTCAAGGGCAGAGTCATCCAAAGGCATTTGGATTCATTCCAATGGGGGACATAATGTTTAAGTGTATGCATGTTGTATTATGATGATGCTGACCCTAGATAAATGTATGGATCTCCCAAGCATTAATATATTTGTAATTTTGTGCAGACAGACTCTCCCTGGAAATCACCTTCTCTTCAGTCTGTTTTTCGTGAAGAAAAATGAAGCATTTCTCCCCAAATGTCCAGACTGCCTCAGAGGACACAAGTAGCTTGCCTACTCAGTACTGTCTCTCTAGAGGAACAAATGGCATATAGAGGGCCTAGTATGGCCCCAGTAAGTCAGGTAGGGTGCTTAGGAATCGTTTACTGGTGAGCATCAAGAGGTTCCTTTAAAGTAAAAGGTGATTCATAAGATTCCCAGTGACTCAGTGCACAGAAGGGAAATCTTTTGGAACCCTTATTTGACAAGGACAGACTTATTAATCTTTTCTTGTCTTTTTCAGCTGCTTTTATCATGACCCAGTTTCTCTCTCCTCTTCCTACTTTCTTCCTTTTACCTTGACTTCAATTGCTGCAAGTAACAAAAGTACCTTGCACTAGTTAACTCAACAAGAGGCAGAGGACAGGAGTAGGCCAACTCTTGTCTTTCCAAATAGACCAGATGAAAGCAACCTGCTGCACCCTTTCTTACCATGTGTGTTTATCCTCATGCCACATTGACTAAACTCTGATGTTGTTTGAAAGCATGTGTTGAGTCTAATCTACACTGTAGAAATAAAGCAGTTTGACCTTGCATAAATTATCTTGGCTCAATACTATGGAATTATTTTGTGTGATATTTAGGTTTCTCTGCCAGAGAGCTCTACTATCCCAACAAACTACAAATTCCAACAAGCTACAAAAGCCATGACAGTTAAAGTGGTGTCAAACTATATTATTTCTGCAGTGCAGATAAGACAAGGGCTTTCATCTGTGAAACATTGTAGGGTATGTTAGATCACCCTTTTAGAGTCATAGAACCTGAGGGCTGGGACTCAGGAAAAATCAGAGATGGTGTGCTCACTGCTCTTACGATAATAGATAAATTAACATGCCCCACCCATCTGCTTCCAATGCTGATCTCTATTGTATATGTACAATAACATTGTTGCTCTAGTTAATCATAACTGAGTTTTCCTCTTTGTTTCTTGCAGTGTAGATATGTAATGCAAAGATGCAATGGCCCACCTTTTAAAACTATCCTGCTTGTGACTACAGAAGGTTGTTTAGAGGATGTTAATGTATAATTAATCCATGATAAGTGATTTTAAAGGTGCACTTGTAGTAATTAATCTAATACAATTCTTAAGGGGAAAAGAAGCTGGAATAAAATATAAGTATGCATACTTAATGTCTTACAAAGAAGTGTATCACACTTTGGTAAATTATACAGAACAGAAACCTCAAAAGGTGCAACTAAATCCATCTCACCCAAACATGCTTAATGCTTTCAGATACTGGTGGGCCTCTTTCCACAAATAAATAGTTATTCCATATATGATGTAATAAGTAAAGAAGCCTACAAGATTTACTTTGCTGCTCAGGATGAGCAGAAGTAGGACAGAGAGCTTTGCTCATCTTTCAGCAACCTGTTGCATTTTTGTGATGGCCATAGGCTTCTATGCTGGGCTGACACAAGTACTCCATTCAGTTGCCTCCATGAAGTTCTCGAGCAGCAGTAGCTATCTGGATTTATACTGTGGCTGCAGCTACCTCATAGTTATGGTTAATGACAGGTTTATATATTAACCTCATTACAAAATGATGATGATGATGATGATGATGATGATGATGATGAGCTTTCCCCCTTCATTTGCTTTGTGTCCATCCTTCCTTTACCATTATTTCAGTGAGCCCTTGTTATCCACTGGGGTTTGGTTCCAGCCCCCCCACCCCAGTGGATACCAAAATCTGTGGATGCTCAAGTCCCATTAAATACAATGGCACAGTAAGATGGTGTCCTTTATATAAAATGGCAAAATCAAGGTTTACCATTTGGAATGCATACCTTTTTGAATATTTTCAAGCCATGGGTGTTTGAATCCATATATCTGTGGATATGGAGGGCCAACTGTTTTAATACTGCAGTTCTACCTCCTTTGGAAGCTTTTTAATACTGCAGTTCTATCGCTTTCGAAAGCTTGCTCTTGCACTTTTTGCTCAAGTGGACAAGTGTAGAGAAGCAATTATGGAGTGGAAATTGTGATTTTCTACACACACATACAGAGTAAGAGAGGACTAGCTTTGGGTGGAATGTTTCTGCTCTTAGAGTATGTTCCCAGGTTGGAGACTCCCACTAACAACAACTAGAGGGGCTATTTATGAATAATAGCCTTATGTAGTATACAGGACCTGTCTTTTTAAGGGATAGGATTAAATGGAAATAGTAAGTTCTTCTCCATTGTGGTACAACTAAACTGTGTTGTGCACTGAGTCTAAACTGCTATGTTCTTCTTGACTACCATCATTTCAGAATTGGATGAATGTGATTATTTACTTTCTAGAATAGGGGAGCACTGTTTTTGACACAAGATTTCCTTAGCCTTGGTGACTGTTTCACTGAACCTTTTGAGAGTAAGACTGGATGAGACAGGAAACCATTTACAGTTTGAAACAGGGGGAAAGAGACTGCAGGAAAAAAATTACATCTAGGGAGGTGAACATCTAAGATACAATGTGCAAGTGGAATTCTAGTTAACTTGCTTTCCTGAAACTATTAAATGCAAATTGCAATCTAGTAAGATGGTTCAACTCTTCATAAAGCAACTCGTCAAATCTGCTGTTTGTAGATGTCAACATATCCAAGCCTACATTTCAGCTCTTCCACACCACTAAAAATCAGTTGTGCAGGGAGTAAGGGGTGTATAATGGGATTATGACATACAGTATATTCCGAACAGAAGTTAAGGCTGAAGTAGGCTATATTTATATGTTCATTTGTGTGGTTATCTTAGAGGGATAGGCTTCTTTACTTTGGAGGGTATAGCTCCAGCCACAACTTTTTATCTAATATTAAAGTTCCCCCACCTCCACTGCCAGTGAAGAGGACTTGGCTGAGAGAGTGTTTGTTTGCCCTACCTCCACCTGGGCTCCTCCCATGCCTTGGTTCCTGGATTTAAGGAGGAGAAATGGGCCTTTTCCCCTCCTCCCCAACATCTGCCAGTGAAGGAACTTGGCTGAGAGAGTGTTTGTTTGCCCTACCTCCACCTGGGCTCCTCCCATGCCTGGGCTCCTGGATTTAAGGAGGAGAAGCCCTCTTTCCCTCCTCCCCAACATCTGCCAGTGAAGAAGACTCGGCTGAGAGAGTGTTTGATTGCCCTCCTTCCACCTGGGCTACTCCCATGCCTTGGCTCCTGGACTTAAGGAAAAGATTTGTCTCTCCCCCCCCCCTTTTTTTTTCTTTTCTTTTCTTTTCTTTTTAGATTGTGTATAGTTCACATTGTTTTAGGATTGGGATGGGGGTTGAGAATGGAGATTTTCTTTTTACTTGTTTTGATATGTTGTTATGTATTTTGCTTTGTTAATTTTATTTTTTGTTTTAATTACTACGTATTTTTGTTTTTGCTATAACTGCCTTGTATTTTGCTTTGTTAGTTGTTATTCTCTTTTGTACCCCGCCCTGATTGCTCGTTCAGAGGGGCAGGCTAGAAATAAAACTTATTATTATTATTATTATTATTATTATCTTAGATACAAGGCAGCCACCACAACTGAAATGCTTTTCTTAGATACTTCCCTGAGTTGAGGTCAACTGGCCTTGGTTGTAGATCTATCTCTCTCTCCCCCCTCCCTCCCCCTCTATCTTTCTCTGTGTATGTTTGTGTGTGCATGCCTTCAAGTCTCCTGTCAGCTTATGGTGACCCCATGAATTGCATATGGTTTTCTTGCACATGGAATAATGAGAAATGATTTTGCCAGTTTCTCCTTCTGAAATATAGCCTGCAGCACCTGGTATTCATTGGTGGTCTCCAGTCCAAATACTAACAAGGACTGACCCTGTTTAGCTTCTAGGATCAAACAGGATCTGTACCTTTAGAGAATCTAGCCTCATTGTAGATCAATAGGTAAGAGTCTTCATCCATCATTCAAACCACTACACTATGCTACCTCTGAAGTATCTAATACAACTTGCAGCCTGTAAGTGATTTACCTGCATATCAATAAGAGTGCAAGTCATGTTATATACTTCAGAATTAGCATGGTGTAGTGGATTGAATGTTTGACTAGGATGCAGGGAGACTGAGGGGGATACAGATGGTCAGCTCCATGCTGCCTGTCGGTGCCGTGACAGGAGCACGATGCAGCACCAACATGTTCCCTAAAAAGAAGTCACCAAAGCAGCTTCTTTTTAGAAGTGTCATGTGCCCCAATGCAGCACCCTGACACTTTTTTCTGGTGAGCTCTGTTTGGGCACGCAGATGCCCATGCATCATTGTTGCATGCCCATGTGGACAGAGCCGTGGCAAGATGGTGCATGGGAGCTGATTGTAGGGCTGGATACATATGGATGCCCAGCCCTACAGAGCCCTAATATCAGCCCCGGGCTGGAGCTAATTCCCAGTCTTTACCGGGCCTAAGTTTCAAATCCTCACTCAGCCATGAAAACTCACCCATTGACCATGGGTACACTCTGTTAGTCTCAAAAGAAAGCAATGGCAAGCCCCCTCCAAATAAATCTTTCCAAGAAAACTCTAGGATAGGGTTGCCATAAGCTGGATTCAACACCACAACAATTCTTTTTTTAAAAGAAAAAGAAAAAGTTTAAATGTCACTTCCACCAGATGTCCTGAGACTTGCCAAGCTCCCAGGTTCAGTCAATCCATAATTAAGTGTAATTAATTTCTCTCTGAATCTTTCCACTTTACTCTCTGCACATACATTTTCTCTTTCTTATTGAAAGTTTATCAGGGTATTTAATTCACAGTAACTGCTTACCATTATTAGCGGAGAAAAATCCCTTGATAGGTAGTATGTGTTGCAGAAATGCAAGCAAATAGCAAAAAGTAGCAGTGAATCAGTAGAGAATCTTTATTTGCATATTTGCCCTGTAGTCTTGTGGGTGCGGTTGGTTCAGATGATTCATTGTATTTGCTGTTTGGATTGTTTTCCAGTTACTCTGGAGATTGTCTTTATTTTCATTGTTGATAGAATGTCTTAGAAGCATTTGAGCACAAGCTCAAGGTCACTACTCTGTAAGTACAGACTTTCAGAGATGCTATGTGGAAGCAGATGTTCTTGCCGCAGTTGGAGGGCAACTGAGATAATATCATAAGAAGAATTGTGCTGGATCAGAGCAAAGACCCATTTTCACCCAACATTCTTTTCACACAGCAGCCAGCCAGATGCCTATAGGAAGCCAACATATAGGGCATGGGGGCACTACCTCTCACATCTTCATGTTCACCAGCAACAGGTATTCAATGAAATAATAATAATAATAATAATAATAATAATAGCTTTTATTTCTTACCCACCCCTCTGTCAAAACAATCGAGGCGGGGTACAGCAGAAATTAAAAACAGTTACAGTTAAAATAATTCAACAATCCCATCCCCAACCTCCCGCCCCTTAAAACAGAATTAAACTAGCATAAATTAAAATCTAGTTAATATCAAGTGCAAATAAAACAAACATATTACACATATTAAAACCCATGGTGCTGGCCACAGCATAGGGTAACTTCAGGGTATAGGGGGTCAGGTAAGTGGCTGGAAGATTTTTAGGAGTCGAGAAGATTATACAGTTTCTGAGAAGACCTGCTGGAAGAGATGCGTCATTAAAGCTGTTTTGAAACAGTCTAACATTGTGATAAGATGGATCTTGTCCAGCAGGCCATTCCATAGCAGAAGCCGAAAAGGCCCTCTGGGAGGTCTGCTCCATGGGTTGTAGTAGGTTCCTCCCAGAGGACCGAAGTGTGCAGAGGGGTTCATACGGGGAGAGGCGGTCCCTAAGATAAGTTGCACCCAAGCCATGTAGGGCTTTAAAGGTTAAAACCAACACCTTGTACTGTGCCCGGAAACTGATCAGCAGCCAGTGGAGACAGGTGTAATGTGCTCTCTCCTAGATGTTCCGCTGACAAGCCTGGCTGCCATATTTCGGACTAGTTGGAGTTTCCGGGTAAGGCACAAGGGTAGTCCCATATAGAGTGCATTACAGAAATCCAAACGTGAGGTTACCAAAACGTGTACCACTGTTTCCAGGTTTTTCAGACCCAGGTAAGGGCGCAGTTGGCGTATCAGCTGAAGCTGATAACAAGCACTCTTGACTGTCGCATTCAACTGACTCGTCATGTGAAGTGACGAATCAAGAAGTACCCCCAGACTGTGAAAAGAGTCCTTCGAGGAGAGTGTGACTCCTTCTAGGACTGGGAGTTGTATTCCCAAATTTGGCTTTATGCCTGTAACTGCTAGTACCTCCATTTTGTCTGGATTAAGTTTCAACCTGTTTTTCCTCATCCAATCCATTACCGCTGCAAGACAGTCATTAAGAGGAGAGACACCATCTGAAGTCTGAGCCAGCAATCTGGTCATGGAGAGGTATATCTGAGTGTCATCAGTGTACTGAATACACTGAGCTCCATGCCTCCGAATGATCTCACCAAGCAGCTTCATATAAATATTAAACAGCATCAGGGACAGGATGGTGCCTTGAGGGATGCCACAATTAAGTTCGATCTTTGAAGAGCAACTGTCCCCGAGCCTCACCCTTTGGGATCTCCCGGAGAGAAAGGACTGGAACCACCAGATTACGGTGCTTCCGATCCCCAACTCTCTCAGTCGACCCAAAAGGATGGAATGATCTACTGTGTCAAAGGCTCCCGAGAGATCCAAGAGCACCAGCAGGGTCACACTACCCCTGTCGACGTTCAAGCAGAGGTCATCGGTCAGAGTGTCCATGGCATAGTATCATTACCTCTGATACTAGAAGCAACATATTGCCATTATGGATAGGCATTGCTAGCTTTATCTTCTCTGGATTTATCTACATTCTTTTGGAAGTAATTCCAATTTGCAAGTATACTACATCTAAAATTGTGAATCCCATTGTTTTAACTATGTACTATATTGAGAAGTGCTTCCTTTGGTCTCATCTTGAATTTCCCATCATTTAGTTTCAATGGATGACCCCATGTTCTGGTATTATAGGGAGATTTAAAAACTTTCCCATGCTCATTTTCATGATACTATGCATGATTTTATCTACTTGCCAATTTTCAAAGCTAAAGAACTCCAAACACCAGGATCTTTCTTCATCAAGCAGTTGTCCCATCGTCTTCATTATTTAGGCTGCCTTTTCATGCATCTTTTTTCAAATCTTCAGTATCATTTCTTGAATGGCAATGACCAGAATTGCATATGGCATTACAGATGTGATAACAACATAGATATATAAAGTAGACTAATATAATTGTAGAGTTGGAAGAGACCACAAGGACCATCCAGTCCAATCCCTTGCCATGCAGGAATGCTCAATCAAAGCATCCCCAGCAGATGGCTATCCAGCCTCTGTTTAAAAGCCTCCAAGGGATTATGTTCCACTGTCAAACTATTGGGGCACGTAGAATCAGAACCAAACATGCAACATGCAGAAGACATACATATGGAACAGGAACCCCATTGGAAAATCTCTTCTGTGTAGCTCTGTGCAGCCTGCAAAGGAAAAATCCTCCCATACAGAAGCCGCTGGCCGGATAAAGAACTGCAGAACTGCTGAGTTCTCACAAAGAGGACTTTAATCGTTGATTCCGATATTTACAAACAGACTATCAAAGTGCTTCGCCAGACTCCTATATACAAACACTACCACACTGAGCACTCATCTCACTCTCTTATATACAGTTCCCTCCTGGGGTTTTGAGTCCTTCCCCCTCCTGGGATGTCATCCAGTTTCCTGTCAACTGACAGCTGTGACTCTGCAGAATTGAAGCCTGCTGTTTTCACCTCCTGCCCCTCTGTCATCAGCGTCCTATGACTCAAGACTCTTTAAATGTTGACTCATCATGTCTGCCACCTGAACTCAGGTTACCATGTCACCTTTGTCTCAGTACCAGGCTATAGCCACATCTCTGACATTTTCTGTCCAGATTGCTCTGTACTCTGATAAGCCCCTCCAAAATGTCATGCAATGTGCTATCATGAGACTCCCATATTTCTCCATGTATGTTGTGTAAACCTACATGCTGATACCCAATCTGTTGGCCATCTTTTCATGCCTCCCTGCATGTCAGCTATGTTGTCCTCTGAACCAACATACTGCAGTTTCAAAACTGCTCACAAACTTTCTGTATCTCACAGCTATGTACTTGCTTCGACACCTAAGTTTTTCAATGTCAGCCTTGTCAATGCAGGCTTGTGAATCCTCATGCACCAGTGTTGGAGTGTTGCATTCCTCTTTCAGATCCTTCAATAACTGCCTAACCCAGTGGATCTCATTCACTATTTCTGACAGCACAGTAAACTCTGTCTCTGTTGTACTGAGCACAATGCAATTCTGTTTTCTGGATCTCCAGACAATGAGACAATCAGCGAATCTGATGATCAAACCAGTCACTGACTTCCTATCGTTTGACTCTGATGTGTGTCTACGAAGCCTTCTAGTTCTGACAAGCCTCCACTCAACATCAAACATCATCCCTGGTACATTTCCATTGCCAGTGGACTTTTGACAAACTTGGCATCACACAGTCTAATCTTTTCCACCAATTTGTCAAGCTTCCTCCTTTGACACAACCTGAACCTGCCATAACAGTCTCTTTCTATCTTAATCCCTTGGTAACTCTTCAGATCTCCTAGATCCTCCAATTTAAACCTTTCTGCCAATTCACCTTGTCTGATTTCAACCTCATCCCTGACTGCAACACACAGATCATCCAACCTTTCTTGACAGTACTCCTCGGCCACAATCTTGGTTTTGTTCTCTACAGTATTATTGGGCATCTCCTTCTTCTTGTAACTCCACTTGCATCTAGCCACTTTCTGTTAGGTAGGCCTTTCAACAACCTCAAACACCTTTCTCTTTACCAAGGCTCCAAACTCATCATCCATGGCAGCATTCCACTTTTCCTGCTCTCCCCTGGGATACCTCAGCATCTCCTGGAAACTCTCAGGCTCTTCAGCAATGACCATGTAGACCCATGCTTCCTGCACCACAAACCTGTCTAGTGTCTCCTAACCCACTGAGCCCTGCATAAAATGATCACTTTTGTCCTGCCATGCTCATCCTCACTGTCACTGCTTGTCTGGATGCTAGCCTCTGTTACAGACCTCTGTTTTAGTTCTAGCTTCAGTGTTTGTGTTTGTGTGTTTGTGTCTGTGTCATGTGATGTACTGGGTTTGTCTTCCTTCCCAGTCCCAGACAAATCCACCATGTTTTGTGCTGCAGTGCCCAGTGGCACAAAAACATCATGATTGCAGTGGATCTTCTCTCAACCAACATGTTTCTCGGTTTGCACTTCTTGAATACATGACTCTGCAGGACCCAATGAGAACCTGTAGGTGTTCTCCTCATAGCCCACAAATCTCAACCTGTTCCATTTTGGTTCATTCTTCTTCCTAAGCTGAGGTGAAATCAGCACATTTGCGTATTGCCCCAAAACCCTGAGGTAACGCAAACTGGGTGCTCTGCCATACAATAGAAAATATGAAGTTTGTTTCACAGCACTAGTTCACATTGTATTGATGACATAAAAATAAATACAGATCAAGGCGGGATTCCAATAGAGTTCAACAATAATACAGTCCATATCATAAAATTATACTCTGCATTAATATATAAAAATTAAAACATCTTGTTCTATTTTACCACATTACTTACATTAAAAAGCACATTATCTAACCACAGGGAATCAATATTACAAGTATACAAGAACTCATTTTATAAAAGGTCTGGTGGATAGGCCTGCCGGAAGAGATCTGTCTTAAGTGCCTTCTTAAAGGCTTCTAAGGTGGAAATAAGACGGATCTGTTCTGGCAAATTGTTCCATAATTTCAGGGCCGCCACTGAGAATGCTTTCTGGAAGGTCACAGTCAATCTTGTGTGGATATGATCCAATAAATTTTTCCCTGATGTTCTGAGAGTGCGGGGCAGATTGTCCTGGTCGCCTGACCCCACAAAGTTGGTGGTGCACCAGCATCTGTCAGCATGCATTTCTGCATTTGATTTATCATGCTAATCTGCTTTTCGGCCAAAACATCTTCTGCTTAAACCACTGCTGCAATTTCTGAGTGAGAAACTTGCCTCCCCTGTCTGTGATTAACGTGCCAGCCTTGTAAGGAAATTCCCTCTCTATGGCATTGACCCAATGTTGTACTTGCACAGCAGCCTCACTCTTGGTCTTAAGCAGAGCAACATATGAACATCTGGTGTGGTGATGCACTAAAATGGTGAATCTATTGCCTCCTCACTTTCAGTTTGATGTGGACCCAACAAATCTGTGTTTATCACCTGAAATGGCCTCATGGCGGTGCATTTACTTTCTTTTGGGACAGGCTAAACCTTTACCTTTACTTTTACTTGTTTGCACACAGAACAATCAAGGTATTTGTTGCAGCTATTGAATTTGAATTTTGGGCAAACCTTCTCCAAGTTCTGAAGCTTGCATGCCCCATTGTTTTGTGGAGATAATATGCACAATTGTCATGCAAAAGGTTATTGGTCACACTTGCTTACTGTACCTTTGCAACCATGTGGTATACCTTGTTTCTTTTGATTGCTTTACCACATATTGCCCCATTTTTAGATATCAGGCACTCACCCCCTTGAAAAACACTTCATACCCATCATTTGTTAGGAATGAAACACTCACAAGGCAATTTTGCAATTTGGGTGCACACAAAACATTGTCAAATGTTTTCCCAAGCCCTAGTATGTATGCAGACCCTTTTCTTTGCACACTATCAGACCCACCATCAGCAAAAACCACAGTGTTTACTGGTGCTGGTCTTGGGTTCTGCAACATCCCAAATTCTGGTACCATGTGGTGAGAACAACCACTATCCAACAACCAGATTTGACCATTTTGTTTTCAAAAATAACCCCTTCTGCTGCAGAAGTAACCCTGTCCCTTCCTGCAGTTATAAATTATTCAACCTCCCAAGTGGGAATGAATTTTAAGAAACACAGAGACCTCTTTGGGGGGAAGGAGGAAACCTGGCAGAAAGGTAGGCTGAGTACTACCAGTTATTCTTCCTCAATTTCCCATGACACAGTAGCGAGTTCCTAAGCATGTTCAGGATCATATACCACCACAGGTCCCTGTGGCTTTAAAGCCTTCTACAGTGTGCCTGTGCCATACACGGGCTCTCCATACATGAACTTGAGGTCATGTGAACTGCGAATCCTAATAGGTTGAATGGGGCACTTACTCGTGGCATATGCCACACCGTGCCACACACCACATGCTACAGGGGCATCATATGCAGAATTTGCCTTACCGGGGGGGGGGGGGTATCTGGAATGTATCCCTTGTGTAAGGCGAGGGCACACTATATATTATTTATTTATTTATATCCTGCCCAATCATTTGGAATCAGGGCAGGTTACAACAATAGAGGAGTACAATATAATACAGTGTAATTCAAACAAAGTCAAAAGAATATGTTACAATTAAATAAGAAACATAATCCCTTCCCAGCTCCCAACACAACTCTAATATATTGTAGTTTATATTCAATAAACTAGTGAGTGTTCAACAAAAAGGAGAATCTCACAACAGTTTCCACTTCATCAGATGCAGAAACATCTGGGGATTGTATGTTAAAGAGTAAGATATAAATACATTCAATCATTCCAGAATACTGTGTCTGAGGCTTTTGAATACACATGAAAATGAAGCTTCTTCTGTTCCGCAGTTGACACTGACTTCCTTCTCCCTCCACAAAATACATTTTGGGAATGTACAGGAAAAAGGAACTGGGAATCAGGAAATGGAGGCATATTAGTACTCAAGTGAATTACAGTAATTACAGTAATTTCATAATTGTCTATCTTTCCCAAACTGTTTCAGAAATTTCCAGTGCCAAAATTCAGCAGCATCTCTCTGCAGCAGCCATTCTGCACTTTCTTTACACTGTTTGTAAATTTGTTCTGGGTTCATTCTCAGTGCTATGACAAGAAGGCTGGGAGTGTTGTTCCACATCATCTAAAGGAATCAGTGAAGGCTGTCATCTCTCCAAGGATGTTTAACAACATGCTCTAAAAACTGTTTCCCTCAGTTTATATGCTGCTATGATTTAAAAAAAAATCTCCAGCCAGATTCTGGATTTTTGTCTTCAATTAATACTGCTTTATGTGAGCAGGATGGCAGCTTTTCATGACACAGTTTAAAACTACAGGATTCAGAAATATCTTGTAAGCATCCTGTGTTGGAATGAATAATCCTGTTAAACTACTAAACTATTAAACTGGTCTTGTAGGTAATGGATCTAATGGGAGCCAATCATACATCCTGCTCAGGCTTATCAGAAATACCTATCATCTTTTAAAATAATTTAAATTTTAAAATAAAAAAATTAATTTATGGGAATCATTCTGCACCATTAAACTGTAGTGTGAGAACTGAGTCTCACCGATTTGGGATCTGCTTTACATGTTGCTCCAGAAAAAAATTGGGATGCAAGGATTACAAACCTAGAACCAGTTGGATGATTTTTCTCCAGTTGATTGTCACCTGGCCTTTCCAGAAGGGAGGACAGTATTCTGAACTGAAACAAATTGGATTTTTTCCCTGTGGATATGGTTGCTGTAGATTTTTGGCAACATAAGAAGATGCTTCGGTAAAACACAACTCACACCAATGCTAGTAAACATTAACTGGGTGTGTGGAAATGGGACCATTGGTATAGTAACTGACAGCAATTCAACTGGTGGGTGTGAGCATTCTATGGTGTAAATCAGAGCTTCAAAAAGTTAGGGCTTGAACTACAACTCCCAGAATTTGCCATCCAACATGACTTGTGGCCATGCCTACTTGGGGATTCCAGAAGCTGTAGCTCCAAAAGTGGCGTTTTAAAGCTGTGTTCTGAATCTGGGTCATGCTTTCAGTGGACTATTGGGACAAACAGCTGCACATATTCAGGTTCCTTGATCTTTCCCCATCTTCTTCATTCTGCAATCCCACGTATGTAGTCTTGCCATTTTCTTCTTACGATTGAATGTCATCTTTTACAATTTTGCTCCTCTCCACCCCACTCCAAATGTTTAATTCCAAAGACTCCAGGAATCCCAAGGTGACATCTCTCTTTTTAACAATCCCTGATGTCCTTATTAATAATAAATGAACACATTTTTATGAACTAGACTCTACAGATTTAATATATTTGGACAGTGCCACTTTTATACAAACATTGATAAATAATAGTGTAGGAGAGTATATGCACAACAATTTATCTCCTTATTCACCAACCCATATATTGTTATTGCTCTTGATGGTAGATATAATCAGAAAGCTCATAAACTGATCTTTAATTGTGTATGCTAAGAAGTTTCCCCATTTCTAAGACTAATATTTAAAATTCATTTTTTTAAAAAAAAAAATTCCATTCTCCCTGGATATTAAGTGACTTTTTACTAACATAGTTATGAAGGCTTTGATTGGCTTTTTGCTGCCACTTTGCCCCTTTTTGATGTTTGCCTTAGATGTCTTGGGAGCAAGTTTCTCCCTCACATTATAAAAGCAATGCAGCAGTAGTTGAACTGAGGAGAATTTGGTCCAGTATTTTCCATCAAGATTAGAAAGCAAGTGAAGCAGCAAAAGACAATTAAGCTAGCGATGCACTTGCGATCTGAAGTATTCAAGCAACGTGAATGCTGGCATAATTCAGTTCTTACTCGCTAGGCATGCAAATAAATCAACTTTAATGTCAATAAAGTCAGCAATGACAGATTTTATCACTAAGATATAACTAAGCACTAATGACTGGGAAGAAAGCAAGCAGCTCCCAGGAGCTGAAGTGGTATTTTATTTTGTCCTATGTGAAGCCAAGGGTAACTGAAAAGCCTGGCCTTTCCCCCCTCTATTATTAACTGCAAATCATTCTTGTCATGTTAGAGAGCTGATTGTTTTTTCAAGTATTATTCACCATTAGACTGTGACTCACAATATGACCTCCTTCAGAGGTGGTAAAGTCCATTTCCAATTAGCCTCTGCTTATTACTGAGATTCACTTTCTCTGTGTTAGAATCTTTTTATCATTCAGCCCCCAAATTATTATTTTTTTCATTTCCAAAGAGCTGTTTGACTTCCATAATCATAAGTGAAGGGACAAAGTTCCAAGACAAGCAGAAGAAGTCATCATAAAGTTGATAACATACCATAATAGTAAAGGCTGAACATAGTAGCCTGAATATTTTATGCATATGGTAATCTGCATCTGAGTAAAATTAGTTGCTGTGAAATAAACATAAAGTATGAGAGTCATGAATAACTTGCCTATTAATTTTAAATGGACTCTAGCATGGCTAACAATGTGGCAGCGGAGAGGGGGTGAAAGAGTGCATTCCAGTGAAGTGTGTGCTTGTGTGTGAGAGAGTGTGCATTCCCGTGAAAAGAGCAAATATTCTTTCTGGAGCAATTGCTAGATCAAGGATATTATCAGAGCATAGAAAAACCCTGGTATCACCAGCCTATGGTAGTACAGAAGTACAGAACTGCCCCATGAACAGAACCACTAGGGCTATGGGTTGAAACATGAACCTGGCAAGAAAGTGTTTCTGGAACTTAGAGCAGCTCCACTCATCCTAATTGATCACTGACTCTCCCCATGGGAAATTTAGCTTGAACTTTGACTAAGCACTGACAGGTTTCCTTGGCTTTGACTAGTTCTGACACTTCATGTGCTCCCAGATGCAGTTTCTGACTTTTTCTCAGCAGCTGGCTATGAGTTAGTCCTGACCACTCCACAGATACTATCCTGCATGTAAATGTACAATGTTTTGTGTTAAAGAGAGCAAAAGGTCCAGAAACCCCAAACATTGATGTCATTATTAAGCAGATGATTATGGGTAAATAGCCAGATGCTTAGACAATGCTTCCCATTCTCCATCAGTCACTAAATGGCTATGGAGTTGGGGCACAACAGGAAAGTGAGTCTTGTAGTAGGGGAGAGGGGACACATCTTGTTGTTCTGTCCAGTTAGAATTTTATAATACATCATCCAGTGCATGATCTTGGTCAGTATTTCCACCTCAACATTAGGAGGTCCCAGTAAGGGCTGTTCGACAGTGGAACACAGTCCCTTGGAGTGTAGGGGAGTCTCCTTCCTTGGAGGTCTTTAAGCAGAGGCTGGATGGCCATCTGTCAAGGATGCTTTGATGGAGAGTTCCTGCATGGCAGGGGGTTGGACTGGATGGCCCTTGTGGTCTCTTCCAACTCTATGATTCTATGATTCTATACTCTATCTGTGTGTGAGTGATGATCTGAAGGAAGACATCCATAGAACCTGGAAGTTGAATAATTACTTGCCCCAGAACTCAGAGGCTGTGCAGGCCAGCCATTAAGGCCAACCTGGGTGTGGAGTGGGTGTGTGGCATCCATAAAACAGCCCCCCCCCAACTCTGCCCTATGGTGGCATGATGCTGGGTGCCACTCTACACAGCATCTGGCATCACAGATCTCCTCTGACACTGTGTTTACATGACACTGCACCAAAGGAGCACCTTAAAGCTGTGGTGCCACAGAGTGCAGTTGCTGCTGCCCCAATCCAGGGCAGCTAGAGGTGGCTGGAGAATGCCCCTTAGGGGTGGTCTGCACAGCCTCTCACTCTCAAGGAGTGTTAGAAATTGGCCCTGTTTTCTCTCAAATATCTTCAGCACAGAACAGGAAGGTTTTCAACATAGAGCAGTATGCAACAGACCATGCCCAAACCCCATCAGAGATATCATTTGCAGGAGAATTGGAAGAAAACAGAAGAAGATGGAAAGAGAAGCTGATTTGTAGTCACTAAGGTGGCAAAACAGTAAGGGAACTATAAGAATTCAGTCACTGTTTAAGAAACAATAGGTAAAAACAAAAGTTTCCCTTTTGACAAGGTTGTTAAGTCATGTCCAACTGTAGAAGGCAGTGCTCATATCTGTTACTAAGCTGAAGGAGCCAGCATTGTCAAAGACAATTCCATAGTTATTGTGGCCAGCATAACTGCACAGAATACTGTTATCTTCCTACTAGAGTGGTACCTATTTATCTACTTGCACTTTTACATGCTTTTGAATTGCTAGGTTGTGTTTTTCCTCTCAGACGATGCTACACTAATAGGCAAATCTGTCTTCAGCTTAAAGGTCATGTGGTCCCTATTTATCGACTTGCATTTGCATGCTTTCAAACTGCTAGGTTGGCAGAAGCTGGGACTAGTGATGTGAATAATAATAATAATTATTATTATTATTATTATTATTATTATTATTTATACCCCATCCCTTTGAGATCAATCGAGGTGGCTTACACAATAAAATGGCATTACATCAATAAAACAGATCTCATGCCATCATGCAGCACTTGGGCTTATGTGAAGCCAATGGTAATTGAAAATGGATAAGTCTCCATCTTAACTAATAGCAAACTCAAGGAAAGACCAGCTCACACTGTAGCAGATGCTGTTGATATATAGAGAGCACAGAGTCATACAAATACCCAAGCCCATTTTAGGTCTGCAGAAGCACCACCACCATGCAGCCAAGATAAAGCAAAGCTATATGTAAAAGCAAAGCAATCCTTCAGCATGAACTGTAGCTCAAGTATACATTCTAGCTAACAAAGAATGGCTCATAACAAATCATGCAGTAAACACAAATCTAGACAATACCCAACCTTTGGAGAAACTTGCCATAAATACTGAAGGCCAAATAACTTCAAAATGTGCTTGTGAAAGAGAGATGCTAAAGTAAGAGAAAGGGCATAATAACATTATTTATAAGAACTGTATCTCCCCAGCCATGTTCTAGAGGCAAACACTCTTCTAATGCAGTGACTGATGCCAGTCTATGAGCCATTTGATTACTGGTCCACTGTTAGTTTCTAGGAAAGAAACAGTAGCCAATGGGCACAAATATGATACTGGTCCCTGGCACATTAGGGCAAAATGCCAGCCCTCCACATCAGAAAACCTGAGAAGCACTGATCTAATCCATGGTATAATAAAGTTTCCCCGGTTTCATTTAAACTGGATAGTGTCCCAGTAGAAGTAGCCCATATTCTAAAGTTTGTGTATGTTTGCTTTGAAGTCATTTCTGACTTATGGTGACCCTGCGGCAAGTATACATGCTCTATTCAAAAGTTCATCATGTTAGATGAGAAAAATATGGCCATTATTAGGTGATACTGTGTGTGTCATGACTTGGGTTCAGACTAGTCTAGTTTCCACACTGCAGAAATAAAGCAGTTTGATACTACTGTAATTTTCTTGACTCTGTTCTGTGGAATACTGGGATTTGTAGTTTGGTGGGATATTCAGCCTGTTCTCTCAAAGAGCTCTGGTGCCTCACCAAACAACAAATTTCAGGATTCCACAGGATAGAGTCTTGATGATTAACATGATGTCAGACTGCTTTATTTCTACAGTGTGGCTACACCCTAGAATTTAAGGAGACCATGGTTCAAATCCCCACTCAGCCGTAGAAACCCAATCAGTGACCCTGGGCAAGCCACTCTCTGTCTTGGTCTGTTAATGATCCACGCCAGCTGTGTCTTCTCTCTACACAATGTAATTGCTGACTATACAATTCTTAGTAGAAAGGATCAAGTATATGGACCATGACCCTGCCACATCCAAGTTGGTGATGATAATGTGGAATCCATCAATAAAATGCCACCATCAGCAGGCAGGAAGTGTCTTTAAAGATCATTAGATACCATTCAGTACCTGGCACAGTACATTACAAATAAATCCAGTTTAACTGCACCTCTCCTCACAACCCTTAAATCTTGTTGATGGGCCCAATCAGCCAATCACTGCACAAATTACAGCAGCCAGAATAAACCAGATGATACAGAGTGTTATGACGCCTCCAACACTCATATAGTAGCCCTTGACATATCATTGGAAAGTAGGTGGACTAGGTTAAAAATGTCTTCTAAATTTAAGGTGGAATCCAGTAGCAACTTTTATCCTTCATATTACCTTCTTTGGCCATGTGCATCTTGCTACTTCATAATATTTTCCATATGGAGAAACGTTGTATTACAGCATAGCATATATTTAGATTATTTATTTTTTGCACTAAACATGTCACGTTTTTCATAAGCCAAAACAAAACATAACACAGAAGGCTGTTAAATTCTATTGAAGTGGCTTCGCGTTACCTTAACTTGGACACAGGAATAGTATCTCCTAAGTGTTAGAACTATTCTTTTGTAAAAAGACGGCCATCTTTTGAGACAAGGCATTCATAAATCTTTACTAAATTACCTAGATAAATAGGCTTGTTTAATTTTTGTGGTTTTTAAAAAATTATTTAAATTTATTTATTAACTGTTTTAAATTTTCTTTTATATTAATATGTTTTAGATTGCAAATTGTTTAATTCTATTTTAATGGGGGGATGGTTGGGGAGATATGATATGTATATTTTTTATTGTTGTAAGCCACCATGGTTGCCTGAGTGCAGAGAGGTGGGATATAAATTATTATTATTATTATTATTATTATTATTATTATTACATTGAAAACAGGCAATCCATTGAGATCTTGATGAAATACTTTCTTTCAATGATCTGAATTCTGGTAATTCTTCTTTTCTTGGTCTTCAATAGAAAAGGCCAGAATTTGAAGCTCTGCATGTTGTGGCATTTTGTTTTGTTTTTGTTTTAAATCCCAGTGGGATATGTTTTACAATGTCCAATTGCCATGTTTCAGTAGTTTTGGCCAACGTTCAACAAATGTCTGAACAGCTAATAACACATTTAGTCCTGTTAGTACACCCATCTGTCTATCACATCTGCCCATTCTCATAAAAAGCTATTATTAAGTAACAGGCCATTTCTCAAATATTCACTCTGTATTCATTGACATCTTCATGGCTTGGAGGTAAACTTTAGGCATAAGGCAGAGTAAATAAACACTTTTCGGCAAATAAAACAACAACAACAGACAGACAGACCATTTTCTTTTAGTGCTTTGTTAATGACATTTTAATCCATCAAATTTGCATGCTTGCCAGCAAGCATTCTATTGAAATGCTATGACAGCATAACAAGAAATAAACCTTTCTGTTATCCATGGAAACCATACAGAAAGCATAACCTTAGAAACTGCTGTTTCTAAGGAAGCTAGGAAAATATTTTAATTTACATAAATGAGGATCTCTTTTCCAAACTGATTTTTTTTGAACAGGTGATATTGTATCAATATGGGGACAGACTCTGTGAAACAGTATGGTGGCTCTTAGAACCCTTTTTAAAAATTTATCAGGATTCCTGTGTCCTTTGACCCTGATACATTCCACATCACAGTAAAATGGAAGATGGAACCCAGTTAAATTAGAACAAATTGTGACTCTATCCTTCTTTCCACTGTACTGATGAAGTAGTGGAAAACATACATGTGCCTAACAAGTAACACAAATAATCTTGTGTCTTAAGTTCCTTGTCCAAGTCACTGGCCATCACTTATTTTTTTACCAATTAAAGACTTGTTTTTTCTTGCAGACACAATTTGTCCAATGCTCTGCAGAGTTGTTTTTTATCACCCCCTACATAACTTTGGACAGACCTGCAATTTGAGTCTACAAATGCTGTATTTAGGAATCAGCAAATTGCTCAATAGATTATGTCTACAATAGATTATGCACAGTGTGGTTAAGTATAGAATAAATAAGGACCTTTAATAAATAAGTAAAGACTTGAGTTATCACTAAAGGTTTAAGAGGAACTTCTTCAGATTTGCTCTTCAAAGCCACCAGAAAAGGGAAGAGAGCACCTCCTGATGTGCCTGACACACCAACACCTATTGGAAAAGCATTAATGGTTTCTGTCAGGAGAAGTGTCTCTTGGTACTAATTCTTTGGCTTTCTGTGCAGTGGGATGTGTGAAAACTTAGAAGAAATCCTGGACTTTAACCAAAAGGGATGATCATTACCATCCTTAGAAACTACTTTATCCAATTTGACAGTCCTAACACTACTACTAGAGATGGGAGATAGTTTAGTTTACTTTATGATAACTATGAATTGCAATTTTTATCATAAGAGTAAAAATAACTAGTTTTTTTTTCCAAGAGTCTGAAACTAAAACTGACAGATTTGTCCAAGACTCTAAACATCTGGATCTAAATCCTGATTCAGTACCACATATACAGTATTCAACCATATGAATACTGAAGTGGGACTACCACTACTTTATTCTGCACGCTACCACATGGGCCTTTCTGTGCTGAATATTTAAAAAAACTAACAATTTCCATATGGATAATAGACAGGGCTTTCTTTTCATATAATTTTGAAGAATTTGCCAATATTCCTAATTCTCATATTCAGAATAGAAAGAACTTGAGGGTTTACTTTTTTAAAAAATCAAATCTGTGAGAAAGTGATTTTTTAAATCTCTAGCTACAGCTGCATGCACAAATGGTAAGGGCAAAACATATCCTGCTGCTTTCTGATGCCTAGTAACTGTTTTCCGTCCAATTTGTCAAAGCATCATCAGATTACACCAGCAGACCCCCGAAGATTAAAAGAACAACAGCAATGGAAAATAACCATTTCCCCATGGTTCAGTATGAAAATGATCCTTGGTTGCTGTTACTTTGCCAGTACTGAAATGAGGTTGAGTTTCACTGATCTGGCAAGGCAACCCGGACAGACTATCTTTTAGTCCAATGAGCTCCTGGCTCTTAGGCTAGAGACATCTGGATGAAAAATATCAAATGAACAAAATTGATATTTGATAATGAACATAAAGAAAACAAATATAATGACCACCAATGAACTACACAAATTTAACTTAGACAAAGAAGAAATTGTTAAAGAATTCCCATACCTTGGATCAAACATTGATTAGAATGGAGACTGCAGTGAAGAAATCAGAAGATTAAGCATGAGAATGGCAGCAATGAAAGAACTAGACAAAATCCTAAAGAGTAAAGATATACAACTGAACACTAAAATTAGAATTGTCCAAATTATTGTATTCCTCATCACCATGTATGGATGTGAGAGCTGGAGAGTGAAGAAAGTTGATAAAAAGAAAATCAAGTCATTTGAGATGTGGTATCAGCTCATTGGAGAAGTGGTCAGAATACCATGGACAGCCAACAAGACAAGTGGATTCGTGAACAGATAAAGCCAAAAATCTCCCTGGAAGCCTAGATGATCAAATTAAGAATGTCATACTTTGGTCCCATCATGAGAAGGCCTGACTAATGGAAAAGACAATAATACTAGGAAAGGTGGAGGGTAGTAGAAAGAGATCAAGACTGCACGTCAGATGTCTGGACTCAGTTAGGGAAGTCATGGCATGAAGACTAAAGCAGAGAAGTGGAACATTGGGGGGGGGGGGAGGAAGATTTATGTCTCATCCACGGGGTTACCATGAGTCAGGGATGATTCGAGGGTAGTTAACAACAAACAACAAATACCGAAACATTACAATTTAGTTTAAAATGAACAAACATTTAAAGAAATGCTATTTGTTTATTTGATTTCTATTCCAAAATGGGACCCAAAGTTCTTACAACAAAATAGCTAAAACAGTATGTGGTACAAAAGTTTAGAAATCTTTAAAATATCCAATTGAAATAATAATTTAAAAAACATAATTTAAAAACAATTGCAAACACATACAACATAAAATATAGCACAGCCATTTCTCATCCTTCCACGCAACCAGTGAAAGGCTGAAGATTTGTTTAATAAACAGGAAGATATTTGACTAAAGGGAGTGGAGAACAGGTAGAGGTCCAACCAAACTACCCTCTGGAGTTCCATAGCCTAGGAGCAGCCACCAACAAGGCTTCTCTTTCATGACCCCACCAAACAACCAATCTTAGAATTGGAAGGGACCACAAGGCCCTTCTACTCTAACTCCTGCCAAGCTGGAGCACACAACTAAAGTGTTCCTGAAAGACACCCATCCCCTGAAAAAGCCCTCCTTTGAAAATTGAAATGGGGAGATACAGGCTTTCAGACTGGACATAAGCCATATGGGTCACTATAGGAAATTGCTATTCCATTGTTAACTGGGTCTCCCCTGGAACACTGTCATGCTATCAAATTCATCTGGCTTTCAAATATTCTAAATGGCATTAAAAATGCCTTATAAAACAACTGTGCTTTAATTTCTTTCTTCCCACCACTGCAGGATGACTCTGTGCTTGTTATCAGATATAGGATTTGACAAGCTGGAACCTGTGCTGTTTTCATTATAAGCCATGGCAGCATGCTTGCTTAGGCTTGTCAGAGTATCTTCCTCAAATGATTCGTTTTAAAAGCCTCTTTGCACTGTTGCAGGCTTGCCAGGCTGAACAAACCAGAGAAGCCAAGCAAGGCTTTTGTACTGAACCAAGGGCATCCTGTCCTTCCCTTCTTCCTGTACTGAACAAACTGTTAAAAGAACAAGAGGCACCGTTAGAGAGATAACAAGACTAAAGCACTAGCAGCATGTGTTATGCATGATAGCAGCAGCAGTCTTGGTACCAGTCCAAACTACCAAGTCTGTATTGGAGGCTGTGAATCTGAGACTGAGAAAACAGATGCTGGTAAAGAAAGCTAATGTTTCTCAGGCCTCCCATAAAAAAGAATGGGTGCCCTTCCATCTTCTGCAAAGGGTTATAAAGAGAATGGTTAAACAGATAAATTGGCCATTTCCTCTAGGACAGCAGCAGCATCTACTGTTTTGTATTCACTGTTCTTTCTCCTGGCTCCTCAAGTCTGTCAACAAAAACAGTCTGAGCTAATTTCTTTCCTCTTCAAATGTAGTGTGTGAAATCCCTTGGAAACCTCATCGCTCAATAAGTTATCACCACTGGTAGCTGATAGTCTCAGCAGGGGTGTTCCATCCTGCCACTGTGGAATGAGGTGCCCTCCTTGCTCAGACCATGGACTGCTGGTCTTTATCACCCAGTGATTTACACAGCAGAAGTTGTCTGAAAGGATGCACTGCTTCCATTAAAAAGTATATGCCATAATTTAGAAGGACTGTGTTGCTAATTTTGGCCACACTTCAGGTAGGATATAAAACAGGGAAGCTGCTGTGATATAAACTCATAAAATCATAGAGTTCAAGGGAACTGCAAGTGCCATCCAGTCCTGCCATGCATTCCTGATGGGCATGCATTCCTGAAAGGCAGCCATCTAACCTCTGTTTAAAGATTTACAAAGCTGGAGAGTACATTGCCACATTGCCCCAAAGGCAGTCCATTCCACTATTGAACAGCTCCAACTATCCAAAAGTTCTTCCTAATATTTAGATGGGATCTCTTCTTGTCATTTATATTGGTTTATGTTCTGGCCTCTGCAAAGACCAGACTTTCTCCATGTTCTATATCACATCACTGCTGATATTTAAAGAGGGCTATAATATCACCTCTCAGTTTTTCTTTTCTCCATGAGAAACATGTCCAGTTCCCTAAGCTGATCTTCATAGTGCATGGGTTCCCAGCTTTTTGCCATCTTGATCTCCTTCCTCTGGGCATGTTCTACTATGTCATTATCCTTCTTGAACTTTGATGTCCACAACTAGACACACTATTCTATATGAGGTCTCAATTAAGAAATTAATTAAGAAATCCTTATGATAGGGTCACCATAAGTTGGAGTTGACTTGAAAGTACCTGACAACTACAATAATAGAGCAAGGGTAACAATGTTATAGATCTGAGGCTCCCTGGAAATCCTTTGAAGGCACACTACTGATAGATGTCTTGTTACCACCACAATTTAATGGCTTCTGCTGAATTTGGTAGCAACCGAGGCATCTCTCTCTGTAGTACACTAGGTTATCTCTATTCTTGAAGCAACAGGAAGGTAAGAAACTATTGCTATTTAGGCAACATGGAGAGTGGTGATCATGATAGTGACTGACACCATCTGTTCTGCATTGTGAAGAGGCAGTTCACTCTTCAGAACAGGGGTACAAGACCACATGAATCCCACAAAAATGGCCGAGATGTTTAAACATCAGGAGACATATGTGGGTCACATAGGTATGCCACTGAATCTATGTTGCCTGATGCTAGAACCCAAAACCTACCTTGTAAGCAGCACCCTCCTTGTGCCCATGTTATTGGTAATTGGAAGGATGAATAGGGACATGTCCAGCTATTTTCCTGTAGCTACACATGCTGTTGGGGCATCTATAGGGACCTCTGCAAATAGTATCTGTACAGCACTGCCATCTACAGGAAAATAGGTGGACATATGCCTGCTCTGACAGCATGGAAATGGCCATGAAGGGTGGGGATGGGGACAGTGCTGTTTGCAAGATTGGTTTGATGAGGAATTTGGTTGTTTTGTGTTGAGAACAGAATCCCAACCCCATAGCAACCAAAAAAGTGAGTTGCTTTGGCATAGCTCCAACTTTGTTGTTGTTTGCCTTAAGTCATTTCCAGCTAAGGTGACCCTATCATGGGGGTTTCTTAGCAAGATTTGTTCAAAAGGGTTCACTTTTGCTTTCCTCTAGGGTTAAGAGAGTATGACTTGTACAAGGTGATCCAGTGGGCTTCCATGGCCAAGAGGGGAGTCTAACTCCTGTTTCCAGAGTCATAGTCCAATGCTCAAACCACTACACCACACTGGCTGTGTAGGTCCAACTTATGCCATTGTAATCCAGCAACAACATGTCAGCTCTTATGTTGTCCATCCTAACACTGGAAAAGTGTTCAGGGGAGAAAGACAAAGATGACTGTGAATACAGAGAACATATGCTATCATGAAAGTTTATACAAACTAGTTAATCTTAGACAGTCAGCACAGTCATCTGACAGGGATGTACAGGTTCTGAAGGTCTTATATCAAGGTGGGGGTTAGATAGACTACAAGGCAAAAATCACCCAACTATAAAATTCTATAATTTCATTTCTGCAATGCATCCCTTTGATGTTGCAGCAGCTGGTTGATTAAAGTCTTCTGGTATCTTGCTTTTCTTCTAAAAAGTTTTACTGCAAGCATAGGCTTCTGCTATGCCCTTCCCTGTGGCTGACTATTCAGGAGTTGCACCCCCCCCCCCAACATTTCACAGATGAAAACCAGGACATGTATGGTTGAGCAAAATCAGAGTTTGGTTTTGTCATGAACTCCTTCATTCATATATTGATTGGCTTATTTATTCAGGGATTCATACCATGAGGGTTATAGGTTTAGGTTTAGAATAATGGTTAAGATAGTAGGGGATATAGTTAAATAAATGTTAGGCCTCAATAATGTGCTATGAGAGAAGTTTTTGGAATATGCTAGAGAGAGAGAGTGAGATTATGACTGAAGAATGTGTGCTTGTTAGAATGGAATGTCTAGGGAGTGAACTTAGCCAGCAGAGATCTGTGTTTAGGAACTGATCTTTGGTGAAAGGAGGCGCAAGATGGGCTGCAGGTGATGTAGTTGTTATTCTGATATTTCATAGATGGGTGTTAAGGTAGTAACCTATATAATAAAACATTAATATAGGTTTTGATAGTAATATAATTATATAGTTCAATATATACACATTGCTAAGTTGTTGGACTGAACAGTCATAAACAAGATGTACTGTGCTACGTCAAGGACACAGGTACATGGGTAGAGATAGTGCGGCTGGGAACTTAATTGTTTTCAACAGACTGTGCCAAGCTTCCTGGACCAGAGGACATTGGGATTACATCATGGCTTTAGCCCGCGCACGGGAAAAGGGATCCAATCCTTTCGTCATATTGACTCTGGGGGGAGGGATGATGGGAGACCATTATAAAAGTATTGTGTTTGTATCTTTCTTTAGTCTTGACAATAGAAGTCACTCCCTCTACTTCCAACTCTAGTGTCTGGTAAGAGGAGGAGCTAGCAGCAGCAAAAGCCTTTAAAGACTGCTTTTCCGGACTTCCGGTTGGCAATGGCGCCTGACGAGAAGCACTAGATCCAACGGGTCTAGTGCAGATCGGGAAAGTGCGAGATTGCATCACACTGCAATCAACAGGGTGATCTGGAATTGCCCCTAAGGTATTGGGGGATCTGAGGGGGCCCAACGGAGATCCAGAAAACCCTTTTCCTCCAAGAATCGCCGCGTTGGACGACAACGGACGACAGCGAGACAGTGAGGAGAAAGGTGGGGATCGTAGGGCAGTCCACGCTCGCATTTTCCTCTGAATAGGACAGGGAAGCTGCCAACTTTTAACTGGATGGAGGACGTAAAGGCAATCTAGTTACTTCTCCAATTGACAGAAGTTACTTAAGGTATCTCTTTATGAAAATCATTGCGGTGGAATCGCAGTTATTTCTGGAAGAACTTGAGGACGGCTCAATACGCTATTCTGACGGCTAATAGAATAGAGCCTGATACCTTTTACTGTTTCCTTAATTAACCAGAAAGAACTCATCACTTTGAATGGTTTTAAATCGTTGTTGTCAGACCGACTGTATATGTAAAAATTTACACAGATTATAGACGACTATAGACTATAAAATTATTAAAATTTGGACTATACCGGGAACTTATATTCGGGTGACTAAAGAAAAGAAATCTAAAAAGAACAAAGATATTTTCTTTTAGTTTTTGAACTCTTTAATATTTGTTGACCTTCGTGGCGATTTAGCTGACAACTACAAAATTAAGAGTTGACAAACAAAATATAAAAGTGATATAACAAAAAGACTTGTTCTTCTACAACAAAAAATTAGGGAACAGTAAGATAAGCGTTGCTGTTGATATAGACTGACCTTCAAGGGAGATAACGCCTGTTTATTTCACCCATACTCCTGGCAAGCTAGACTAAACAAAGCTAAGAAAAGGAGGGGTTTGCAACGAGGGAGAAATCACCAAACAAAGAACAGAGGATTGAACCAACGAGGACGGGAGGAGGGGACGACGAGGACGGGAGGAGGGGGCGACGAGGACGGGCGGAGGGGACGATGAGGACAGGAGGAGGGGGCGACGAGGACGGGAGGACGAGACTACGTGGAAAATTTACACTAATGGTTAAATAGGCGAAAATAAAATATAGAGCAAAAGAGCTTACCCCTCCAAAGTAAGGTAAAGTGGTACCAGCTCCTTAACGGAAGTGACATTGGGTATAAAGCAAAGGATTGTGGGTGGTGTAGTTCTTGTAAAATAACGGAACTGGAAGTGACGTAAAATCATAGAGTGAAAAACGGAAGGGAAAATGTCGGAGAGTGACAACAGGAAATACGAAGCTCCATACCTAGGTTTTAAGGGCTTTTTAAATCTTTTCCTGCATTTTTCTCCATACAACCTAAGCTGGGTCCACTCCCTACTATTGTGTATTGCTGTTTTAATTTATTATGTTTTTTAACTCCATTGTGATTTAATTCTTTTTTAAGGGAGGGTGGTAAGGGTAAGGAAGGGGTATTTTAACTTGATATTGTTTTAACCTCTGCTGTACTCCGCCCCGATTGCTTGTTCAGAGGGGCGGAATAGAAATAAATATTATTATTATTATTATTATTATTCTGGGTAGCGTAGTTTCGACAGAATTTCGCATTTTTCTCCTGTTTCCTTGTTTTCTCCGCTACCTTAAGAAGGGGAACTTATAGTAAGATGAAACAGAAGGTTAGCTCTCTGCATTTCATAGAATTCAGTTGGGCTGGCTTCTGAGTAGATACACAGAGTGCATTATACTATTCATCATTCTGTGCTTTGAGAAGTGACATCACGTCAGTTTGGACATGCTGAAAAGTTTTGTAATATAAAAGAGCTTATAAAACACAAACAGTACACAGCAGAACTGAGTCTCAGCTGGTTTGGAAGGGGAACTTAAAAAGCGGAGCAACGAGATATTAAGAAGAAGAACATTAAAAAGCTAAACGAACAACAGACTCACGTATACTTAAAGGGCAAGACTAAAGTTGTAACAGAAGATTGATGAATTAGATAAAAAAATTAATTAACCAGAATTACAGACTAAATGACGATTTTATTTGTTGGCTATTTGTATAGAACATATGGAATGCAATAATTGTGGAATAAGGGCTATTCGATAGATGGGAAAATTAGAAACAATCTAAAAATTAATGTAAGATATTTAATTTTTAATTTCATGAAATAATTAACTTGGATTATATGGACTGAATTAATTGAATTAATCAAATATGTAATTAACTAACCAACTGGGAAATATCATATTGGTTTAACTAAGAGACTCTAAAGGACTCTGTGAATCTACTCATTGTTTGACAGTTGATATAGAATCACTTGATACTAATCTGACTGAATTTATTGATGATTGATGTTTGATTTATTGATGATGCATGATTGATCAATTGTAAAATAAGAAAAGATTGCTAAGAAATAATTGTAACAAAGGTTAGATTGTTTAAAAAGAAAAGCTACTTCAAGATGATGGGTAAAGGGAACCCGACACAAAAGCCCCAACAACTCCCACCAAGACGTCCATCGATAGAGAAACCAGACTCGAACATAGCCATACTGGAAGAAATAAGGAAACTAAGAAATGACTTGAACGATACGAGAACTGAAATGAAACAAGAAATGAGAGAATTCAAAAAAGAAATCCGGCAAGAGATAAGAACAGATTTAAAGGAGATAAACCAATCGGTAGAGAAATTATCAACAGAGATTGTCAAGGCCAAACAAAGGATAAGTAAATTGGAAATACAATCAGAAAAAACTGAGGAAGAACTAAAGGAGATGAGAGGAAGGAAAGAAGAGGAATTGGATGAAAGAGCTAACTGGGAACTAAAATTTAGAGAAAAATGTGTGAAAATAAGAGGCCTCCCAGAAGAAAAGGACGAAGATCTGATGAATGTGATGGTGCCACTACTGGTGGAATGCTTAGACTTGGACAATACATCGATGGAATACGAAGTTGACAGACTATTTCGAATAAACTCTCCAGTAGCTACACAACGAAATTTGCCAAGAGACGTAATAGTATATTTTTTACATCAGCGGATAAGAGACAATTTGCTTCAAAGGCACAATGAAGTCCCTATAGAATATCAGGGGATAACGTTGAAGATTTTCAAAGACGTCCTGGCTAGATTATTACGTAAAAGAAGAGAGTATCAATTTTTAACTTTACAATTAAAGCAGGAAGACATACCCTATAGATGGGAAATACCAGAAGGGCTATCATTTTGGTACAAAATAAAGAAAATAAGAATAATTAATCTAGACGAAGCAAGAAAATTCGGGGAGAAACTTAAAAGTAAGACAAAAGAAGATCCAAAACAGGAGGAAGACTTAAGAAAAGAAAAAGAAGATAAAGAAGAACCAAAACAAAAAGTTGGGAAAAAGACTAAAATACAACCGTTACAGGTATCAACTAGAAGAATGAAGAAAGGAGAAGAGTGTCTGAAAGAGAAATACGGGACAGAAGAGGAAATTATACAATCAGATGTAACAGCGGATATATTGGATGAACAACTAGAAGGAGCAATAGGAGGAAAGGAACAGGAAGAGGACCTACAGGAAGAGGAAAAAACAACAACAGACCAAGAGGACGAAGAAGGAGAGATAGAAGAAACATAAGGATAGAGATAATAAGGATTTATTAATTTAAAACATAAGAGATGGAACAGATTAAAATATTAACATGGAACGTTCAAGGGATGAATACACCCCAGAAGAGGAAAAAAATATTTCATACGTTACAGAAATTAAAACTAGATATAATTTGCTTAGAAGAAACGAGAATAAGGAAGAAAGATATCAAACATTTAAGAAATCCCCGATTAGGCCTAGAATTTGTTTCCGCTTCACAAAGTAAAAAAAAGGGGGTGGTGATTTATGTCAATGCAAAATATGAAGCCAAAGAAATTATGAATGATTCAAAAGGAAATTTTGTAGCGATAGAAGTCCTGATTGAAAACGAAAAATATCTATGCGTAGAAGTGTATGGCCCTTTGGAAAATAAAGGACATTTCTATAAAAATTTGTTGGAGAAACTAAAAGAAGTAAATCACACAAATTTAATCTTAATGGGAGACTGGAATGGAGTTTTAGATCCCTCATTGGACAGAACTTCTGGGAAAAAACTTAAAAAGAAAAATAAGGGAAAACTACCTAAAGAATTCTTTGAATTTACAGACATTATGGATTTACAAGAAGCTTGGAGATTCAAATATGGAAATGCGAGAGATTACACCTTTTACTCAAATAGACATAAATCATGGTCCAGAATAGACTTTTTTCTCTTATCACTACATCTCTTTCCGAAAATCAAAAATATAGATATACTTCCCAAAACATGGTCAGATCATAATTCAGTTTTGATGAAATTAGATATACGAAAGAAGAAAGATTTTAACTAGAGATTAAATACTAATATATTGACAAATACTAAAGTAACTAAAGATATTGCAAAGGAGATTTGCTACTATTTTAAAGAAAACATGGACAACGAAGTTGCAATAGAAACAGTTTGGGATTGTTTTAAAGCTGTGATAAGAGGTTCGTTGATGAAGAAATCCTCGGAGATTAAAAAGAAGATGGGGAATAACATAGATAAAATCAAAGTCGAGATTATGAAAAGAGAGAATGACCTTAAGAAAAATCCTCAAGATGACAATATAGTACAGGAGATTCGTCTTTTACAAACTCAATTATCTCAATTGACAATGTCAGAGATAGAAAACAAGATAAGATACACAAAACAAAAATACTTCGAATATGCAAATAAACCGGGGAGAATGCTTGCATATTTACTGAGAAAGGAAAGAACTAAAAGAACAGTTACGAAAATTAAACTAGGACACCAATATATCTCAGATTTGGACGGAATTAAAAAAGCCTTCCGAGACTATTATTCAAAACTTTATAAAGGTATAATGGTCAACAAGGGAAAAGTAGATTCATATCTACAAAGTAACAAAACTATGAGATTTACAGAGAATCAAAAAGAGAAAATAAACAGACAGATAACAAAAGAAGAGATACTTACAGCTATAAAAAGAGGGAAGAATGGAAAGTCTTCTGGACCAGATGGCTTACCCTATGAATTCTATTAGACATTCCTTACACAAATATTGGAACCGCTTCAAAAAACAATGAATAACATTTTAGAGGGTGATATACCTCCCTCCTGGAGATCATCAAATATAACGGTCATTCCCAAGGAGAACAAAGATTTGACTGATGTAAGAAACTACAGACCCATATCACTATTAAAAGTCGACTATAAATTATTCACTTATATAATAGCGGAAAGATTCAAAGAAACTCTTAAGGACTACATACACGACGATCAGAAAGGTTTTCTACCCAAAAGATTAATTAAGGATAATATAAGGACAATACTAAACTTGGTAGAATATCATGAAAAGAATATAGACAAACAACTACTATTGATATTTCTTGATGCAGAGAAGACATTTGACAAAGTTAACTGGACTTTTATGAAAAGGACATTAGAAGAGATGGATGTGGGTCCAAATTTTATGTCTTGGATAAACAAAATATATAATACTCAAGAGGCACAAGTCATAATAAACGGACTCAGATCAGACACCTTTAAAATTCACTCAGGTGTCCAGCAAGGTTGCCCCTTATCTCCCTTATTATTCTTGGAATCTTGTGAGGTTCTATTGGAAAGAATCAGGAAGGAAAAAAATTTAAGAGGAGTCAAAATCAAAGGATGGGAGTATAAGGTAAATGCCTATGCAGGTAACCTGGTGATATCAATGAGTGAACCATTAGAGGACATAGACATACTAATGAAAACACTGTCGGATTATGGAGAAGTAGCTGGATTTACAGTGAACAGAAATAAAACTCAACTATTATCGATGAACTTACAAGATAAAGAAGACCAACAGATAGTCAAAAAAACAGAATTTCAATTAAATAAAAAAGGCAAACATTTGGGCATAGAGGTAACCACAAAAAATACTAATTTGTTTAAAAATAATTATGAAAAAACTTGGACTGAAATTAGAAAGGATTTGAACAAATGGCAGAATTTAAACTTATCATGGATGGGAAGAATTTCAGTGGTGAAAATGATGATCTTACCCAAAATAATGTTTTTATTTCAAAATCTTCCCATCATTATAAATGAGATACCTTTTAAGAAATGGAACAAAGATATAACCAAATTCATTTGGAATAAGAAGAAACCAAGGATTAAGATGAAATTATTAAATGATACAATTGAAAGAGGAGGACTTTCATTACCTAACCTTAAATTATATTATCAGGCTTCGGTTTTAACCTGGATCAATGATTGGATAAGACTAAAAAAATTAAAGATTTTGAACCTGGAAGGTGCAGGACTAATATATGGTCTGCATGGCTATCTCCTTTATGATAAAGTCAAAATTAATAAGGAATTCAATAATCATTTTATAAGAAAATCCTTATTACATGTTTGGACTAAATATAAAAATAATTGGACAACAAAAATACCACTATGGGTATCAATTAATGAAGCATTTTTCAAAAATGAAAAGATGAAATGTACGAAATGGCTAACATATGAAGACATTACAAGGATCGAGAACGGGCAAAGAAGATTGAAAACAGAAACGGAATTAATTGAAGAAGACTACAAATGTAATTGGTTTCTTTATCGACGCTTAAAAGAAAGATTTCTAATAGACCAGAAAACGCAAGGTATAGATAAAGGCTGCCCAGAATTTGAAATGATAATAAAGGAGGAGGGAAATAAGGAAACTGCCCGGCTATACAAATTGCTATTAAGATACGACTTAGAACCCGAAACAGTGAAAAAATGCATGATAGAATGGGTCAGAGATATGGGACAAACCATCCTGTTAAAACAGTGGGGAAAAAATTGGAAAAGAAGATTCAAATATACCCCTAACTATGGTTTAAAGGAAAACATGATCAAAATGCAATATAGATGGCATTTAACCCCCTACATAATGGCGAAAATGGATAAAAAATGTAACAATATATGCTGGAAATGTCTCAACGAAGTAGGAACATATTATCACTGTTGGTGGACGTGTAAAAAAGCAAAGGAATTCTGGACAGAACTACACAGTAAGATTTGTGAGATCTTAAAAATTAATATACCGAAAGACCCTAAACTATATTTATTGAACATGATTGAACAAAGAGATGTAGAAAAGAATTATGGCAAATTGTTATTTTATATGGTGATGATAAACTATATGATAAACATAGTATACTATTTCTTTTATTCTTGTTAATAATGTTTAATTAAATAATGAAAGGACAAGAAGACCGTCAGACAGAAGTTTAAAAATGTAGGATTGATTTATTTAAAGGTTTAAAAACAATTTAAATTCTGTTAAATCATAAAGAGAGGAAATATTACAAACAATAAGTAACAGAGAAGAAAACATATATTTTTAATAATTGGGAAGTTCAATAAAGGAAGTAAAGAGTAAATGTGGAAACGGGTACATCATGGCTTTAGCCCGCGCACGGGAAAAGGGATCCAATCCTTTCGTCATATTGACTCTGGGGGGAGGGATGATGGGAGACCATTATAAAAGTATTGTGTTTGTATCTTTCTTTAGTCTTGACAATAGAAGTCACTCCCTCTACTTCCAACTCTAGTGTCTGGTAAGAGGAGGAGCTAGCAGCAGCAAAAGCCTTTAAAGACTGCTTTTCCATCACTCCCTCTGCTTCCAACTCTAGTGTCTGCCCCAGCACCAGGCCGCGTGAGCGGTGAGAGGAGGAGAAGCCTCACCATCTGGCTTCCGAAGGCCCCAGCGTCCTCCTTGGCCTGCACAGCGTGGCAGAGCGGCGGGAGCGGGTAGGCCAGACCATCCTGGGCCTACAAAGGTGGGCCTCAGCCATCCTCCCCCCAATAACAGAGCTACGCAGGCTGCATGAGAAGTTGCCAGGACTTTATCGGGCTTTTTAAATCTTCCTCCCTTGACTGACAATACATGCTAATGGTGGCCATGAGGACTATTACTGACCACTAACTTTAGTGGCAACATATATCTTGGGTTTTTTTTTTTCCAGTCCTTGTATTAATGTTACAGCAAGGGGCTCATTTAGATAGGACAGCTGTCTATGATTTGTTTGACACCATCTACTTATAGTGGGACAGGAATTGACTGGATTATCTATCTCTACCATCAGATAATGGAGCCGGGTGTAGCCAGGGTGCGGGTATCGAGGTTGTGTGGGGGCAGGGAAGGTATGGTGGCAACAGAGTGGAGACATGTTACAAAAGAAGAAGGGATCAATGTTTGATATCTATCCCTTCTTGAGTCCATTCTGTTTCCCAGGATAAGTTGGAGAGCGCACCAACCGTTCCACAGGCCCTTAACCTGCTCCTCTGCAATGTCAGGTCGGCCAGAGGTAAGACCCATATCATCCACGATCTTCTCGTGGATGAACAGGCCGACTTGGCATGCTTCACCGAGACCTGGCTGGGAGATGCCAGTGCTGCTACGTGGGCGCAGGCTCTCCCAGCGGGTTATACAGTCAATGAGCAGATAAGGAGAAGTGGGCGGGGGGCGGTGTGGCTATAGTCCATAAAACCAATCTAACTCTGATTAGGAAACCTGTCCGGAAAACAGTCCACTTCGAGTACACTTCTAGCCTGAAGACCAGGGACAGTTTGGGGATTCTGTTGGTTTAGCGGCCACCCAGCTGCTTAACAGACTCCCTGACTGAGCTGACTCAGCTGGTCTCCGAGTTGCTGTTGGAGTCCCCTAGACTTTTGGTCGTGGGTGACTTCAATATCTCTCTGGAGACCAGCCCTTTTGATTTATCTGGAGCAGCTCGGGAGTTCATGGAATCCATGACAGCCATGAACCTATCCCAACTGGTCGCTGGGCCTACCCATTGTGCAGGGCACACACTTGATGGGATTTTTAGTACGGAACAGGAGTATCCGTGGGCGGAGGTAACCAAAACCTCCTCACTGTCATGGACGGATCATTTCCTGATCAAGATGGAACTACAAGATGCTTTCCAGCCCCCCAGGGGTGGCAGACCCATTAAAATGGTCCACCATTGAAGGCTAATGGATCCAACTGGTTTCCAGAAGGCCTTAGAGGGTCTAATGGTTGGTAACGCCAGTGATCCAGTCGAAACCTTGGTGAACACTTGGAACACCGATCTTCCCAAGGCTATCAACTTGATCGCCCCCGAGCGTCCTCTCCAGCCCACTCCCAACCGCAAACCCTGGTTCACAGATGAACTCAGGGAGATGAAGCGGGTTGGACGACAACTAGAGCGCAAGTGGCGGAAAACTCTGCTCATATCCAACAGAACTGGCCATAGGCAGCACCTTCGTGCCTATCAGGAGGCTTTACGTACAGCACGGAGATCCTTCTGCTCTGCACGTATCACGTCTGCAGAGGCCCGTTCAGCAGAGCTGTTTAGGGTAGTGGGGGAACTGACGCAGGTTTCCCCTGCACCGAATCCCCTACTTGACCCGACGACAGCCTGCTGTGACGCGTTTAACATCATTTAAAATCTCTCGGATAAGAAATGACTTGGATCCCAATGTTTTGTCAGAATCCATTGGTGAGGTGTCCAGCAACTCCGTTGCTGTCAGTTTACTGGATGAGTTTCAATTCGTGAGTACCGATGACGTGGACAAGCTCCTTGGCAGTACCCGGAAGACGACATGCTCCCTTGATCCATGTCCATCTTGGCTGGTCATCCAAGGAGGGGGCGCATTGAGGACATTCCTTTGGGATGTGATCAATGCGTCCCTCAGGGAAGGCACTGTTCCATTGTGTCTGAAGGAGGCGGCTGTTAGGCCTCTCCTGAAGAAACCTTCCCTTGATCCCCTGGACAGGAACAACTACAGACCAGTATCCTTGCTCCCATTTTTGAGCAAGGTGATCGAGAGAGCAGTCGCCTTCCAACTCCAAGCCATCTTGGATGAAACCGATTATCTCAATCCATTTCAAACCAGCTTCAGGGCAGGTCATGGAGTTGAGATTGCCATGGTTGCACTGGCTGATGACCTCCACTTGAGCATTGACAGGGGCAGTGTGAACCTGCTGGTGCTCTTGGATCTCTCTGCAGCCTTTGATACTATAGACCACTCCATCCTTTTGGATCGGCTGAGGGAGGTAGGGATCAGAGGCACCGTTCTTCGATGGTTCTGGTCCTTCCTCTCCGACAGATCCCAAAGGGTGAGGCTCGGGGACAGTTGCTCTTCCAAATTTGAGCTTAATTGTGGCATCCCTCAGGGCGCCATCCTGTCCCCGATGCATTTATATGAAGCCGCTGGGTGAGGTCATTCGGAGGAATGAAGCTCAGTGTCTTCAGTACACTGATGACACTCAGATATATCTCTCCATGACCAGATCATCAGCACAGACTTCAGATGGTGTCTCTCCTCTTAATGACTGTCTTGCGATGGTAATAGATTGGATGAGGGAAAACAAATTGAAACTGAATCCAGATAAAATGGAGGTACTAACAGTCACAGGCCCGAAACCAGGCTTGGGAATACAGTCTCCAGTCCTGGATGGAGTCACACTCTCCTCTAAGGACTGTGTTCGCAGCCTGGGGGTACTCCTAGATTCGTCACTTCACATGACTTGTCAGGTGAATGCGACGGTCAGGAGTGCATGTTATCAGCTTTGGCTGATACGCCAGCTGCGCCCTTTCCTGGACATGAGGGACCTCTGTAATGCGCTCTACATGGGGCTACCTTTGTGCTTAACTCGGAAACTTCAACTGGTCCAAAATATGGCAGCCAGGCTTGTAACTGGAACATCAAGGAGAGAGCACATAACACCGGTGCTCAAGGCTCTCCACTGGCTGCCGATTAGTTTCCGGGCGCAGTACAAGGTATTGGTCCTAACTTTTAATCCCTATGTGGCTTGGGTCCATCTTATCTTAGGGATTGCTTCTCCCTGTATGAACCCCCCCCCCCCCCGCACACTCCGATCCTCTGGGAGGAACCTGCTACAGCCTGTGAAAAAACAGCTGTCGCAGACCTCCCAGAGGACTTTTTCAGCTACCGCACCCAAGCTTTGGAATGGACTGCTGGATGACATGTGTCTTATAACATCTCTTGATTGCTTTAAAAAAGATCTGAAGACGCATCTCTTCTGGCAGGCCTTCCCTGAAACCTCCTAGATCTTGGCTCCGAAACAGGACCTATTTTGACCCCTTGCTTGGTGCTATTTTTACCCTCATCTAAGATCTATGAGGATGTATTATGTTTTTAATGTTGTTATGGTTTTAAACTATTGCTAATTTAATTTATTTTTAAAGATGGGTGGTTGGGAATGGGTTGATGAAGTATTTTAATCTGTATGATTTATTATTATTATTATTATTATTATTATTATTATTATCTGTTCAAAAAAAGTTGTTACTTTTCACCAGTGCTACTTTCATTGACACAAGGGCATTGACATGCTGGGAGGGTCTGACATGTTTAAAGAAGTCAAAGGTGTGGAGAAGCAAAAAGGAATTAAACATTGTTAATGAGAAAGACCACAGAAAACTACTATCTGAAAGAGAGAAAACCTGTCTCACCTCTGGGTATGCCAGAAATCAGTGGACTGGAAAAATGGTTTTAAACCTGTCTTTGCACCCAGCTTTACGCCTGCTAATCATAGGGTGGGAGAGGAGCTTCAGCTTTTTCCAAGTCACAGTAAGTCAGTGGAATGAAGTGAAATTTTAAAACCTTCCTGATACCCCTGCTTTGCTGCTGTAGATAGAGGAAAGGGGCTTTAACTTCTTTCCCATTACCGTGACAATTTCCCCCCAAGAGATTGTTAGTTCTTTACATTTGTTTTTATTGTGAGTGTAAAGGATGAGATTTCATCCCTTCCTCTTCAGAGATTCTTCTGCTTTTTCTGCTGAGTTAATTGAGCACCAAGTACTTTCTCCTTTGAATTCAGAGCTGAATAAGCTGAATCAACTGAGCAATCAGGAGGGGCAGGGGAAAAGTGAGACATTTTTAAAATGGTTGAGAAATTGGTAAGATGAATAGTCAAACATGGCTGCTTCACCTGAATTGGGACATTTGGATGGTATAGAGTTTGGTGCCTGGACAGTAGATAAATAAATAATAACAGTAAACTTTATTTTTATACTCCACCTTTCTGCTGCAGCAATCAAGGTGGCTTACATGATTAAAATATATTGGAATAATACATACAAAGTAGGGAGAATACAGAAATTAGATGGAACTATTCTAGGAAGTCCTGTCAGAAGAGATATGTCTTGACAGCTTTTTTGAAGCTGTCTAGGCTGGTTATCTGATGCATCTCTTCCACTAAGGTGTTCCATAGTCAGGGAGCGGCAATGGACAAGGTCCTATGGGAGGTTGCCATTAGTCTGGTTTTTATGGGTTGTAATAAATCTCTCCCAGACGACCTGAGGATGCAGGGCAGATTGTATGGAAGTAGGTGATCCCTTAGGTAGGTTGGACCCACGCCATGTAGGGCTTTAAAGGTAATCACCAACACCTTGTACTGCACCCAGAAACCAATAGGCAGCCAGTGAAGAGATCTCAGAATAGGTGTAATATGATCACTTCTAGTTTTACCAATCATCAGCCTGGCTGCTATGTTTTGTACTAACTGTAGTTTCCGGACTAGGTACAAGGGTAGTCCTGTGTAGAGTGCATTGCAGAAATTGAGTCATGAGGTTACCAGTGCAAGCACTACAGTTTCTAGGTCCTTTTCTTCCAGGAAATGGCACAGCTGGCATATCAGTCAGAGCTGATAACAGGCACTTCTGACTGTTGCATTCACATGATTAATCATGTGAAGCGATGGGTCTAGGAGCACCCCCAGGCTGTGAACACAGTCCTTAGAGGAGAGTGTGATCCCATCCAGGACTGGAGGTTGCAACCCAAAACCTGGTTTGAGGGTCCCTACTGTAATGGGATGAGCCATCTCTACAAGGCAGAGTGGAGATGAAGTCTTTCTTCCAGTTTGCCGAGGGGAAATAAATCTCTTGGCTGATCACACCACTGGTCAGTCTATCAGAAATGGCTTCCCCATACATAGTTCCTTGGATTTTGGATTTTGCTGGTGGGTTGATTTCCCTTGGCATGTGGCTTTGGAGTTAGATTATTCTCAATTTAACGACACTGTTGCAATTTGGATTTGGACATTGGGCTGAATCCATTTTAGATGGGGGGGGGGATGGAATCAGTGCATACCTCCCTTACTTTGGGAATCCCCTTTAGATGGTGGTGAACACAGTGAGGCTCCCAGGACCATTTTTGGGCCCACAGCCACACAGGGTCAAAAATATTGCAGAATTTAAAAATTCCAAAATCTTTTTACCCCCAAATATAGCCTAATACCCTCTAGGGAATTCAAAGGGAGGCATTTTGCCATGTTTTGCCATGTTAGGTCTAGGAGAAGCATTTTAAAAAAGAAAAAGAAAAAAAAAGAAAGAAATAGGAAATGATTTATGATCACTTTTTATTTTTTTTAAAAAAGACTGTCTAAACTGGTACATGAAAGCCTAAAAGTGTGATAAAAATGTCCCCCACAACCACCAGAAGGCATGTGGGTGTGTTGTAGGAAATGTAGCCTTCTGAGGTCTCTTGGTGGACTATTACAGCACTTTTACCTTCCACAGTTGCCCAACCCTGCCTTAAGAAATCTAGAGAATGAAAGCACTAAAGGAGATTCCAGTATGGCAGTTGCTGAACCTCACTCCCACTTCACATAAGGACAAACACAGTGGCAGACATCCATGTGAATCCCATCAAATTCCACTCCATGGATCTCCTAAGCAATGGTGAGACAGCAAACAAACTGTGGAGGGAGGTTCTATCAGGTGGCTGGTAGCTCAGGTTTGCATCCATTGCCCTATTTTGCACTAAAGCTCTAGCAGCCATAACCAATAAAGTTGTGGTTATTTCCACTCCAACAAAGAGTGCAAATATTGTTAATGAGAAAACAATGCATTGTTTGGTACCTTGCACCCTTCCCCTTCATCAATAGCTTGGCAAGCTGAAACCACCTATAATGCAGCAGTGGCAGGGTGATGTTCTGGTACTCAGGACATCTGTATGACTATCCTCAGCATTTACATTCATTCATTTTTAAAATCATGTTCAAAGCTCTGAGGAAACAAAAGGACTGTAAATTATTAGTAATGTAATCCATACATTGCAACAAGAAAAAAAAATAAGATGAAAACAAGGACAGTTGGTCTTTCAGAGTCAGTTGTTATGTTATTTCCATAATTATTGTTGATTATGATAACTGATAATTTCAGTGAGTTCTGTGACATAGTTAATTGGTTGAAGTCATTTAGATGCTTTTTTATCTGATATTTTGTTAATTAACAAAGAACATTTAAATAAATTACCATAATATTGAAGGTCAGACAAATATTAGACATGGTTTTGTGTACTGTATGATAGGACTTCTTCATCCAATCAGGAAGTGGCTGCTAATTCTGCTATACATTTTTTAGTGTAATAAACAGTATTAAGTTGAGATCAAAATAACATGATTTTTCCTGAAATCCATCTTCATTTATTCGTCCTACATTTTTCCTAATATTGCAGGCATAATTAATTTATTTATATATAAAACTTTGGTTTTTTTTCTTCATTACTATTGTGCTCTTCTTTGCTTCAATAGGGCCTTTGCGACATTATGTGTCTCTTTTGCTTCCCACTTGATCCTTACAAAAATTCATCAAAACAAGTGTGGGCTGAAACAGACTAAGATGGTATACAGTCTTTAAACAAAGCCATATGAGGAACAATATAGGGAGCTTGAGGATGTTTATCATGGAAAAAATAATACTTTATACCCATTTTTAGCTATGTGAAGAATTGTCACATAAAGGATGGAGCAAGCTTATTTTCTGCTCCTCCAGAAACTAGAACATGAACTAATAGATTCAAATTGCAATAAAGTACATTCCGTGTACACATTAGGAAGAATTGTGAGTTGTTCAACAATAGAATGGACTGCCTTAGAGGCTGCTTAACTCACCTCCTTTGGAGGACATTAAACAGATGTTGAGCCAGCAAGGTGTAGTGATTTTAGCATTGGACTATGACTCTGGAGACCAGGGTTTGAATCCTCGCTTAGCCAGGGAAATCAACTGGGTGACCTTAAACAAGTCACAGTGTCTCAGTCTTAGAGGGTAGCAAGGCAAACCCCCTCTGAACAAATCTTGCCAAGAAAACCCCATGACAACTTTATTAGTAGTAGTAGTAGTAACCTTTATTTATATAGTGCTGTAAATTTACACAGCACTGTACCGTACATATAATCATTTAATTAGATGGTTCCCTGCTTCATTCTTAGAGTCATCATAAGTTGGAAATTATTTTATGGCACACAACAACAAACAGAGGTTGGGCAACCATCTCAGGAGTGCTTTTGCTATCTAATACCTGATGGCAAGGGGCTGGATTATATGGCCCTTATGTTCTCTTTTAAACTCAGTGCTTCTTTGGTTCTGGCCCAAGGTCACCTGTGTCTTTCATGTCTCATGGAGAATAGAACTCAGATCACTTAGCTGTTCTGTGTCCCGTTACCATGCAATAACTACGCTGTACTCTCTCTGTGTTTATATCCATCTTTCATTACTAAATTAATGGATAATTGTTCCACATCTTTATAGGGAAATAGGATGGAGCTACTGGCCCTGCCCTCCAACATCAGACGTGCAATTGACCCTCTCTCTTAATTATCAAAACATTGGCATGCATATCCTCATTATCAAAGATTGTGTCTTAATAACATCTAACACATAGGACTACTCTGTGCACACAAATGCAGCAGCATGGAGGAACTTATTTTCTCTAGTGATCTGACCCCTACTAAGATGAGAGATCCGAAACCATATGTTGTATAAACTTTTTACTTAAAGTGAAATTTTGTAGAAACAAAGGGGCTGCCTGTTCTGTTAAATGAATTGGGAACTTGCTCCACACATGAAGTACTGGATAAAGGAAAGGAAATCAATGAGCAGAGTCCTATCTCAGCTATCAAGTCTTGCCCCTCCCCTCATCTTCCATTGGGACTCTCCACTTTTGGATATATTTGAAAATAGAACATGGATGTTTATTGATGTATACACCTATCTTCAGGCTTCCAAATCACATTTTAAAAAAACTGTTGCAAACCTGCTACAGATGTTAGGGAAGGAAGCATTTGGGTAGGACTGAAGATGTCATAAGCACTAGACAATTGTTACCTCCATATTCAATATTGTTTCAATCTGGACTCATTGAAAAATGTGTTTGTGAGTAGGGAAAATAGTGTTTTTTACTATATTTAATTAAGTGAGGCTCTATTAAGCATCAAGCCTATTGCTTTCCAAAGTTGACTGGAAACATAATACATAATATGTTTATCCATAAGAATGGGAGGGCTAACCTGGGTTGCACTCGGATCATAGGCTTTGACCCACCCCATCCTGATCTGGATAGGCATGATGATGCTAGCCTTTTGTCTTGCAAAATTCAGGCGGAATGAAGTCATGTTTTTTGACCACAGAACCCACTCATGAGTAACATGGCATTTTCCTCCCAAATATATTCCTCCCAAAAATGGTTATCAACCTTAATATACCTTTATTCGACAGCTGCTAGTGTGTAAAAAATTGGACATATCATATATTCATGTAATTTTTTGTTTGTTGGTCTTAAGCATATCCTCAGTCTTCCTCTCTCTTCCTGTAGTGTGCAGTTAATCTGAACTTGTTCATCCTCCATTTTGTACCCTCACCCTCCAGACTTTTGGAATTTTAGACCTATCCTCCTAACTCTAGTATAGTGTAAATCTGCTGGTTATTTCAGGGCTGGGAAGGAATTTTCTCTCCTTTCCATGTGTGTGTGTGTGTTTGTTTGTGTGTTTTGTGTTGTGTGTGTGTGTGTGTGTGTGTGTGTTTGGCCTGCTCTCTACTGTGCTGTTGGGACTTGGAAACTGGCCAAGGTTGGTGTCTTAATTAGGGAGTCAACTTGGCAGATAGCGGGGGAGAAAGTTCAGTGATCACCTATGGCACCCGTTTAGTGAAGGATATGCCTCTAGAATTGCCCACACTAGGCATGCAGCTAGGGGGGTGAGGAAGGAGATTATCCTTGGGGCTGCCCAGGGCATCTTGCCCTCCCCAGAAGTTGTGCAGCTTGGGTTGGATCCTCTGGTAGGTCTTCCAGCAGTTGGCCGGCTGGCCAGGGAGCAACCCAGTGTTTGGATTCTCCTTAAGGCTCAAGTGTTTTGCCCAAGGCAAGTGGTAGTCTAGGACAGATTGCCTGCTTCAGCTGGTCTTGCATAAGGTTGCTCCTCATCTTTTGTTGCATTTTTCAAGAAACAGTGTTAAATAGGTAACAGTTTAAATAAAGGTGTCCATATGTTATCCCAACTGTGTGTGATCTTGTTATTTCCCAGGCTGGGCATCAAACCTTTAATATTTGTAAATAAATCTACTTTATATGTTTCTACCAAGAAGACTACAGGCAGGTAAATACTGGCCAATACTCTGGGATCCCCCCCCCAAGTATTCTGGCCCCAGCTGCCTCAATATCCCCTCTCTCATTACTTGTTCATCCCTGAGCAATGCCAGGCAGATGCCTATACAACATCCCACTGTGCTGGTTACCACTGCTGGTAGTGCAAGTTGTTCCTATTGAGGCTGAAGAGAACATGCCCAGCATTGGTAACATGGCTGGACAGCTCACTATGACCTCAGAGGAGTGACTCACATTGCCTGTGGTGGTGACAGGTGTGTGGATAGCCACCCGTGTCACTGCAGATTGGATTATTTAAAAATGGGTTGGGGGGATGGCCTGGATTCTCTGCAGAACTGCATTTCCCACATGTGAACAGTCCACAATCAACTTGGACCTTTGGACTGGCATTTTCTGCACTGAGCAATGTGAGAGCTGGGTGAACCTGCCGCAAATGGCACTGTGCAGATATGCCCTAAGCCTTCTTTCTTTGCTAAACACAGGGTGGCAGGATGGGACTGGTAGTTGCTCATCCTCTGCTTGTGAATAGTAATTACACTACTTATGAGATACACTACTATCTCTCGCATTCACCAATGCAAGTGACACCAAGAATGTCCAAAAAAGAAAGGTAGGAGTAAGGGCCTTGTGACCTATTTAAAAGGTGAATGATCAGCAACTGGTTTGTATTGCTAAAAACCTTTTTTTGCTGCAGATGAAGCTTCTGGGTCTGTTTGTTCCTCCTTGTCATAAAACATGGGAATCACTCTTTTGTTGGAATATTTATGAATAACATGGAGGGATCATGATCAGGGGCACCAGAAAATGGTTGGGTAAAAGCCCTTCTACTCTCTAAGCTAGAACCCCAATCCTGAATGGGCCCTTTCCCTTACTCTAGAGTAATCATTAAAAAGCCATAGCAATAGTTATGTCTTCAAAGTCATGGCTGCTTTTTGCTTCAGAGATCTTTTAAAGAAGAATTATTTAAATAAATGGGTTGAAAGGGGCCTTTTTGCCAAATAAAATAATTAGACATCTTATCAACATGCAAGGTCAGTATACGGTCAAGTATTCCTGTTCCTCCTGATCAAACACTCCCACCAATTACACTATTTTTTAAAAAAAAATGTATTAAACTTCTGTAATTGACTGGCCAAGATTGAAGTTGCTATTTACTTTTGAAAATGGGACTTTAATGGCTTGAAGGAGGAGATTTTATCCCCACAGAGTGAGTAAGCTGAGAAGTCATAACAGGGAGTTAGGGGGTCAGGCAGAGAAAAGGATTCTGTTCCAAGATCCTGCTTATGGAAGATAACATTTTCAAAATGCAAAGTACATTACTTGAGAGAGAAATTAAAAATCACAATAATGTTGCAGATTGGGACCTTCTCCAAACAATCTGAGGGCATTAGGCAGAGCAATGCTTCAGGGCAGGGCTGATGAATGGGTAGTGCTGCAAGGCAGTTCAACTTGAAAATGGTAAGCCAAAACCATTAAATAACCTTCTTATGTAAGAAAACCTCTTTCCAACCCATCTTTATTAATAAAAGATGAAAGAAGAGCAATAGAATAAGGATTTTATTGGTTATGGGGTTTTGTTTTGTTGCTGCATCAGCCTTATAACTAAAAAGGCCTCAGCTCCCTAGAGATAAGAGATTATATTTAAGTATTAATATCCTTGATATATTGGTGTATACAGCATTATGGGTCTTTCTTTCTCATTTACAATATATATTTCTTTCATAATAACACTCCACAAGCCCGAAGTGCCAAATAAGATCATCTTATTAAATAGATATTTTGCTAATTAGCATTTATTATTTCTTTGTTGTCTCAACAACCTTTTGGGGTTGGGGGTAGATTTTCTTTCATTAGGGTTCTTATAGCCATTAATGCAAGGCTTGATGCTTTCTTTGATTCATCCTGACTTTTCCATAATGATATGCTTACATTCATTTTAAAGACCAAGTAAAGATAGTAGGAAACACTGGCATATTGTAGAATAATTTGGCCATTATTTATTAATTTAATTTTGCTCTATTAGCAAACCTAATAGTTTTCTTCATGTGTACTCATTTCCTCCCCTCCCCCCCCCCCCCCCCCCCCCATTTCATACTCTCCAACTGTCCCAGTTTAATCGGGCAGTGACAGTCCTGATTAATCTTCTGTCACCCTAGTTTTTCGGCTGCTTTTAAAATGTTCCAGTTTCTCTCTCCTTCTCCCACTTTCCTCCTTGGTCCTCAGCTGACATGAGTTGCTGCAAAATGAATTCAAACTGCAGAAATAGTTTGCACACAATCATAGAATCATAGAGTTGGAAGAGACCACAAGGGCCATCCAGTCCAACTCCTTACTGTCAGGAAGTTCCTCCTAATGTTGAGGTGGAATCTCTTTTCCTGCAGCTTGCATCCATTGTTCCGTGTTCTAGTCTCTGCAGCAGCAGAAAACAAGCTTGCTCCCTCCTCAATATGACATCCCTTCAAATATTTGAACAGGGCTATCATATCACCTCTTAACCTTCTCTTCTCCAGGCTAAACATCCCCAATTCCCTGAGGCGTTCCTCATAGGGCATGGTTTCCAGACCCTTCACCATTTTAGTTGCCCTCCTTTGGACATGCTCCAGTTTCTCCACATCCTTTTTGAATTGTGGTGCCCAGAACTGAACACAGTATTCCAGGTGGGGCCTGACCAAAGTAGAATAGAGCGGCACTATTACTTCATTTGATCTAGACACTACTATTGATGCATTGGCCTTTTTAGCTGCCGCTGTTGACTCATGTTCAACTTATGGTCTACTTGTACTCCTAGATCCCTTTCACACATAGTTTCATTCAGCCAGCTGTCCCCCATCCATCTGTGCATTTCATTTTTCTGCTCTAAGTGCAGTACCTTACATTTCTCTGCAATGAATTTCATTTTGTTAGCGTTGGCCCAGCTTTCAAGTCTTTTCAGGTCATTCTGAATTTCAATCCTGTCTTCTGGAGTATTGGCTACTCCTCCTAGTTAATCAAGTTAGGTGGATGGAGAGTAGAGGGAGGATGCACTCTTGCCCTTCTCAGAAGACTCAGGCAAAAGCAAACTGCTGCAGCCTCTCCAAACAAGTGTATGTTTTTCCTCATGAATACATTTTGCCATCTTAACCACACTCTGATGTTAATTGACTACATGTGTCCTTGTTTTCATCTGTGAAAAATTGGAGATTATGCAATTTGATGCTTCAGACATAATTGCCATCACTTTGAGGCATTTATTCATCTTGCCAAATCTTTCCCTAGACCTTTTACATACTGATAGTGAATCTCTCCTAATCCTGCCAGTCCTCCCACAGTTCAGAATTAAGGGCATTGGTCTGGCTCATTTACAGTTGCAGAAACCATACAGTGAAGATCAGATGATTTTCCCAAAGTAGCAAGTACCTAAAGAGGTTCTGAGATTACTCCTGCTAGTTTTGTTAATACTTTTGAGTGTAATTCCTCTGGCTCTGGAGACTTGAATTCATTGAGAGTATCCAGATATTCCTGTAGTACCTCTTTACCTATTCTGTGTTGCATTTTCCCTACTGCCGTGATGACAAACCTATGGCACTCATGCCCTCCCTGGCACATGAAGCCATTTTGGAGGGTATGTGGAGAGACAGAAGGGTGGGGGAAGAGGAGGAACAGGCATGTGCCTCTTCTTCTTCCTCCCACCCACCCTTCCTAAAGGCAGAAGCCCCCCCCCCGGAAGTTCCACCCCCTTCCCCAGGTAAATCTGGTGCCAGAACACCTTTGAGTTTGGACACTCCATCTCAAAAAGGTTCTCCATCACTGCCCTACTGTATTATCTGTTTCATTTTCCCCAGGTGTGAGCACAGTTTTGCTTTTGAGAGAAGACTGAGGCAAAGGAAGTGTTGAACAGTCTTGTCTTTTATCTGTCACACATTAAGATTTTGGTATCTTCTCCATGGAATAGGTCTACCATTTCCTGCTTCTTCCTTTTGTTGGCTGCTTTTGAGTCAACTTCAACTCATAGCAGCCCAATGAAAGAGACACCTCCAAGCTCATCTGTCCTGCTCCAGTCCTGCAGCCTCAGGCATGTTTTCCTTGATTGAGTCTTATCCATCTGATGTGTGGTCTGTCACTCTTTCTACTGCCCTCCACCTTTTTCTAGTATTTGTTGTCTTTTCTAGTGAGCTCTGCCTTCTTAGTGTCCAAAGTACGATGGCTTCAGTTTTGTTATCTTGGCTTCCAATGAATATTCAGGCTTGATCTGTTCTAGAAACCATTTGTTTGTCTTTTTATCCATCCATGATAATCCTTAACACTCCACTCCAGCACCACATGTCAAATGAATTGATTTTCTTTCTGTTGGTTTTCTTCATAGTCCAGCTCTCACATCCATACTTGTTGATGGGAAATACAATGGCTTTGATTATTCTAACTTTGGTGTTCAGTTTATATCTTTTCACTTCAATATCTTGTATAGTTCTTTCATAGCTGCCCTTCCCAATAGTTTTCTTCTGATTTTTAAAAAAATAAAATCCCCATTCTGATCAATGCTTGAGCCTGGTATAGGAAATCCTTAGCTATCTTAATTTCCTCATTGTATAGATTGAACTTCTGTGACTCCTCTATGGTCATTATTTTTATTTTCTTAATATTCAACAGTAAGCCTACCTTGGTACTTTCATCACTGAATTTCTTTAGTATTTATTTCAAGTCTTGTTTATTTTTTTTCTCACTTAATGTGGTGGGTACTGTAGTTTGAGGAATACTTGTTGTAATTCCTTGAGTCTGGTATCCCTGTCTTGTGGATTTGAGCAGATATGATTTTATCTCAAGACTTAGCTGAAGACAATGAATCTAGTGGTGTGTTCAAGGTGGAAGCTGGAGGCATGTAAGTGCATGTAGCGGTCTTGGGGGGTTGTGATATAGTGTGGCGCTTATCTGTCCATTTTTTAGCTGTACTGTGGTGTCCAGAAAGTGAACCTGTTCAGTAGATAGTTCTAGGTTGAGGATGATGGTGGGGTGGAAGTTGTTGAAACTCTGCTGGAATGTCTTGGGTGAGTCGTCTCCATGAGTCCACATTATGAAGATATCATCAATGTACTTCAAGTAGAGGAGCAGTTTCTGGGTGCAGATGTTAAGGAAGCATTATTCTAGGTGAGCCATGAAGGTATTGGCAATATGTGATGCTATGTGTGTGCCCATGGCAGTGCCATTAACTTGAAGAGATGTATTGTTATCAAAAATGAAGTAACTGTGTGTGAGAACAAACTGGCAGACCTTAGTGACTAGGTCAGATAGTTTCCCATATGGAATGATGTTCCTGATGGCTTGTAGTTTATATTTGTGTGAGATGTTTGTATACAGGGATTCCACATCCATAGTGGCTAAGATGGTGCTTCCTGGAAGCTTGTGGATGGATTGTATCTTTTGCAGGAAGTCTGCGGTGTCCTTCCCATAGTTGAGGGGTGTTGGTGGCATATGGTTTAAAAATATTGTCCATATATTTAGAGGCATTGACTGTAAGTGTTCCAATGCTGGAGAGGATAGGCCATCCAGGATTGTCATGTTTATGTATTTTGGGTAATAGGTAGAATATGCCAGGTCGGGGCTCTTGGGGTGTATCAATAAGGATTTGGTTCTACTCCTCCAAGGGAAATTCCCTAAGCAGCCTGTATAATTATTTCTGGTATTCCTCTGTGGGATACTTAGGATTGTGTAAAATGTGGTGTTAGACAGTTGCCTCTCAGCCTTCTGTACATAGGCAGATCTATCCTTGATGACTACCGCTAGAATTGTTCTTGAGACTATGTATGGCATCTTTTCCCTTGTGACCGAGATTCTGTTGTAAATTATGCTTCTTATTGATTATTTCTGTCTGGCCACAGTGTCGGAAACTTTCTATGTAGGAGTCTAGTTCTATTCACCAGCCATCAGCAGTAGTCCATGTGGAGTTCTTCTTTTTATGAGTCTGAGATATATTGCTGTAGTTTCTACAGCTGTGTTGAGGAGACAGGTGTGATCCTTGTGTGTTGTTCTCCTGATTGGTGTCATAGTCCTTGAAGTATTCTTTGAGGTGTAGGTGGAGAAAGAAGGCCTCTAGATCACTGCAGAAATGCATCATGCACGTGGGTTTGGATGGGCAGAAGGATAAGTCCCTTGACAAAAAAGACTCCTCTGCCTGACTCAGGTTGTGGCTTGATAAATTTTTAATATTGCTATCTGGAATTATGGCACTCAGTAGCAAGGCAAATTTATACTCCTTCTTTTTCATTAGGAAAGAGAAGTGTACCTATTAGATGGTTTTCCTGATGTCTGAGAAATTACGTTCACTGATGGCTTGAGACGAGGGCTGGCTCCTTACTTGTGCTTCTACACAGGAGATATCCCTTTTGATCTTTTCTTGTTTACTGTACATAATGCTTATCAGATGTTTGAGTAGTTTCCAGGAAAGGACTGTGCACAGTTTGTCACTGTAGTCTATGTGGTAGATAGTTTGTAGACAGGTTTTTCACATGCAGACCTGTTGCTTGCATTTGTTGAGAAAGATGTCTGTCTGTAGCTGGGCAAGTTTTTTGAAGAGGCTGATGGATTTCCGCTCAATTTGGCTAAATTTGGTGCTTTCCATAGTAGTAGAATTCAAAGATATAGCCGTGTTAGTCTGTAGAATTAGTACGTTGAGAGATTTTTTGGCACCTTTGATACTAATTGAAAGAAAGAAATTGGTAGCATGAGCTTTCATGGACTTCAGTCTCCTTCCTTAGATTCATGTTTGCTTTGAACTGTATTCAGGGCTATAATGTATTCTATGTGGCTTGTTATGGCAGTTCATTCTTTATGACCACCTTTGCTTACAAAATTTCCCTAATAATTCCCAATCTGTATTGGATGTTTCAAATGATTTCCCTTTTGTTCAACTGTTTAGTCTGTCCATTTCTATGTTATTTAGACTCTTAATAGCCATTCATCTATTGTGGGTAAGTAATTTGATTTCCACTTTTGTGCTTTAAGGATTCTGGTTGTGGTAATCATGTAGAGTATTGTTTTCCAATGCTTCTTTGCTTTATGATCTGAAATTTTAGTTGTCATATTCAGAAGACAGATTTCTGCAAGCATATTGACATTTATATCTAAAATGTATTAATCTTCCTATATTTCCCCATAGTTTTTTAATCTTAGCACATGTCCACCACACATGATACTAATTGCCAATTGCTTCTCTGCAGTTCCAGCATTTATTTTCTTTATTTTTGTAAAACTTTGCTAATTTTGATGGACTTAAATACCATCAGAAAGCCAACTTTAAGATAATTTACTTTGACATTTTGAAAAGGTGGCATGCCTACCTTTTGTATGGCAACAGGAAGATACATAAAGAGCTTGAACTTTATTTCATTCATAAATCAATCCTCGCCACTTAGAAAAAATCAGCCTGATCTTCTACCCCAAAATATCAGGTTGGGTCTCACAACAAGAGGCCTTACTAGGAAAGACAAAAATGACAATAGGGTAGAGACATACTAAAAGAAAAAAGAAAAAAGAATAATCAAGGCCACTATGAGATGAGGTCAATAAAAGATATCAAGGGATTTGAACCAGAAAGTCACATTGACCAAAGAGAAACAGATTTTGAAATTAAGAAGAATGAACTGGATGTAATACTAGAGGAACATGAACCAAAATCAGCAATAAAACATTTATAAACTAATCCTTGAAAGAAACCAAGAACAAGAAATCATTAAAAAAGGATCTAGGAAGGATCCATCACCTTGTCTTGATTTGATGCCATACCCTGTCACCTTCAAGGTATTTGGGTAGCTCTTTCACACTATACAGTCCCTCACCAAACTACAAATCCTAGGATTTTGTAGGAAACAAGTATGGCTGTTAAAGTGATAGCAAAGTGTTGTAATGGTGTAGTATAAGAGATCCTAATCATGAGTTGTATCTGGTTCTAACACTATTCAGAAAACAAATAACTAAACTAAAGCAAACTGTAGCAGTTATTCCATTAATATAGCAGGCAGTTAATTTTTGATAGTAGAGCTTGTGCTAAGTCAATTGCCTATTTTATATTTTAGCAAGTCCTTGGAGCAATTGCATTTTCAATCTGGTTATATTATAGTACTTCATGAGAGTAAAGCTACAATCCAAATGGCAACAGGGCAGCATCAAGTGAGGAGCTCCCCAAGCACTACAGAGTTTTTGGATCTGTCTATGGAGTGCAACATCACAGTTTGGATTTCAGCCTTAATAAACAAACAGAATTCATTCAGCTTCTCCAAATGGAATATACCTTAAACAAATGCTACAGTTAGTTCAAGAGCCTCAGAGGAAAAGAATGATTATGGTAACTGAATAATTAGAAATGGGAATTTGTGAACATTTTTATTAACCTTCGATTAGTTTTGAAATGAGAACAGAAAATAAAGAGAAGCTCTTATTCCCAGAAGTTTCTCAATGTATTGCATAAAATGTATGGTGGTTGCAGCACAAAGAGGAAATTGCTGTTCCAGCAAAAACACACCATCTGGATTGTGGGTACCCCTAATATATATCACAAAATCTTATCAATAGGAAATGTTTCACCTTCTACCACCAGCCCATGAGATTATGATAAGCAAGAACTTCTCCTACATAGAAAAGTTTCCCAACTCTGAGAATGTGAAATAAAAATTATGCTCACATCCAAAATGAGGTGAGACACTTGAACCACTACTGAATTCATACTTTATTATAACATTAACATAACATATCATAGCTCATACCACTAAATGACTGAAGTACCATCTTGGGACCATATTTACTTTGTGTTCATGTGCACCTATCCCAGGCTTGGAAACAGTATTCTCAAGCCATCCCACCACATCTTTCTCAGGTGTAAGGGAGACTTGCTTGACTTGATCCCTCCCACAAGCTGCAAGCCTTGAAGCAAGGTTTGCTTGACTTGGCCCTTTTCCTGAGCTCCAAGAAACAGGCTTGATTAAACCCCACTGGAACCACAAGAAACCACTCCCAAGGAGTCTTGCCTATTCCACCACTTCCCAAGCCTTGAGTGACAGGTCTATAGAATCCCCCTACACTCTCTTGACTCCTGGAGTGCTCTCTGAATTGTCTACATGCCTGTTGGTTTCCAGCATAGCCCTGGGCCACTTCTCTGTGACCACACTAACTCGTTTTTTAAATCTGTCCCCCATGTGTGGTATTTGCCAACTCCAGGCTCAGGAGGAAAATGGAGAGTAGGAGGAATCATCTGTCTCCCTTGTGTCAGTTTGGTACATGAAGCAAAAAACCTACTCAGCCCTTATACAAGTGGACATTCATACATTTTGGTCACATTTGGGTGGTGAGATACCAATTGTACAGAACAGAGGGCAGGGTGGGCTTAAATAGTCCATTTGCTAGATGTAGCTCCATCCATTAATGCTATGGTTTTTCTAAGTTATTTTGTTGCCAAAGGTGGAGTGACAAACTCTTCCTTTCCACCCAAGGTGTACCATATCCAAAAACAGCCAAATTTTTTTGGCACAGGAAACAGAAAGTCCATCATTGTCTTGTTTTGTCATTGGGAAGCAAACCAGTCTCCCAGCATAAAAGTTTACAGAGTTATAGGGAGAGAGTTTGAACTCACCAAGACGTCAGCTGAGAAACACAGGTATTTCAGTCTGGTCCATGTCATTCATAGTTCAATCCACAGACAGACAATCCAAAGGGTAGTCCAAAGGAGTAGTCAGAAGTCCAGGCAGAGTTCAAGACAAACAGGCAAACAGTTACAGAACATGGTACTTGTGTAGCCTAAACCAAGAAAGGTGGGCTGTTAGCCACTCTTGTCTGGGGGAGGTATTGGGTTATTTACAGCCCAACAGGGTCATACAGATACTCCCTAATTGAAGCGGAACTCCCATAGAAACACCTTGAGTGCCTGAAACTTTTCTTGTCCTGATGTCTCCCTGTTACGGAGGTATAGGTAAGTCTGACTCTTTCACTGTGGGTTGTGGCTGCTGGAGATTCTGCTCTTGTGGCTGTAGATCTGGCATGTTCTCTGGGCTCTCAGGCTCTTTATCATTCATTCTCTGGCTCAGAATCCACCCCAGGCCCAGGGTCCTGGAGGCATGGCGTGATACTCATGCACAATATTAGCAAATAAAAAAAAGTAGAAATCAACTGCCTTCTCATTATCCCATTTACAAATCTTCTGCCTGGAATGAATATCCTACTGTTCCCAACAGTAATCAATGGTGGCTAATGTTGTAAATATCCAAACGCTTTTGCCATTATATCACAACCCTATTTGAGATCAAACATATCATCTACCAGAAGTCTTGATCTGAATAAGGGGATGCCTTGCCTGGAGTGGCTGAGGCACCTCTCTGCCATGCTGAGAGCATAAGCTTCCCCAAAAAATGTCTCCCTTTTATTTATTTTTTTCAGTCATGGGGCCTCACTTTTATTGCTATTATTATTTCAGGAGGGGTGGAGCATGCAGGTAAGGACTTTGGTGTTTTCAAATGTCAGTAAATAAAAATGGCAACTTCTTAAAATGGAATGTAAAAACAATCTAAATCAAAAATAATATTTGCATACTTTGTTTATCCATATCTGTTATAACCTATGGAGATGCATTTTGTAATCAAGTAGATTCAGTTGTTGTTTTTAAAAAAAAAAAAAAAAAAAACAACCTTATTTCTCCTGCCATGATTACAAAGAAGTTGAAATCGGATGGTTTCTCAACTGAATATCTAAACAATACAATTGTTTTAATGCTGAAATTCCTAACATCACTTTGTTCAATTATGATGATTTTCCCAACACACCAGAACAGACTCATTTATTGATTCATATTAAATTTGTTAAATTTGTTCATTGTCCCTCCATTTCTGCCATTCAAATGAGCATAAGACATAGCCAAGCCATTAAACTTTGTTTACTGATGAAGACAATGGCTTTGTCTATCAAAAAGCAGGAAGAACTAGGTGGAAATGGTTAGCAATCTATCTGATGAAATACTAGGTGACTTTGACATGTGACCCAGATGTGGCTAATCAAATTCTTCATCTTCAAAGTTACTTTAGATAGCCAGCATTTCATTTAGTCTTCTCTAGATAGGACTAAAGTTGGATTTTACACTGCCCACCTTTGGTTCTTCTTCTTTTTTAGTTTTTACAAGGTTGCCCAACACAGATGTAGTGCTAAGATTCCACATTAACTGCCATAGTTCCATCCTATTGAATTATAAGATTTGGAGTTAAAGGAGGAGGATTTTAGAATTCTCAGCCAGAGAGCTCTAGTGCCTCATCAAACTACAAACAGCAGGATTCTGTAAGATGTTGCTATGGCAGTTAAAATGGAATCATAGAGGTATAAAAAGCCCCAAATTGCTTCATATCCCACCTTAAAATGCCTGAGACTGTAATGGTGTTACAGCTTAATACTACACAATTATAGCATTATGATTCCATTTTAACTACCATAGCAATATTCTGTGAAATCCTGGAGTTTGTGGTTTGGTGAAATTAGAGGACTCTGGCTGAAAATTTTAAATTTTCCTGCTTAAATTGCAAACCCCAGGATTCTATAGGATGTTGCCATGGCAATTAAAGTTGGATATTCATACTAAAATTGTGTAGTCTGAAGGGGCCCCTGGTAGCTCCAGATGTGTCCATTTAGATGCTACAGGAAGGGCAGGCAAGGGAAACAGTTCTGGTTTTATTATGATAATTCTTTTCTTTTCTTTTCTTTTAGTGATCAGGGGTGGGTAAAGTGCAGCTGTTTGGCCTGTATTGATTCACATTGCTAAAAGAAATGTCCACTTTTCAAAACCAGATGTAGCTCTCTAGTCAGAAACATTTGCATAAAAATTCCCATTTTTCAAAAACATAAGTGGATTTCCAGGTAGAAAATCAGGCCTGCCATAATTGCCCATCACAGCGTAATGGTTTATACTTAGATAACTCTCTGTTCCCAGCATCATTGAAGGAGAGGAGAGTGAGCTATATCAGGGCTGCAAAAGTAGACAATTTTGGAAATCGGCTTTTTGAATGAATTGCATTTGCTTACTCAAATTTCAAAATATCCTAAGCCGGTTCCATGTTGCTCTGGATGCTCTCCTAATTCTCTGGAGCTGGATTAAAAAGACAAAACAAAAACAAGTCTAATGATTATATTTACAGAAACACATGGGGGTTTTTTTTTTGGGGGGAGACAGGAGTGGGAGAACAGCAATTGATATAACATTCAGCTTTAGTTGGAAGACAGTGAAATGCCTTGATTTTAATCACATGCCATTCTTTAGGAGCATGAGCAGGTGGTTTTTCATCATTGATTGTATTAGAAGTGTTTGGTGAAGGGAGAGAACAGGGGAAGGGAAGGTACGCTATATTTCCCCTGAAACTGAAATGACTTAGTTAAAACTATAATTCCCCCATCCTTCAAAGTTAGGGTTGCCAGATGCCCCCTTCATAGAAGAATGTTCCTTCTTTCAGAACATGACATCTCATTAGGAAGTAATGAGCATCCATTTTTCAGACACAAGAGCTGTATAGATAGAGATAGAATTGGCCTTGACAGCTAATGGAATTATTTGCCCAACAGTGGCTCAGCATCTATACACATATCTCACTCCTCGAGTAGAGTTGCTTGCTAAAATATCTGTTTCACAACTCCTTCAGCATTCCGGTCATTGCCCTGAACCTCTTTCTGGAATCATCTCAGTTTGTCATTTTAAATAGTGCCTATCCTGTGCTATACATTTGATGTAAAAAAATACATCTAACAAAAGTGCTCAGCATCCTAGCTGAAAATTGCCAAAGTTCTGCAAGACGATGAGAGGCCAAGGGTCTGCAGCAGCACTGACGTGTGTAGGGAGTAAAAATACATTTCATGACTCTTCTCAGGATGTACCTGTTTATGAAGTTGCCAGCTTAAAGATGTGGCTTTCTTTATTGCATGTAAAAGTTGGGCTGAAATGAACAATGGATGCTGGGATAGCTGTACAGACTAGGCCCTGACAGGAATATTCATGAAAGTTCTCACTGAAAAACTCTGTTTCTCATCAACAGCTGCTCAATGTCTCTTAATGTATTCTAGGCACAGCATTCCTTCTTGGCCCATCAACCTGCTGCACCTGCTCCCCTCAGCTTACTTCACCTGAACAGATCGTGACATGAGTAACAAAGCAGTATGTTCAGGAGCCCTGCAGTCAGCTCAGCACAGCTCTCTCACAGTCCACACATCTGCACCCTTTATAAATCCTGGCCCCCAGTCAGAAAAGACGCTATTTGTATGGCAACCCGTGCATCAGTTGTCCTTCTGACTGCCTCCTTCAGCACAGAGACTAAAAAGCACCAAGCTGCTGTATTTGGAAAATAAAACCAGCATGATTTATTTAAAATCATTTTCTGTCCAGCTCTTCTGCCGTAAGAAGAGCAGAACAGTGTACGTTAAAAAAAATACACCAATACACCAATGAAGACAATATTTTATTAAAGACAATAAAACAATATTTTTAACTAAAATAAAATATTCCAACTTCAAGCCATAGCAAACAAAAAAAATCAAGTTACAAAATAATAGATTAGTGTCATGATGCCTGTTAAAGGAGATTATTCCTATGATGTCCTAGTATTTATATTCAAGGAAAAAGCCACGTATGTCTGTTTTAGCAGGAAGAGACACAAAGAAAACTACTAGCACAATTGAGAGTTACTGGGAAGAACAAATGTCTACATTAGTTTTTGAGCTTTGTTTTATTTTGAGTTTTTTAATGTTTAAATGTTGTTTATTTTTTTCTCACCAACAGCTGCTGAGTCCACAAAATCTTAAGCTAGAAATTTCTTCCCAGTTAATCTTAACGGTGCTACCAGATTCCTTTATGTCTAGTATTTATAGTTTAATAGGGAGAAGGGTGACCCATGCACCCTATGGAAATAATCCAAGATGAATCCGGGTTGAATTCTTGTTGTTCACACATGTCCTGAATGCACTTGATGCACTGGGGGGGAGGGGCGCTGGCTGGCAAAAATCCCACTTAATCTAGGATAATTGGTGCCATCCCCCCCCCCCCTAATTTTCCTAAAAGATCTGCATTGATCTGCATCTTTGGCAGTGTGAATAAGCTTCCAAATCAGTTCTGATTGCTCTATATCATTCAAGGGAATGGAGGCAGCTTCATTTTATCCTGAACCAATGGCATGTGTGTGAATAACAAAGAGGTTACAACGACTCAAAGATATTCCCCCCCCCACACACACACACACTGGGGATAAAGGGTGCCAGTGTCTTCCTCTGAGACTGAGACAGTGTGACTTGCCTCTTTTTTTTTTGTGCTTTCAAGTCTTTCCCAACTTAGGGCGACCCTGATTTTCTTCAGATGAGGTTTGCTGAAGGCTGAGAGAGTGTGACTTGGGTATGTGGTGCCTTCCAAACTACAGCGACCTGGCTTAAGCAGAAAATATTATGGGATTTTCCTGGCAAGTTTCATCAGAGGGGAGGTTGTTATTGCTAGTCTGAGGCTGAGAGAATGTGCCTTCCTTGGGGTTTTCCCTGGAAGTACCACCCCCAGAAGGCAGCCGTCCTGGCCCCTAGAGAGAAGTCCCTCTCCAGAGGTCCCGCCCCCAGAGGGAGGAAGTCCCACCCTTGGCACCCAGTGCCAACCAGTGAAGGAATGCCTCTGAGTTTGGGCACTCACTCTTGGAAAGGTTCGCCATCACTGTCCTAGAGGTAGCAAGGTATTTCTCTCCCAATCCCCCAAAAGATTGGGTTGTTTCTCTTGACACTAATTGGGAGGGGCAGGTCACCTTTTAAATACATTACACTGTTTATCATCAAAAAAGGCAGTATGGCTACAGCAATGCTTCTTAAGCTATCTCATGTGTGGGACAGCAATTTCCCTTCTCTCCATTCCACATGTCAGAGACCAGTACCATGTTGTAACAACGTATGCTCAATAAATATGAATATTAGACTCTGATGTATAGACAGGAAAGGTGTCTGTTGCCAGAGTCTTAAAAAAAATTATAATACCAATAGTAAAGGTAAGGTTGTGGCCTGGGCACTTCGTCCATCTTGGAAAACCCAAACCTTTTAAACTGTAAAATTCCCTCATCCCCACCCCCTCATATACAAGGAAATTGTTGCATTGATGGAGAGCAATCAGTGCTTAACTGTCTCATCCACTTCTTCTGAACAGAGAACCTGCCAAACTGGCTCATACTGGTCATGGGGTTTCCTTGGCAAATTTCTTCAGAAAGAGTTTGCCATTGCCATAATCTGAGGCTGAGAGAGTGTGATTGGTCCAATGTCATCCAGTGGGTTTCCATGGCTGAGACATCATCTGACCCTTGTTATTTTGTTCAACAGTCAAACCACTCCCCCACACTGCACCCCCACTCCACCTTAAATTGGTTTAGGAGAAGAAGTTTGGCTTCCATACAGTCCACCATTTTTTACTTTGGGAAACAGCTTTCATTGAGTATATCTTTTTTCTGTCTTTTAAATAAATAAATAAATGGTTTGCTGCAAAAACAGCTTGTTCTTCCACCTCATTTTTACTTGGAGCCACTTGAGTTAATTGTCAATTTTAAAGCCTCCCATCTGTAAGATCCTGTAAGGAATTAGTGCCTAAGTACTCCCCTCCCCCACCCTCCCCCCCAAAAACACAGGATACTGGCTTTAACATTTGTGTACAATTGTATGAGTCAAGAGGTTATGAGGGGAGGCTTTGGCAGCTAAGTATGTTTAATGAGGAGAAGAGAAGGTTAAGAGGTGACAGATGATAATTATGTTTAAATATTTGAAGGGATGTCATCTTTAGTATGCAGCAAACTTGTTTTCTGCTGCTCCAGAGAATAGGACCCAGAACGATGGATGCAAGTACAGGGAAAGAGATTCCACCAAGAATTTCCTGACAGTAAGAGCTTTTTGATAATGGAATAGGCTACTTCAGTGTGGTGGAGTCTCCTTATTTGAAGGTTTTTAAACAGAGGTTGGATTGCCACCTCTCGGGAGTGCTTTGACTATTCTATTCCTTCATGGCAGAGGGTTGGATTAAATGGATTTTGTGGTCCTTTCCAACTCTATGATTCTATTATTCTTTCCTGGAAGCTCTCCAGGCATCAGCAGCAGATGGCTAGGGCAGTGATATCAATCTGTAGACCGCCACTCTGAGTAGTACCAGGCTATAGGAGTGTGACATTCTTTACATCATCACCCTTCTCCCAGCATCTGCCATTTCACTTTTACTAATGAAAAACTTGTTTTTGCTCTAAAGTCAGCTTTTCTTCTACATCCTTTTTACTTCCAGACACTTTGGTTAACTGTCCATTTTTTAAAACCTTCTACCTGTAAGATCCATGAGGGCCACAGAATTTCTACAACTGATTTTCAAGACTACAGTACAAAGTGCACAAAGTGAAAGAAAGGAGAAAAGGAATGAGTTTGTCCAGTTGGGCATTTGGTGAAACAATTATAGGAAAAGTCCGATAACGTCTTGAATTGTGAATTAATTGTGTTCAATTTTCTATCTGTTCAAAATTAAAAATAAGTAATATTCTATCTATTGTTTTTTTTTTAAATGTTCCCCTGCCCCAATTGTTGTTAGCTGTCCTCAAGCTGGTTCTGACTCATGGTGACCCCGTGGATGAGACATCTTCAAGAATCCTTAACCTCCACTGCCATGCCCAGATCCTGCAAGCCCTTGCCAACAACCGCCCTGATTGAGTCTATCCATCTGGTTTGTGGTCTTCCTCTTTTTCTTCTACCCTTTACCTTTCCTAGCATTATTGTTTTTTTCTAATGATCAGTGCCTTCTCATGATGTGGCCAAAGTATGATAGTCTAAACTTGATCTTTGCTTCAAAGGAGAGCCCTGGTCTGATCTGTTTAAGAACTCATTTGTTTGTCTTCTTGGCTGTCCATGGAATCCTAAGTACTCTTCTCCAGCATCACATTTCAAATGAGTTGATTTTCTTTCTGTCTGCTTTCTTCACTCCCCAGCTCAAATCCATACATAGTAATTGGGGATACAATGGCCTGAACGATTCTGACTTTAGTGCTCAGTTGTATGTCTTTGGTGTTCAGTATCTTTTCCAGTTCTTTCATAGCTGCCCTTCCCTTTCCTAGTCTTCTTCTTATTTCTTGACTGCAGTCTCCATTCTGGTCAATGTTTCAATTTCCTCATTGTCTAGATTGAATTTGTGTATTTCTTCTGTGGTCATTATTTTTGTTTCCTTTATGTTCAGCATCAGACCTGCCTTTGCACTTTCATCTTTGACCTTCCTTATTAATGGTTCCAATTCCTGAATATCTTTTGCTAATATTATGGTGTGGTCTACATGTCTTAGGTTGTTAATGTTGCTTCCTCCTATCTTCACTCCTCCTTTTTCTGATTCTAATTCTACTTTTCTTATTGTTTTCAGCATATACGTTAAACAAATGCAGCCTTGCCCTGACCCCTTTGCCTATTGTGAATCACTCTTTTTCCCTGAATTCTGTTCTGACAGTGGCTTCTTGGTACATATTCCTCATCAGGACTATCAAATGTAGTGTCACACCCATATCTTTGAGTGCATTCCATAGCTTTTCATGATCTGTACAATCAAATGCTTTGCTGTAGTCAATGAAACACAGGTTGATTCTTTTTTTGAAATTCTTTGGTGCACTCCATTAGCTATCACATGTTTGCAATGGGGTCCCTAGTGCCCCTTCATTTTCTAAATCCTGCTTGCACCTCTAGAATTTCTCTTTCCATGTATGGTTGGAGTATATACTGCAGAATTTTGAGCATTATTTTGCTTGCATGTGAAATTAGTGCTGTTGTTGCTGTAGTCTTTTGTATCTCCTTTCTGGATTGGTATGTATATTGAGCATTTCCAGTCTATTGGCCACCACTTTTTTGCCATATTTTTGGCACTAATGTTGCTTCTGCCTGTAGACACTGTAGTAGTTCAATTGGGATATAATCTGTTCCTGATTATTTATTTTTTCTCATTTCCTCTACTGCAGATTCCACTTCTCTTCTTAGAATTTGGGGTTCATATGGCTTCTCATTTCCAATACCCTGTTTCCCTGAAAATAAGACATCCCACAAAAATAAGACCTAGTAGAGGTTTTGCTGAATTGCTAAATATAAGGCCTCCCCCAAAAGTAAGACATAGCAAAGTTTTTGTATGTACATCTATATGTAGTTTATAATAAATTTTTATTTTTTTTGGTTCAACAAGAAATGTGAATTCCTCTTCATGGAAAAAAATTAGACATTCCCTGAAAATAAGACCAACCACATCTATGGGAGCAAAAATTAATATAAGACACTGTCTTATTTTCAGGGAAACATGGTATCATTCATTCCCTCATCTCTTTTGTATAATTCTTCTGTGTATTGCCTCCAGTGCCTTTTTATTTCTTCTTGTTCCTGTTTAATTTTTTTTTCTCTCTCTCCATAGAACATCCCTACCCTCAGTTTGAATTTGGCTTTAATTTCTTGGATTTTTGTTTTGTTTTGTTTTGTTTTTTGATAGAGATCTTTTGTTCTTCCCTTTTTGTTGTTTTCTATTTCTCTATTTCTCTTCTATTTCATTGCAGTATTTCTCCTTATCCCTACATGTCAGACATTGAAGGTTGTGTTCATACGTCTGGCTTTGTTCCTATCTGCTTTTCCTTTTCGTCTTTCTTTTATTGCATGAATTGTTTCTTCTGTCATCCATTGTTTCTTATCTTTCTTTTTGGTCACTGTTAGTGTTTTCTTGCATTCATCCTTAATTATGTCTTTGCCTTCTGTCCACAATTCTTCAGGTTCCTGGTCGATTATGTCCCATCTTAGAAGTGTTCTAAACATCTAATATCACTGATTAAGAATCATATAACAGTTCAAAGAACAAGAGAAAACATCAATGAATGCAAAACAAACACATATCCATATCTAGATGGAGGCAGAAATACAACAATAATCCAGTTGAAAAACCTGCCAAAACATAACTGTCTTCATTTGGTGGTGGAAGAGAACAGCCAAGCCTTAATGGACCTCACAGGGTTGGAAATTTTACATGTTCTGTAACAGAGAGGATACTTTCCTTCATTCTTACCAATTATACTTCAGACAGCAGTCAATATGGACCAACAGGATTATCTGGAAGGAAATAGTCCTTTGGATAGGCCAATCGCAGGTCAGTTGTATCAGGCTTTCACATCCCAAGTAACACATATGAGAAGCTGTCAGAGGAATCTTTTATTTCAATATGTGGTTGACATAAAAGAGGAAAACAAAACTTGACTGTAGTCAAAAGTCTTGCCAGTGCCACTGAATTTCAAGCTGAATGAAATCACATATAAAGTTCATATTATAGCCTAATTTTGATGTTGAGTTTAACTAATGCTCCTAGGTCTTCTGCAGCAGTTGGCAAAGGTTTGGCATTAGGGAAACATGCCACCAACCAATTTTTTTTCTGGCCTTTAAACTTTTCAGAGTCTCCTTTAACTTCTCCTCCAAAAAGAGAATGAATGGCTTTTCTTGAAAGACCTCAGGTGTGGTAGGTTATCTTTTAAATATGTTACAGGGATCTTTGCACTGTTGAACATCAAAATACTCTGTGTTCAGAAAGTAGATTTCCCCCCAGTCAGGGTGACCTCTGGTTTGGGGCATATTTGGCACCATGTGCACTCCAGAATGTCTTTATGGTCAGAAAATGGGCTCCTCAGCCTCTTTCATTCGCCCACCTATAGTATCCCAAAAAGGTTAACAGTATTTAAGTTGCAATGAAATTAATGCCATGCCATTACATTTTGAATTTCATTTACTTGAATGGGCCTTCAGCAAACCCTTTTCACCCACCCACCTTCCTAGCCTGTATCTAGCATTCATCTTATCAATTTTATTTGGAGAACTGCTGTACTAGAAAACAATTTTGAGACCAAATGAATGGTGTCCATATATTAGGACAAACACGTTTTGAATCTTGGACAAAGACCTGTATTTCAGAAATACACAATCTGTGCTGGGTAAATTATTCTTTGCAATGTGGTTCCAAAAATCCCTAATGAAAATTTGTTGTGTGACATTCATGAAATGATTACTCTGTACCTTTCAATTTCATAAGGGTAGATGCTTGCCATTTACACAAGAAACTCATTTCTCTCCATCTCTTTTTAGCAACCACATCTTTGTGTTGCTGTTCTTCTGGAATACTATTCCAAGCTGGAATATTCATTTCCCCCCGTATTTATTCATTTATGAAAAAAGTGAAAGAGGATGTCTTGTCTCGTGACTGATTTTTATTTTATTTTACTTATGGAAGTGGTTGGATCCCTGTAAAGGTCACCTTGCCTAACTCCCCATGGAAAATGTGTTACAGAGTATGGGAAGAGAGGTGAAGTAATCATCATGTTACATGCATTATACTGTGTGGTGGTTCTGAAATTTATAAAACTATGATCATGCTTGAAATCAAAGGGACCAGCTTAAATCCAGAATCTGCCTCCTTCAGATAGAATGACTCTTTCAGTCGACTAGATGCTTCTGATGTTCATCATTTTCTTCCTTCCAACCTATTGTATCCCTCAAAATTCTACTCTGTTGGAATGGGAATGCTCTGGAACACTGGAGGAAGTGGCATTGGTGCCTGCAGAGAGAAAGGGGGGGTTAATCAAAATTAGTCCCAATTTCTAAAGCACAAAGTGGTTAAATACCCGCACTGCAGCCAAAACATTGTGAGTTTGGTCTTAGGGCTCTAGGCTGATTCAGCTTTCCATCATTATGTGGGTTGGTAAAATGAGTACCCAGCCTTTGGGAGCAATTGGCTTATACATTATAAACTGCTAAGAGAGTACTAGGTCCATTAGGACCTGGATCAGACGGTCAGATGGGAGCAGCTTCCAGCTGCTCTGAGGGCATGAGTTTTGCATGATGCATGCCTCTGTAGTGCCCAGAAGCTGTCCTGAGGCCACCTGGGGCTGCCTAAGGTAGCCCAAAACTAGCTTTGAAAGGAGCGGCTTTTTTCTGCTCTGTACCATGGTAGTAGTAGTAGTAGTAGTAATAATAATAATAATAATAATAATAATTCCACTTAATCTCAAGGAATACAAGCAAATTACAACAGTAAAAATAGGATACAGATTAAAAGAGAATTACATTGAAATTCCAAAGTCCCCAACCCTCATGCCCAACATAAAAACATAATTGAACATTAAAAAGGATTAACCCTAAGAACAATTAAAACATTAATATATAACAAAAAATTGAAATGCTGTAAAAATTTAGGCAGAGTCCAGATGGATTAAGGGAAGGTAAAGGATAATGAGAGAAAATGAGGGAGGGGGAGGGGGCAGGGAGGCAGGTAAACAAGGATGTTCAATTACTCTTGCCATTTGGGATGGCAAGAAGTGCCCTTGGGGCTGCAGTATTTGTTTGCCATGGCCCCAGGGCAATCAGGCTAAGAATAGCTTCTGGCCAGCCCTGGATGCCTGTTTGCTTCACTCCTATGAAGCAGTATAGAAATGTAAAGTGCTATTGCTATTCTACCTTCAAAGAATGTTGGATCCAACCCACTTATTCGTAAGGAGAGAAGTGAAGTGGTGTGTCAGCTCTTTTAGTATAAACTTCAAGAAGCTATCCAAGATGCTGATACCTATCCTTTAATTAGATTCAGCTTCTTGAAAAATTCTTTTAAAGTTCACAGTAAAACCAGGAGTGAATTTGCTGCCCCACAACACCTGAGCCACCCGCTTGCCATGATGAAAAAGACATAAATGATTTGTAAATCTATGGAACTTTAATCTTTCCTTATAAAATGAGCAAGTTACCATCCATCCATCAACCTTTATTAGGCATATCACAATATTACAACATAGCAATTTGCAGTACAAAGGCTGAAACAACTAGAGCAAGTTTCCACATAAATTTGTCGCCATTATAAAATTATTTGACTTTTGAATAATTAGTTAAATTATACCAAATTTTTGTTGCCTCCATTAGAAAATTCTCCTGTGAGAAAATTGCACAAGCAATTCTATTACAGATTGGGAACAAGTTACCAATTCTCATTGTTTCAAGCAAATATTGAAAATAATAATAAAATATTAAGATTAACAATATGTTTTAGTCTGTGACTTTGAAGAATTTTGTGCCCAGTACAGCTTCAGCCCTTACAACTTCCTTTTTATTGTTCTGGATATTTTTTTTAAAAAATGAGTTTTTAAAAAATAAAAAAAGGATTTCTAGAAATTCTGCATTATATTTAAAATAAAGATATTCTGCTTTCTCAATGGAAAGGCATGGAGATTAGATCTTCAGAGAGAAGAAATGCTTGTGTAGAATATTCTCTCCTCTTCGGTTGTTATTTATAAGGAGCCTACTCTATTCTATACTTTGTTTTGTGAAGATAAAAGTCAACAACCAAGTCCTTGCTTATGGGCATACAACAAAATAGAGGGGAAAATGGACGGGAGATCAAGTCATTGAGCGACATGCAATGCAATCCTATATATCTTTTTTTTTTAGAAGTAAGAGCCATTCATGCTCCCTCCCTAATAAGGGAGCTTTAGATTTCAGTGAAGTCATGTATTAACATATATGTTTAAAGTCTGAGATGATTGTTGAAGGCCCCTAGGCCAAAACAATAAAGGAAGAAATAAAATTCCTTCATCTAGGCTTTAGCTGCAGATTTTGTTGGATTGCAAGTCCCTTCAACCTTAACCAACATATCCAGTGGTAAAGGATGTTGCAGTTCAAAGACATCTGCAGAACCACACACTATCCATTATTTTGCTAGTAGTTATTATTGCTTCATTGTCCCTCCAAGTATGTAATTTTGCTCTCTAGGCCTTCAAAACTTTCTCTTCAGTGACACCACCAACAAAAAACCCTTCCCATCTCCATCCTTATGCTAAGGCAACTACACCTCCCTCATGACTTCTCCTTCTCCTCCAACACCACCAACAGCAGTTAGCCTGAGTGACAGAAATATTAATTTGGTTTAGGAAAATATTCTTTATAAGGATGGTGTCCTTAAAGATTGTAACACTGGACTCTTTCAAACGGGAGGAATTTCTCCCAATTCCGAATGGAGACAATGGGGATTCATGTAAATTCGCTTGTTTAGCGAATTTACCTGAACCCCTACTCCATTCGGAAGGCATTCGAATGACTTTCCATTACCCAAAAATAACCCCCCCTTGCCCGAAATCGCATGAGAAGCTTAAATTCGCAATAACGTTAAACCCATGATTGCATTTGGAGTGACTTCCCTTTTGCCCAAATTTGCGTGAGAAGAATTCGCAATAACGTGAAACCCCAGGATTGCGTTTGGATTGCCCTTGGATTATACTTCCAATTTCCCACTTCTGAAAGAGTCAACTGAGATTCTGTGGAGATGTGTATAAGGAAACCATTATTATAACAGTCATAACTAATGTGGAGACGAAGACTATTAAAGGCTGGCATCCATAGTTTTTTGTGGAGTTTTCGGGCTATGTGGCCATGTTCTAGAAGAGTTATTTTCTGATGTTTCGCCAGCATCTTTGGCTGGCATCTTCAGCCTGAAAGCTCCACAAACAACTAAAGTCATAACTAAGAAAGAAACTTAATGACTGAAATAAGAAACTTTTGTTAGAAACATCTATACAATAAAGTTTTGATCTTGTTTTGGAAAAAGCTTGTCTACATCTTGAACTACATCCACATGACCATTACAAAGCCCTTTTTAACAGAGATTTTAAAATGGGTATGCTTTTGTTTGGGGGCAGCAGTGGGGAAAGAAAGCCCAGAGTGCTGTCGTCCAGGAAAATACAGCGGTTATAAAAGGAGTGTGTCTCACAGTTATCCTCAGTTATATCCAGTGAGAAACAATGTGATACAGTGGTTGGAAATCTGAAATGGGACTTGGGGACAGCTTCTGTATGCCACAAGGTCATGAAAGTCACTGCATGTCCTTGGATTCAGCCTGTTGTTCTTGTTGTTGTGCTTTCAAAACATTTCTGAGTTATCACTGCCTTAAGGCAAGATGAGAGAGTGTGGGTTTCCATGGCCAAATGGCAATACAAACCCTAACCTCCAGAATCATAATCCTATGCTTAAACCACTACACCATGCTGGCTTCCAGCCTGCCCTACCTCACAGGATTGTTGTGAAGATAAAGTAAGGAAGAGGAGATGTATGTACATCATCTTAAGCACAATGAAGGCAAAATAGCATACAAATATATCTAACAGATAATATTAACAGAAATATTTACCCTCCACTATTATAATAATCACTGTAATGATCAGGATGGAGCTAATATGTTCATTCCTTACTCTCTCACACATGTCTAGTGTGTAAGGAAATCAGTGCCTCAGTCAGATTTCAATCAATTGCATTTGAGCCTGACCTAACAAAGCTCCATTGAAGGCTGAATTGTCAGTGCAAACAGACATAGCAGGAAGAAAATAACAATACAACAACTGTAGTAGAAAAGAGATGATATAAGTGAACAGGACATATTGTGGACTTGATTCTGGTGCATAAATTATCTAAGAGAGCAAAAATCTGAGCACCACAAAAATACTGTTTATCACTTTTCTCCCTCAAACACTTTCCTTTTGAGCTACCAAAAAGAAACCAAATTCTCTACTGATTTCCAGGTTACTTTATTTTATAATATGGGAAGATGGAGAAACAGGCATTAGAATCAGAGGCAGCTGGTTGAAACAGGTGTTACAGAAAATTATAATCCTGCCTTGATTAATCCTGTTGGGCTTGTGTGTGTGTGTTTTAACAATCGCCCTCTGGTTATGCATGACAGGTATCCAAATAATCAAATGTATAGGCTTGACGGTGACAAACCAAACTATTGTCAGGAGAAACATTAAGCATGATTGAAATATGTGAGCCAACACCATTTGCTGTTGATGGAGATAGGTTTTTTTTAATGCTCTCTAAAGTACAAGCAGTTTGTGAGTGTGAAAATAAGTATATTTTGAGAATGACCATATGCAAATATGCACTCATTTACCAGGAATTTTAGTCAATACAGCAAGTAGCAAGTCACAGGTCCTGTACATGAATTTACAGTTGTATTAATAGTGAGAAACTTGTTCAGATTAATAAATAAGTTATCAAATACTGTTCCAAGCCAATCTGATCAAATTGTTCTATTTTTATGGTGTAATTAGCAGCATGAGAGGGAAAAGGTCTATTGAATTGCGCTTGAAAAGATTCTTGAAGGTCACTGGGGAAAAGTAACCCTAGGTAGTCTGAATAATGAAACCATGAGGAAGAGGACCACACTATTATCATTTTCATCATCCTTCCAATGTGGAGAGTGATGTTCTGAAGAGGGGAACCTTTTTGATACATGGAAGCCTTCCATGTTACCAGCAATGTTCCTAATTACATAAAGAGTCTCCATGCAAAAAATATTACTCTTTTGTTCAGACTACCACTCTCCTTGAGTCATGGAATCTTAGATTTGGAAGGGCCACAAGAACCAGCTTGCCCAATGTCTGCCATGCAGGGGCACACAATTAAGCACTCCTGAACAATGAACATCCAACCTTTGTTTAAAGACCTCCAGGGATGAATAGTCCACCGCTCTCTGAGGTAGTCTATTCCACTACTGAACAGCTCTTACAATAATGACATTCCTCCTAATGTTTAGTTGTTGTTATTGTTGTTGTGTGCCTTCAACTCATTTCCAACTTATGGCAGCCCTAAGGTAATCCTATCCTGGGTTTCTCTTGGTAAGATTTATTCAGAGGAGGTATACCATTGCCTTCCCCTGAAGTTCAGAACATATTACTTGCCCAAGATCTCTCATTTGGTTTCATGGCCAAGCTTGGAATCAAACTCTGGTCTCAAGATTCACAGTCCAGCACTCAAACCACTATGCCACACTGGCAGTGTTCTACACAAATAACACTTGCACTTCTTTCATGCTTGCAGGGAGAAGTGGTGCTATTGGCTGGGATGGGAAGAGAAGGAGAGATGTTAGGATTGATACTGGTCATTTGGTTCTCCCCTAAATGTCTGATCAGTAATATTTTAGCTTTGTTTGATGTCTTCATGTGTTCAATCCAAGCCGTTAGGTAGAGAAGGGAAACTGTATACATAATACCTATGCAAACATAAGATTTCCCATCTAATTAGAACACACATAAAGAAGCCTTTTTCTGTTTTACTGTATTACTCCTATTACAAAACATGGCTTACACTGCACCTGTAAATTGGCACAGATCTCTATTGCTTTTTAAAAAGAACTTAACTTCTTGATCATAACACACAGTCTGCTGTATTGCACCCCAGTTACAGATTAATATGTCTGCATCAGTGGACACCAAGATGAATGCTGTACACAAATCTGTTTCCATGCTATTAAAGATCACCCATTTTACCACCTTTCCATTTTAATTGTGTTAATTTATTTCCTTAGAACTGAAGAGCATATATATTTGGACATAATGTACAACCATTATCCAGATGGGCATGTCTTGCAAGGTCAAATAATCAAGGAAAATAAGCAAACACTCTTCTAAAGCTAAAGCTCTCTCCTATCTAAACACTAAATCAAGTCTCACACTATCTATGCTTTGGAAGGTTGTCATATTTGACCCAACAACACACAGGCTAAAGTAGAAGAAGAGCATTCTACCTCATATTTCTTCTGGCAATATTCTGAAAGAATTTTCCTCCAATTTGATAAACAAACTGGACAAATATTATGAAGTTACAGGTATTAAAAGAAACCAAACCACGTAATCTGAATACGATTGTTAGTTCAGCAGTAGTGAAGCAGACACAATCATTTGCACATCTTTAGCCACATACTATTTGATAATTGTGGAATTTGCACATGTGTTTAGCAACACACTATTTGATAATTGATTCAGTGAGTCTACTTTAGTTAAAAGTACCAATATGATGATGGCAATGATGATGGTGATGGTGAAGGTGATAGTGATGGGGATAATGATGGAATTTATTTATACCTCTCCTTTTCTCTAAAATAGCACTTGGCAGATTCAACCCTAGGTATGAAAACAAATCAGAATTATAGTTGTAAAAGTAACCAAAGGCTAACCACCCTCTGCAAAACAGAATCATCATATGCAACAATATCCCTGTAGGACATTATCCTCTCCATATGTGCCCCAGTTCAGACTACTCAGGACTGATAATAGAATCATAGGCTTCTAGGGTTGGAAGAGACTTCAAGGGCTATCCAATCCAACCTCCTGCCATGCAGGAATACATGATCAAAACACTCCCAACAGATAGCCATCCAGCTTCTGTTTAAAAACCTCCAAAGAAGGAGACTCCACCACTCTCCAACAGAGATGTTTATGTCTCTGAGCAAGACAGAGGTGCTCCTGGTCAGTCATAAGGCAGATCAGGAAAAAGGGACTCTGCCTGTGTTGAAAGGGGTTACATTCTCCCTGAAATCTCAGGCTTGAAACTTGGGTGTGCTGCTGGACTCTACTCTGAGCCTGAATGCCCAGGTCTCAGCTGTGGCCAGGAGTGCATTCGCACAGCTAAAACTAGTGCACCAATTGCACCCATTCCTTGAAATGTCAGATCTGGCTATAGTGACACATGCCTTGATTACATCCTGTTTGGACTACTGTAGCATACTCTACATGGAGCTGGCTTTGGAAACTGTTCGGAAACTTCGGCAGCTGCAAAACACTGCAGCTAGAATACTGACTGGGGCCAGTTATAGGGAGCATATAACTCCCTTGCTGAAACAAGGCTACTGGTTTGTTTCTAAGCACAATTCAAAGTGCTGGTCATGAGCTATAAAGCCCTAAGTGGTTTAGGTCCAGATTGAGAGACTGTATCTCCCCATATGAACCTGTTATAGCCCTATGATCTTCAGGAGAAGACTTTCTCTAGGTCCTGCTACCATCACAGGCTCACATGGTGAGGACACGAGACAGAGCCTTCTCGATGGCTACTCCTGCCCTCTGGCTCATCCTCTGAGTCCTCCAAGGTGTCCTCCAGGCTGGGCATGACAGGAATGCCCTTCCATGGGAAGCAAGGGTGGCTCCCTCCCTGCTTGCCTTTCATTGGCAAGCACAAATCGGTTTGTCCAGGCAGGCTTTTAATTTTTAATAATGGGATGGCTTTTATATGGGGTGTTTGTTATATGGGGTGAGTACTGTGGTTTTATTGTGGTTTTATTATGGTTTTAATGTTTGTAATTTTATAATTTTTAGCTGATGTTTTTAATTGTTTTATTGTAATATGTTGGTCAGAAATTTTATTTGTGAGGTGCCTTGGGTCCCTTTCTGGGAGAAAGGCAGCATAGAAATCAAATTAATAAATAAATAGGTCAGGGGTCATAAATTTGTGCATTTCTGTAAGCTGAGCTGGCAAGTGGAAGACTGAAGTTGTACTAAGCAAGGTAGCTGGTAGGTTGCAACTTCCTTTCATAGGCTGCGTGTTCAGTCAGTGCCCAGATCCCAGGCAGTATTTAGGAAGAGCATTCCATAGCCATGCTCCTCCTAATACCTAGATTGGAGCCACTCACTTCATCTGCAGAGAATGGTTTGGGCTGGATGCCTGAGTCTCCATCTTTCTCTGTAACTGGGGTACTTCTCCTCCAGCTCTTCTTGCTCTGAACCTAACCTGACCTGCTGAATGGAAGAATGACTTGACTGGATGGCAGACATCTGCTATGACACTTCCACTGCTAAATCTCATTCATTTTCCCATGAAGATGAATTCTCAAGGGGGTATGATTTATAGGTACAAAGGATACACCAGAGTAAGACTAAGCTATGAAGAGTACAAGAGATAGATCTATTGGTGACAAATTGGTTTTTTTTAAAGGATGCAATGGGTACAACCTATTAATGTATTAGTAAAGAAGGTGTTCTCTCACATCCCTTCATCCAAATGCTGACAGAAAACCACAAGTGCAGCTAGTTCATGGGTTTGTAATGATAGATGTTACAATGTTGTTTTAGATTTAGATGGGCCTTCAGTAGGCAAGGTGCTGGTATTTCCGTTTCCCAAAACCAGGATAAAGGAAATTCCTTCCAGGTGAGGGAAGGTTTGGCTGTGCCAGGTCTGGCTTTCTTGAAGCTTCAGTATTATCCATATAGACTTGCGGTGTTGTTTTTGTCCACCTCTGGGAGTGAGAGAGAAAGAAGATTTCTGCTCTTGAGAGAGATAGAGCTTCTTATTAGTGGCAGGACTGGCAAAATCGCCCTTGCTGTATTTCTGTTTACTTTTGCCTTCATCATATTCTGATGGAATGATTCTTTTCCTGAAAGCTCTATATACAGAATAACCATTTCCATGACAATTTTTTTCAGTGTGGGTATTTACACTGTACTTTGATCATCTCTGATCTTTGTCTTTAAATCCTGCATCCTTTATTTGGGTTCAACACAGTGTTTTCATATACATCTTAACCTGTTTATTTATGTGAGAATGTTTTTATACCCTCCACCAAGGACTTTTTGTTAAGTGACTTCTCTTAAGATTGTCATCACTTTTGTATCTTCTGCATTTCATTTACCCCATGTTGCCCTCTCAGTCAAGTGTGTAATAGGTATCTGCAGGTTGGAACAACAGACAGCTGATGAAGCTAACAACAGTTCACAAAAGCTTATGCCAGATTAAAGCACTTAATGTTTTAAGGATCTGGTAGGACTCTTTGTTTTTGTTTCTCCTGTGACAGACTAATATAACTTTCCTCCTGGATTTTTTTTTCCTTTTCCTTTTGCGGTTATCTGATGATCACAAAGAAAGCCAATGGTATCTCACAGGGTCAAATATAAGGAAAAGGGGAGTTCTGCTTAAATAGAAAAGACAGAGCTGGTAGATAGAATCCAGGCAGGTAGAATCAAGTACAAGTAAACACATCACATGCAGCAAGCCTTTCTCCTGCTAATGAAACTCAGGATGGCTAACAATCTATTTAAAACAAAACAAATTGAAACAATATAAAAGTATGAATAAAAGTCTAAGTTTTTAAAAAAGATTAATTTATGAAGTTAAAAAAAAACATTAAAAATATTTAAAATGCATTAAAAAAACCTTGTATACCATTCTGAAAAACGAACTACATGACATGAAAAGTCCAACTCTAATTCAGTTATAAAAGCTTGGTGGCATAAAAATGCTTTTACTTGGCATTTGGAAGGAAAGCACGGACAGGGTCATCCTGGCCTCTTGAGGAAATGAGTTCCAAAGTCCAAGAGCAGTCACCAAGAAGCCCTTCTCCCTTGTTCTCACCAAATAAGCCTGAGAGGCAGGTGGGACAGAGAGAAGGGCCTTCCCAAATGATCTTAGACCTCTGCTGGACTCTTAAAGAGAGATACTCTCTTTCAAATAATCAGGACACCAGCCATATAGGGCTTTATAGATCAAAAGCATAACTTTAAAGTGTACCTGGAAATGGAAAGGCATCCAGTGGAGCAGTTGCAAAAAGGGAGTTGTGTGCTCCCTATAGTCAGCCCCAGATAACAAGCTGGCTGCAGATCTTTGAACCAAGTGACATTCCTGAGCACTATCCAAAGGCAGCCCCATGTAAAGCAAATTACTGTAATCTAAATGGGATATAATCAAGGAATATACCACCATGGCCAGATTTGACTGATAATGGTTAAACTTTGTCAAGCACAGGTTTGTTCCTAGAAGTGGTGGCTGGCAACTTTCCTGTTAGCATGGTGGTAAATCTGAACTTTAGAAGATTTTAGTCAGAATTGTAATGGAGCTGACTATGGTGCTGAACTTTATTTCCAAACTGGTTTCAGCACTTTGAATACATGCTTTGAAGATGGGGATAAGTCCCAGAACAGATTCACTTTTCCATTCACATGGGAACTAGCAGCTGCCATGGATTCTAGCTCACTCGTCTATCAGCTTGTATATGGTCTATGTATTACTTTTTAGACACTTGGAAATATTCTCCATTTTTTCCTGCATATTTTCCTCTAATGATAATTTTTAATCAAAACCATTTTTTCTAATCTATACCTTTCTGTATTTAATGTTTTCTTTCACATACATTTTTGTACACTTAAGTTTTAAAAAATCCTCTAAGAATTGCATCAAAAATTTCAAAGAATTAAGAAACAGAATGATAATTGTTGTCCTTCCCACCTATTAGTTTACAAACTGCAAGTGATGGTGGTCAAAGTAAACTATAAACTGAATTTTCCAACAAATCCCAGTTTTTTGTGCCTTACATTATAATTCCAGACCAGTTAAATGAAAATAATAATTAACCTTGGAGGAGAGTTGTAAGGGTCAACACAATGAAAGACTACACTACAGATTAAAGATAACAAATTGTAAATGCAAGATTCTTGTGTGTGTGTTTGAGAGAGAGAGAGAGTATGGGATGGAGGGAAAGAAGGAATGTTAGCCCTGGAACAAGAACTTGTGCTATGTAATATAATGAACTGTTCAGCTTCTTGCACTCACAGAATTATTACCAGAGATATCTAGCTACCTAACTGAAAGGAGAAAACTTTAAATTACCCTGGGTAATTTACCTGTTATCAATTCCCAAGTATAGAAAATAATTCTGTTCTTCATTCTGAGCAGTGTACAGTTCATGCATTTAATATATGTGCAGTAAAGCAGAGACCATAAAAAAAAAAGATTCATTTGTGCTTGTTCCTATTTGCAAAGTTAATTTAAGATTTGAAGGGGGGCTATATCAGACTGAATATATAGTAAAATCATTTTTAAATGGGAGAAAAATTCAGTCAAATTGGAATGTTATAGGTTTAATGGAAAGCATAGGTAACTGATCCTGTGTATATATTTTTATATCATTCCCCTCCCCATGATTCCACCAGAAGGGAACTGATTGACTAAACTAACTGATTCCAACCTAATTATTTAAAGTAATGAATGCAGTCCATGTAGCCCTTTTCAACTATAATAGAAACATTATTCTTCTTGATCTAATAATACCAAGAACAAAGTCTTGGGTATTGAGTCTGCAGACCCAAAATAACAATATTCAGGTAAAGTTTTACAATATCTGGGGGGAAATGTACCATTTAGAGAGAACCTTACTTACTATTAGGGCTGCAGTAAGTGACAGAGGGGAGAGAGAATGAATGGGGTGTTGTGAACAGAATTTTGAGTGTCAGGCAGCTTGCCCTTACTGGCCTTCTCGTGTACACATAATTGGACAGGTGGGGGCGTATTGTTTCAACATCTTGGGATGCAATATGATGCAACAGGTACTGGGTATGAAACCAGCAAGGTTTCATTCTTGGCATGGCTGTCACATAACTTCACAGAAAACCACCAATATAAGAGAGAAGATGACTATCTCCATTGTTGATTATTGTTGGTTTTTGGTTGTTGATGTTGGAGTTGGTGGTCAGTGGTTGTCAAAACACTTTGTTTATTTGTATTGCTGGGAGTATCCAAGATGGCAGTCTGGTACTCTGCGCAATCTTTTATATAGTTTGAAGTGATTAAAGCCCTTGTGTTCGAGAGAAGCCTTGCTGTCCAGCAGTGTTATTTCTTCAAGCTGGGAGCTCAAGGCTGACGCGTGGGTGGGAGGAAATTTTTCTTTGCAGCTTGAAGCCTTTCCAGACTTCTCTTCAAGAGCCTCGTCTGAACGTCCTGCCTGCATGGATCAACTCTGTATGTGGTTGTAGTGGACACAGCTCGTATCTCTATGCCCCAACATGTCCACCCCTTTGACTGAAAGCCAGAAAAATAATAATATACTGCAGATACTTATCTCTCGGTGCAAATAATTCATAGACACTTCCTTATGACCACTGTTTTAATTTGCAATGGTGCTACTTTTGCAGCCAGGTTTGAGCTACCTTAGGTGATCATGGCATGGCTGCAGCCTGATCTGGGGGTGATCTGAATGCAACACACTCCAGATCAGCCCAAAGGTAGTGCTTTTGTCCCATCTGTTGTGAGCCTAGGATATGGAACAATGGATTCAAGCTACAGGAAAAGACATTCCACCTCAACATTAGGTGGAACTTCCTGATGTGAAGAGCTGTTAGACAGTAGAATATACTGCCGTAGAATGTGGTGGAGGTTTTTATATGGAGCCTGGATACCATCTGTGGTTTGATTTGTATTTCTGCATAGTGGAGGGTTGGATTGAATGGCCCTTGGGGTCCCTTCCAACTCAAGGATTCTTTGATTCTCTGATTCTGTTGTGGCAGAGATTCTTGGAAATACCATCACAAACAGTCGAGGTAGGGAGTGGGGTGGAGTGGGGTTAGACCAGGCTAAGTGCTGATTGGTCCAAGATCAGGCTGTATCCACTGGAATGGTGGTCTGGTCTACCTGTTCCCAGCTTAGAGCTATCGGCCTGTGTCATGTAAACAGGATGACTCCAAGCTGGCAGGAGGGCAGGGAGCATGGGCCTTTTGGCCCATGCACACAGCCCCTTGGACTATTCAACTTGAAAATAAGAAACACACTTCCAATGTACTTGTTTCAGAAGAAAATTTTGCCCTTTTTTGGTATCACTTTGTTAAAATGTGGTGCATGGGGTGGCAAATTTGGCACCGGAGCAGCAATGAGTACAAAAATTGCAGCTGCAGCTGCTAAACAGGCTGCAAGGAAGCCACTTCAGCTGCCTCTCCTAGCAACCATAACCATACCCTTTGATCCAGCCTCCCAGCCTCTACAATACACTGCCAGAGACATCTGTAAGTGGGAAAAGCTGGATGCATCCCTCCAGGGGGCCTTTGGGTTCTTTCAGACATACATCTTTCAGATGCATCATCACCAAAGTGGACACTATGGCACTGAAACTTTAATCCAGTTAGTAACCAGCTACTGGTTTGCTCCAGGTATCCAGCCCATGTTCAAGGCTACTGTGAGAGCCTGTGCCCTCTGCAAAAACAAAACAAAACAAACAAAACAATCCAAGTACTCAACCAAAAACCCCACCTCTGCCTGGAGGGAGATGGGCATCCACTGCACCTTTTCAACATCTTCAGATGGATTACATACATTTTTCTAAAGTGGCTAGAAAATGTCATGCACTAGTGCTAATATGTCATCTTACACATTGGATTGAAATTTACCCAATGAGCAATTGTACTACCACAGCCTGCCCACTTCTAAATGAATGTATGCCTCATTTTGGGATACTTTTGACCTTTGACACAGATCACTGCCCAGCCTTTGCGGGGGGTGCCCTGGCTAAAGTGGAGTAAGTACTGTGCATCCTTCATTCCTTACACACCCCTTACCACTCACAGTCATCAGGAGATAAAACTTATGTTGTCCAAATATTGCCAGGAGACAATTGCCTGGCCTCAAGTGCTTCATCTGGTTCTGTTTCATCTTAGGACCAGACCAACTAAAATATGGGTTTGTCTGCCTTTGAATTGTTATATGGGTGTCCCCTTTCTAGAATCAATGTCACAATGTTGGATGGGAAATCACATGACTGTATTACAGTTTGTTTGTTTACAGAAGTGCCTGAGGCACCTGTGGCAACAATCAGTACCATTGGAAGAAAAAGTACATCCCTATCAACCTGGGGACTACATCAGGGTGAGAAAACTTCAAAATAAGACATTGGAACCCTCTTAGGAGGGGCCTTACTTGATTTTGTTGATTACACAGACAGCTTTATTCATGGAAGGAAAGAAGTCATGGATCCATCATCCAGATGCCAAGCCAAAATTTGGTCTGGTAGCTGTTACTTGGCTTGGCTGGCCCCACCAGTGACACTACTAAAGATTTTGCCATATGATGTCCCTACTGAAAACATTCAGCACCATAAATGCAGCTTCCTTACTAAAAACTGGAATGAAGGTCTCAAATGGGGCTGTAGAGTGTAAAAGGAGCTGCTATCAGGCTGCAGGGGCTACTAGAGATTTTAGACAAAGAGACAGCTGATATTGTTCAAGGAATAGCTGAAGAAAGAAAACAACTTCGACAAATTTCTATACAAAATCGAATGGCTTTAGACAACATTTTGGCTGTAAGTGCGTATGTGTGTGTATGGGCTGATCCACAACACCTGTTGCATGTTTGTAAAGGACGCATACAATGTCACATGGGATAGGGCAAAACACTTATGGATCATTGCCAAACAATAATCCTGGTACAGCCACCAGTGATTGGATTGGTCAAGCGTGGCAGGTTTTAACCTCTTGGTTGCCTGATTTAAACTGGATAAAACAATGTTTTATAGTCAGAGTTATCATAGTAGCTTTAATTATCTTAATTTGCTGTGTTGCTCATTGCATGTCATCAATTTTTAGGCTATGCTCATTTGTCAAACTCCCACACAGACTGCCAGACTGTTCTGTTTGGGAGGGGGAGTCCCTGGATCAAAGATAACTTTCTCTCTACACAGATTCAGGGTTGACCCACAGTCCACATACAATACAGATGGTCATGGTGGAAGCTCAGTTCTCCCTCCTGCTTATAGTGCATGCATGGTGGCAAATTTGTCACTGGAACAGCAATGAGTACAAAAATTGAAAGAGACACATTCTGTCGTTAACATGCATGCTTCCCACTCTTGCCCTGGATATTATAGCCTTTCCCTTAGAACACACACACATAACAATCAAGGATATTTTCAAAGTAATGGTTTCTGCCAATTCTGTCAATTCAAATGGTTTCTCTGGAATCTTGGATCTTACCTGGTCAAGGAGCTATGGCCTGGTTCCATAAATATGAGTCTTTTCAACAATTGTGGAAGTTTGGAAGTTCTGGTTTGATAACTACAGAATGTAGACTTCTTACCATGAAACAAGGACAAGCCTATGCCCCATCTTTTGCTTCCTCTTCCAGACAATAATTTTCCAAGCAATTTTCAATACTGCAGCTTGAAAATAGATGCTGCTACTGTGAGGTTTAGGGGAACCACAGATTAAATATAGAATGCAGTTTTGTTTTGTTGCCTTAAATTGATATTTGCATGCTCGGCAATACGATGAACATAAGTTTAAAAATAAAATTGAACTTTTCCTGGACTATTAAAGTCACCATTATTTCAGCTAGTGCCTTGTGAGTAAAAACTTTCTTAATACCCTTTTAAAATTGATCAACCTAAAAAAAAACTGCAAAAGCTCAGCTAAAAGAGATGCTATGGTCCACTGACCACATTAAATCCAAGCGTGAAGCTCTTAAATGGATTTTAAATGTATCATCCATATAATGTTTATTACAGTTCACACTAAATCCCTCTGATACTTCAATGCATTTTACTGAACAAGAATAGAGTGTGCTGAGAGTCTCTGGTTATAATTTATATATTTGATACAAAATCCTGTGACAAATGGTCTTTCAAAATATGACATTCAACAAAATGATCCTCCCATAGCATGTAAAAGAACAGACTTCCATTAAATTCTCATATTCTTGATCAAGCATTACTTCCTTTATGATGTTGCTATTATTTCAGTTTAGATCTATCAGCTTAAACATCAGAAAACAAAACTTGTAAGTTCCCAAACATAATTTTAAAATGCAACTGAACAACAATAAAAGTAAGCTTTATTTTACTCCTTTCTCTTACTATTCCAAATATTTTCTCACTATATTTTTCTACATCCCATTCAATTTGTGCTGTCCGTGTCATAATAATATTTAACCAAGACTGTAGATTAACATTTTATACTTCGAGATTCAAAAGTTAGTAGCCTTGATTAATTTACAGGGAATAAATATACATACATATTTATTATGGCACTTGGCCAGCACAAAAATAAGTAACACAAATTACAGAGAATCTGATATGTAACACAAGGATATTACATTATATTCTTACTAAAGTGTATTTACCAATAGAAAATAAGAATACCCATAGTCTCACTTCGTAGCCTACTCATGGGTACCAAGCATTAAATTGTGTTATCATACTAATAGTACAGTGATTAAAAGCAATAAAATGGTTATCCAAGGTGTGCAGATTTACTAGTAATATTGCTACAACTGTTTTTTTTTTAAAAAATATGGCAACTGAAACAGTTATCTGTTCCTTGTGGTCAGAAAAGAGATAATTAACATAAAATTGCTCTTGTCTGCCGGGGAAATGTTGTAGGAATAAATATAGGCCTAAATATAATTGCTAGTCTCAGATAAAGTCAACCAATTCTGTCAAAAAAGTTTACATAACTATTGACCTACTCTATTTGTATTAAAGATGAGAAACCTTTCATAAAAAAAGAAGTGGCAACCCTAACTCATCAAGACTATGGTATAGTACCTAGGAATTAAATCCCTAACTTTTAATAGTTCAATCATTAAAGCATTTGGCCTTTGGAAGTCAAACTTTGTTAATAGTTGAATCACTAAACTACTTGGCCTAGATATACAAAATCTATCAGTTTCATTTATTTGCACATTGAGATTCATCCTCTTTGAATCTTATGGTTTTTCCATCCCAAATATGAAAAAATGTGAATTTTGATGAATTCAGATCAAAAGAGAAATGAGCTAAAAGTAAAATCCCTTACTGTCCCAAGCTAGTTTTTCATGGCAGCAAAACCAGAAAAAAAAGTTGATTGATCCAAAGTACTATTGATTTTAGCATATTATATCAGGCTTTTTCAAAGCTTATCTCTGCTGAACAAAATGCATATTTGTCTTTAGAGGCAGCAAAACACTTCAGCAGGTCTCCATCCTCTTATTATCTGCTTTGGGAATTCTGAGCAAACTTTGAATTTATTGTTGACTTTTTTCTTTCACACAGCTTGCCATCATAAGACAACACTCTAATTCCACCTTTTCTCCCTCCTCCCTTGTCTTTGGCATTGAATGGAAGACTTTCTTTCTTTTCTTTCCTGCCCCATGTTTAGCATACACAATGCATGGCAATAGACACCAACTAAAAAACAAAAAACGGAAAAAAAAAACCCCAAGAAGGTTTAAGTCTGGGATTCATTAGAATGTGAATAAGCTGTGTAGCTAGTGTACAAGCAAAAGAAACTCTTTCAAAAAGAGAAGCAAGTAGATTTTGTTTGCTGATGCTTTTCATTAAATATTCTTAATAGTTTTCTCAATCTTATTTAAAATTTGTGGATTGTTATAGCATGCTTTGATTAACAGTTCAAAAGATTTCAAGGCAGTTAAAAAATATTTATACTAAAACATGTGCCTACTAACCTAAACAGAGACATTCATAGGACTGTATTACTGGTCACTGCCTACTTGTCTTGATGTATCATACCTCAACCACCACAAATTTAAATTTATCATTTTTAATTGTCCACAGATTACTATATTGCCACTTCCTTGTGATATGGTGATGAATCTAGCACCCAGGTTCTACCAATCTGCTATGGCCTCAAGAAAGGTCAAGTATGGCCCTAGTTAGGCATTCAGAGTCTAGCTTCTCTTAAGGGCAAAATAGACCAGCAGAAGGGGTGGGTTGAAGCTGCCCCTTCTAAAGCTGGATTGGGGCCATGGCAACCGCTTGCCACAACCCCAATCTGCCTTGAAGCAGCGCGAAAAAGTAGGGGCAAACAGCCACTCCTTTTTCAGATGCAAATAGCTGACTTTTCTGCCCATGCCACATCTGGAAGCTGTCTTCATTATGCTCTGGCAGCATGTGGCATGTAAATGGACAGGTGGCTTCTGGGCATCTTGGGAGCATGCAATGTATAAAAGCCATGCACCCAAGCCACCCAGAAAGTGGCAGAAAGGCATGGTCTGTTTCGCCCCTAAGTTCATCACCATATGGTTGACTGATAGTGCTGGATTGGCCACAGCAGCTATGAACATGATGATGGTGTACAATAATTGCAAACTACATTGGTGGAAGAATTAACTATACTGATAAAATCACAAATCTTCAAAGTATTAAAGCTGTTACTCACAGTGGTTCATATATTAATTATCATTCATTGGGACATATCTTTACCACTACATCTATGATTAAAGAAATTAAAATATGTTGTCACATACCAACATAGGTGAGGAGACAGTCTTCTGTCAGGTTGACATTCCTATTCCTATTTCCCATAGTCCTGCTGCTGGTGAGATAAACCATGTAGTCGCGCCCTCCACAATCATTGATACCATGGGGGGGGGGGGGACATTATCAAAGCTTTCAAAACTTCACTGGCTTCTTCATCAGGCAAATATGTTAAAAGATATCACACAAGAGAGAAATAGTGACAATGTTAGAGTCACAGGTCTACATTTTGTCTGAGATGTCAGTTAAGATAGTACTGAGGGATTTCACTGCAGGCAAAGGTCAATTGCCTTATTGGCCATGTGAGGACTAGAGACAAAGAGCAATAAGAGACAGGTAATAAAATGTCAACTCCCACTAGCAACAGAAGAGTGACTTATCATGAGATCCAGATGTTCCTTTCTTGTGCAAAGCTAACTCCAGCTTTCTTAGGCAGAGAACACTGAGTTTCTCAAGGAGTCTCTGAACTGTTACATCTGGGAAATCATTTGAGTGTCATATAGGTAAAACTTGCAAATGGTAGTCTCAAACTATAGTCCAATTAAAGGGTTTTACCTTTATTGAAGGTCAAAAACCTCAAAGAGCTAAGTTCTAGACCTTTGTTTCCCACTTGTTTAGGATTCCCCTCTTCCAGCTAAATCTGAGTTGACCCAAAAAGGTATCGCTGCTTGTAGATTTTGGATTTTGCTGTGTTTTACTGCACAGCCAACATGGCTAAGCCAGAATATTTTTTCATGGAGCTGCGTAAAGCAAATGTGGAAAAAGAAAAAGAAACATATAAAATATACAGGACATAATGGTTGTTTCCATTTTCTGACGGAATAAAGGCAACTCCAGAAGAAAGAGTTGTTAATCCCTCACATAAAGAGATAGGGTGCCAGTTTCAAGAGGCAGTTTCAGCTCAGAGAAAATAATATATTATCTTCCTGTGTTATACCAAAAAAAAAAGGGGGGGGGATTTGGGATCCCTGCTAACTGTAACAGTTTCTTCTTGGTAATTGGGGAAATTATTAGCTCATCAGGAGGCCTGCAAGAGGTTGGTTTATTTAAGGAATCGTTTCACCTGTATATAACAGTACTAATTGTGGGAAGCCTCTAACTTTGGTAAATAAAGAAGGTTTTTATTTAGAAATATATAAAAGTGCAACCATACAAACAATTCAGTCAGAAACATCATACAAGAGTAACTGAAATAGAGGTATGGAATAGCAGAGGCTTGGGGTTGTAAAGATATTTATATCTGTACATATAAATAGTGAAGGCTTGGTGTTGTAGCAATATTTATAAATCCTGAAGAGGAATCCCCAAAAAGTAGGGTGTAACCCAGAAGCGTATTGCTTGGCTTATTAAATTGGCTTACCTCTATCTGCTTTAAGGCTTAATTCGGGTGGCATCCTGATCTTATCTCAAACTTTTTACTGCCGAATTTTCCACCAAATACAGACCAGGTCCATCCCCACTTGCAGAGCCGCTCTGGCAGACATTTTCTTAAATTGGAAAACTTCTGGATCTGAAAAGAGCCTTAAACTGGATAGAGGTAAACTGGTTTAATAACCCAAGTGATAAGCTCCTCAGACAGCATCTGGGGGCAAACTAGAAACACAGAGCTTCAGTGTTTGCCCATTTAATGTTTGCCTACTTAATATGCCCACACAAAGTACAAAGTATTTAATGTGTGCACACAAAGTACAAGTAGTTTAGTTGCTTTCCCATAGAAAGCAATAGCAATAGCAACGTGTACATTTCTATACCACTTATCAGTGAACTTAGTACTTTCTAAGTGGTTTACAGTCTATAACCTAATTGTCCCCAACAAGATGGGTACTCATTTTACTGACCTACGAAAGGATGGAGGGCTGAGTCAATCCAGAGCCCCGAGATCAAACTCACAACCTTGTAGTTGCAGTACTACCACTTAAGCACTGCAACAACAGGGCTCCATGGATGTGAGGAAAGAAGTAAGATTCACTGATAATTTTCATTCCAGTGCAAGATGATATGTGCAATATTCTGTCCTGTGGTGGGACAGAATGATCATCAACCCATTATGGTATTATCTAGATTCCCCCCCACACACACACACACACATACAGGCCCACATGCCTTTCTCATGGGAAGCTTCCGAGTGTTCCAAAGGTCTTTGTGCCTTCTTAAAACATACCTTTCTCTAGATATTAAAATATGAAACTTCATATATAGCCCAGGGGGTTTCAGCTATGCTAATACCTACAATGCATCTTCAAGATGAGAATTGTATCAGAGAAAAATAATCCAGTTGTTAGTCCCAAATAGTTTGCTTTGCATTTCATGAGCTTCTGCCTCAAACCAGAACATAACAGGCTATTCCATTTTTCTTCATAGCCACATGTCTGGTTGTTTAATGATGCATTCATAGAGACTCTTCAGATAGGGAGTCTTTTGCATGTTAAGGCAAGGAGCATGGGAATTATAGTCATAGAAATGCAAAGCTGTATGTGAGAACCAAAGTCTGTAAAATTTCCAGCACAAGATGAGATAGTGTAGTCAGACACGTACACAACAACAACAGATGTGGGTATAGCCATAACACACACGGAATAGCAACACAAGTTCCGGAAAGGAAGGTCATGGAAAAGGTAAACAACGACATCATTGAAAACATCACATGAGTGTTTAGGTCATAGTAAGAGGTTGGACTATAGTATGGGAAAGTGTGGAAATAACCAATAGTATTGTTTGTATACACCCAGTACACACCCAGTGCACACCCAGTGGGTGGTAACCAGAATTGAACTATTTCAGTATTGTTCCGGTGAGCCATTGCATCCCTCCACCTGCATCTTTTCCGCACCATCCTCCACACCACACCATCAACAACAATGTGAACTAGAAGCTGAACCTGAACTTGTAACTAAGCTTTTTGTGCAGGAGGAGATGAGTTTGTATATAGCTTGATTAGTATAGCCAGAGTGTGTTTAGCAAGAGCAAGAAATGTGTTGCAAAGATGTTTATTGTTTTACTATAGAGTTTGTATTATTCAAGTAGTCAATAAAGATAGTTTAGTGCACAGCTCGCGTGGTTTGTTGACTGCATGAAGGGGGAAGCAGCAACAGTGATTCCAGAAGTTCCAGAGCTGAAGGTTTTTGTTCCTGAGCCGCTTCATGGGCAACTCTGCTACCTGCAACACATCACACCATTGATCAGTTCTGATCAGCCCAGCTTTGACCAGATGGTGAGGACCTGAGCCTGGGTAAAGTGCATCACCTCCCATCATCCCCAACATTGCATACAGGCATCAGAAATGAGCAGCTTCCTTGTTTTTGAACTCCAGTTGTGTTTCCTTACCTCACACAAAGAAATTAACAGAGGAAGTTGGAAGAAGTCATGCATCATCATTGAGTGGGAAATGAATCTCTGTTGCCTCTTTATATAAGTATCATGGGAAGAGATTCTAGTGTGATTGGAAATAAGGTAAGATGTAACAGATTTCAGTTCAATCTCAACAGATGATGCCTCTTGATGTCAACAAAGTTCTCCATAGGAAAGGAGACCTGCAGGTGTCAAGGAAGGAAGTGTTGATCAAATGTGGTATCAGGCAACCTTTACTGAGGCTGAGCTGGGAACAATGATAATTATCCCTCCTCCTCCTCCTCCTCTTCCCCTTTACTCAGAATTCCCCAGTTGTCATGGCCATTGGCCAGGCTGACTCAGGGATCCTAGCAGTTATAGTCCCGAAAAAGTAACTTTCACAAGCCTTGTCTGGTGGAAAGTATTCTGTAGTAAACATTTCTTGTTAGTGCACTAGTAAAAAGGCACTGACTTGAGTTTTTCTTGTTCCCAACTCAAAAAGTGTCTACTGAGGCAGGGGATCCTTCAAAAAGGGAGTGAAAAGAAGGAGGAATTATTATTATTCCAGCTCTGCCTCAGGAAAGGCTGCCTGGCACCAAGTTTGATGTTATTTTGAGACCAGGTGAAGATCTTTTTATTTACCTGGGCCTGTTTAGAACTTCAGATTTGATTTAACTTGACCTGGCACTAATATGCCCTGGCTTTTCTAGTTTTATTGCACTGATTTTATTACTGTTTTATTGCTTTTAAATCTTGCTTGCTTGCATGCTCTGAGAGCCCTTTGGCTGAAGAGTTGGTTAAGAGCTGGATAAGAAGTTTCCCAAATAAAGAACTAAAACAATATTCTGGATACTTAACCTAGTGGTGCCCATTCAATCATATTTCCCATCTCACTGTGGCTTTGTTCTTCATTTTCTCATGTTAGGTGGATAGCAGCTTTTGTGTAAGAGGGTAATCTCACTCTCTTATGCTGACATAACAATAGCAATATCAGCTTCATTTGTATACGACTTCATATATCTAAGCTCTCTAATAACCTAATTGCCCCCAACAAGCTGGGTACCCATTTTAGTTACCTTGGAAGAAGGCAAGCCTGAGTCAACTCACAAGCTCCAGGAAAAGAGATCCAACCTCAACATTAGGAGGATTGTCTTGACAGTAAGAGTTGTTTGACAGTGAAACACACTTCTTTGGAGAGTGGTGGAGTCTCCTTCTTTGGAGGTCTTTAAACAGAAAGACAAAGGTCTTTGAATAAATCTTTTCAAGAAAACCTTATGATAGGGTCATCATAAATTTGAGTCAACTGGAAAGTGTATGACACAGCTTAAGCCTTTTCGTCTTTCAGGTGGTAAAAGTACTTGCTGCTGTTATTATATCTACTAGTGAACAAACCAGAATGGCTTCATCTGGATTAAAAAGCCATTAATTCAGTACTCTGTTTCTTCCTCTCCCCACTCTAACATTTCCTTTTGAATACATTCTTATTTTATTCTACCATGGTACTCAATGTGCCTATACTGGCTCTGTCCAGGTCACAAACCCCTTTGACCTCCACATTCCACTGCTGTATTTTCCCCCAGTTGCCCCACTTTTTGCCCCCCTCTCTGATTTTTCCTATTAGTCAAGTGTTCATCTACAGCCTTACTCTCTTCCTCATCCATGCCAGGCACAAGGGCTTCTCTAATGCTCAAGGTTGCCAAAGTCTACTTTTCCACCTGGTGACAGCCACAAGTGAATACTGAACAAATGAATTGTTCTTGTGCTATCATGCTGTGAGTTATGAAAGTGTATTTACTTATTTATACCCTGGCCTTTAACTACAAAGTTTCCCAGAGCAGCTTACAATTAGTTTGACAGTTAACTGTCCTCAGGCTTACAATCTAAAAAAAAACATGACACACAAGAAAAGGGAAAGGACCAGCACACACAACATATTATTAATTTCCTACTTGAAATCATGTTTCTCAGCATTGCTTTGTAGATAGAAGATTCTCTTTACTTAGCTGTTATGTAGAAATATACAACCTGGAACTCTAGGTACTTTGTAACCCCCAATGTCCCCTTTTCTTTACCACTTTTTTATTTTTGTAGATTTACTGTGTCCATAACAGCTGTAGAAGATGCAGATATTCAATAGGTGCAGCATTCTCTAGAATGGGGATGCCACAAATTTCTGGAGGTATTTAAAGTTAGCCAATTTTGTGTATGCTCATTGTTATCATCGGTGCTCTACTTCTTTGTAGAGTGTTGTTTTTTTTTTGTTTTTTTAAAAAAACTTACTCAATGCAAAAGAAAATTTCTATTTAATTCAATAGCAATTGAAATTCAAGATTTAAATAACTATACAATAAAATAAACATTTCACAATGTACAATAAGACTGAACCATCCACTAATAATTCACAATAATATCTACTAATTAAAAAAGAAATCTTGAAAGAGAAAGGGATTTCCAACTAACAGCAAATATGTTTTCCCATATCAAGACCTTACTTCAACCTGAATTTTAAAGAAGACCCCATCCTCACATTCTCTAAGCACATGGCTGCCAAGAGTCAGTCAGGGCCTCATCTTTCCAGGCCAGGTAAAAATACACAGAGGATCAGTGTAAGTCTTGCAGGACGCAGAGCTGCAATCTTCTGGAGTAGTATCAGTCTTTGCAGTTGGAATCATATCACTGAAGCAAACTAAAGCAATTATACAGAACTTCTGAGTTCAAGAAGACTGACTTTTAAGTAAAACTGGATGAATAACCACCTGGCATATAATGACTCTGAAAGGGGTCACTAGCACACACCTACTTTGTGTTTGCTTGTCTGTGTGTGTTGAGTATTTTCAAGTCATTTCCAACTTCTGGCAACCCCTAAGGCAAGGTTTTTGGCAAGATTTGTCCAGATTTGCATTGCCTTTCCCTGAGGCTGTGAGCATATGGCTTGGCCAAAGTCACCATGTGGATTTGATGGCCAAGCAGGAATTGAATTCTGGTCTCCAGAGTCATAGTCCAATGCTCCCTACATTCCAGTGCTCAAATCACTACACCACACAGGCTTTCTAGCATCAGTTAAAGACACATAAAACAGTTTAAACACATAACATCAATTTAAAACAACAAACAATGCCAGCACATTTTTAAACAATCAATCCATGGCTTCAAATTCAAATTTAAAAATTCATAATTTAAAAATTATCTGGGTAGGCCCTCTGGGAAAGACTTATCTTTAATGCTGTTTTAAATTCAAACAATGTATCCAGCTATCAAATCTATTCCAGCAGGTCATTCCACAGTCTAGGGGAAAGTCCCCTGGATGACAGTTGCCAGCTAGTCCTGGTTTGTTGGAGTAAATCTCCCCCAGAGGACCTGAGTTTACATGAATTCTAATTGCGTTCGGAATGCATTCAGAATGACTTCCCTTTTCCCGAAAATGACCCCCCCCCCCATTGCCTGAAATTGCATGAGATGCTTTAATACGAAATAACGTAAAACCCATGATTTCATTCGGAATGACTTCCCTTTTGCTTGAAATTGTGTGAGATACACTCATTCACAATAACGTGAAACCCCATGATTGCGTTTGGATTGCCATTGCATTATACCCTCAAATTCCATCGTATGATAAACTCCTATCAGTATGTGCACAAATGATATATACACAAATCTCCCCCTCCCAATTAAGCTTTTAAATAAACTTACAAAAAGAAAGAACTGTTGTTCATCTGAGGATTGGAGTTGTCACTATTTTTTTTCCTGAAAAGCACTTCATTTGAACAGCTACATGGTAAACAAATACAACATAGGACTTCATGGTTTCAGAGAGAGTGTAGCTATTGAATTTGGCTGGCTGGTGCAGCTGTTTGATAATTTTGTGTGTTTCAGCATTTAAGCAGATTTGCAGTTCTCTTCATAGATAAGGTGGTTTCTTTAAAAAGAGAGAGAAAAATAAAGAAAATCTAAAATAATTATCCATCTCTTAGCCAAACTGTGACTTTTGCCATTCAGAACGTTAGCCTCTTAGGTATGATGATAATCTACTACTTGATTTGATGGATGTTAAAAATAGGTTGTCATTTTCTTATGCTTTTGAAAACTTTAACACAAAATTCATTCAAACATATAAACCGAGTTTTACTGCTTTAGAATCTATGAGCTGATTGTTTTATGTATCTGTTTTACTCTAACAGTATAATTGCTTTATTTTGCATCAGAGATATGATTCCAAATACAAAAGGAAGCAGAAGGAAGGACACCATCTAGTTATAAGTCCTGCAATGCCTACACCAATCCTCTTGTCTACTTCTACCAGGAAATGTTTGTTTATATTTTTGATTAATTCAATAAATGTTTATGTATTTTTAAAAGAAATCTATTCTAACAAAACAGCCAACCAACATTAATGAGATCTGACAGAAACAAATAGAAAAAAAAGCACTATCAAAATTGTAAAAATCAAGTCACATTTGAGTCTGTTAAAAATAGAACAGTTAAAAGAACACTTATTCAAGAAAGGCCAGTTTGAACAAATGTATTTTAAATACATCAATGAGGCAGGATTTCTAACCAGTGGACAAAGCCAATAGTGTTGCCACAAGACCATGTGGAAAAATGTCCACTTAGGAAAAAATATATACAAATTAAACTTGAATTGGTTCCCACAATCACACTCCTCTCATTATTGAAGATATGAAGATAACAGACATAATCAATACAGACTTAAAATGTGAATGATTATGTAAGGAGAATGCTTGGTATAGGGCAAATGATAAAAAAAATAGTGTTATTACATTATGGTATAAACAATAAAGAGTGGTCTAAAATAAGATACAATATAGAAGAGCTAAATATAACTAGGGCCTTGCAATACAGAATCATTACTACTACTATTGGGCAACCAATACTTTCAGGTAGTAGAAATCTTTGTACAATCTATACTTCGTTTACTAACAGATTGTATTCAAGGACAAATCATTTACTATACTACACATTAAGGCACTGATATCTTTTGCTAATTATGTGGCATTCAAGAGATATAATAATTTTTCTTAATGGCTTTAATGACTTTTTTTATCCAGCTATATAAAGAAGAGAAATAATTCAAGGTCTAGAATCTTCAATTGCTGTGTGATTACTAAAATTACTTTGCTTTCCTCTGTACAAAAAAGTATTAGTAGAATATATTAAACCTCATGTGTTCAACAGAGGTGCTTATGCAAGTAAATACATGGGTAATAGGAACTGTTGAGTTCTTTCAGGAAACCCAGTGCTAGGCAAATTCTGTCAGACCCAGAGCTTATGAGGTGGGAATACATTGGACCCTTGTTATCCGCTGGGGTTTGGTTCCAGGATTCTCCGTGGATAACAAAATCTGTCTATGCTCAAGTCCCATTAAATATAATGGCACAACAAAATGGTGTCCCATATATAAAATAGAAAATCAAGGTTTGCTATTTGGAATTTATACTTTTTGGGAATATTTTCAAGCCGTGTATGAGCAAATCCGTGGATAAAAAATCCATGGATAAGGAGGGCCAACTGTACCTCAATTACCTAGATGCCCCAGTTGCATCTAGCTGCCCCGATTGCATCTTGTAGAGGGGCGGGATATAAATTATTATTATTATTATTATTATTATTATTAATACCTATTCAATTGTCTTGTTGGTTTTTTAACTCATTGGATTTTTCTAGCAATGTGGCTTAACACACTAGTTCCCCAAATTTAGTCAGATGTTAACCCCATGCTTTAAGAAATCAGTTTGAGTGGATACCCTGTATCCTTGAAAATAAGACATTCCCCAAAAATAAGACCTAGTAGAGGTTTTTCTGAATTGCTAAATATAAGGCCTCCTCTGAAAGTAAGACGTAGCAAAGTTTTTGAGTGTGTGTGTAATATATATATATATATATACTCACGATATATAATAAATGTTAATTTCTTTGGTTCAACAATAAATGTGAATTCTTCATGTAAAAAATAAGACATTCCCTGAAAATAAGATCTACCACATCTTTGGGAGCAAAAATTAATATAAGACACTGTAGTTTCCCCCCTGAAAAACTGAGTATGAGGGGAAGGCTTAAGAGGAAGACAGATTAGCATTGTAGGAAATGTGACACATGGTTCTGTTGCTAAGCGAGTTAATCTTTTTTCATATCACTGCTGTCTTGAATAGTGAGATAGAGAACATTCTGGAAGCCCAGCAAAATAATGATTACCAGTCGAAGGTTTGTGACTGCAAAACAGTTCAAGAAGTGAAAGGTTAAAAATAAGAAGTTCTGGTATGAAAAGGAATGGTGAAGTGATTAATATGCCTAGTCCTCATTATTAGTCCTTAGAGAATTTCAGGCCCTTTAGGAAAGAAGGGCTTCTCCTCCCACCCCACCCCACACTATTTTTTTTTCTTTCTCTCGTGGCTTTTATTGCCCACTCTTTCACTTTATACCTACTCCCCAGATACAGTAGGTGACATGCTTTGAGGAAATTGATGAGGCTGGACGTGATGCATATTTGTGTGTAGCCAAAATATTAATTTAGCTAATCTATGCCCGCTATGCCTACTCAGAAATAAATTTCATTGAGCACCTTTGTTATTCTTATTGTTTATTAATTTATGTTCACACAATGCTGGGCACTATGAAAATTGGTGGGAAATGTTCTTATGTGCCCACCAGTTCCTCCTCTCTTGGTTTTCTGTTTTTCCTCTTCCTCATTGCCATTCCACTTTTCACACAAGCACGTATTTTAGTGCATAGCACATGTACTGGAGAAGTGAGCCAAAAGACACATTTAGCTTCATTCTCACCCTCTCATCCGGGGGGGGGGGGTATTTTAAAAAAGAGGAGGAGGAAGACATTTTAAAAAATTGGGGTCCTGGATGGATGTACCCAGAGCAAATTGTTTGTGGCCTGTGCACAACTCAGTGTGGTAAGAAGAAGTTGCTATTTTATCCCAAAGTATGTAGTCCTTATTCCCAGATTTCAATGGTTTTTTCAGACCTCTGGGCAGTTAGCCAGTTGGTGCCCAAGACTGCTGGTTTGGTTGCCTCCCATGTGAGATGGAGAGTGATATACGGAATAGCAGGAGGTATAGCCCTTTCCTGGATCTATGTCTCATACCAAGCCAATGGTAACACAATTATTATCAATAAAACAGTAAAGTTGTGCCCTCTCCTTTCATTTGACTCAACCTCTCACCATTAGACCAGCAAATAAACATCTTCCTTTCAGGAAAAAAAGTCAGAAATAGGTCCCATGGAGTTAAATATATAAAACATGTGCTCTGCTGCTGAGAGTTGCAGATCATGCTACTAGATAGGGATTCAAGAGGCAGAGACCACATAGTGATTAAATTGTGCAGGAAAATGTTCTGTATATATTCAGTGGCACACAAAACATTTCTGACAGTGGGAATTTTTTTAGAAAGTTGCTGTTCAATGCTAGCTGGAAGGCTACATTATTCCTGTCCTTGCTTTATTTCCACCACACAAGGAGAGGTGGGTACAATACAAATTTCCATAAAACTTGAAAGTATAGACACAAATTTAGGAATTGCTGTAATTTAAATAGAAGCACAAAACAGCTCACCATAGGGGGAAACGCTGTGATCAGATGGCTTGCAGGGTACTAACAGTTGGTGGGTAGCTCTAAGTCTCTGCTATTCTCTTTTCTTATGGTGCTTTATCTGTAACTAAACTGGGACTGGGTGGTCTTTCAAACAGAGTATGTCTTCAAACACTCTGTGAAACAGAGCAAGTGACCAGACTAGCTTAACCAAATTAGTCAATTATTTCAGTTTCAATTAGGCATGTAATTCTTCTTGAGAGAAGCAACAAGTAAATGTAACAATTTTCTTTTCACTGAAATAAAGTCTTTGAAGTTTTCAAAGCTTATTGTGTAATACTTGATTTTTTTGTTGCAAAATTCACACCTAGTTGTTTTGCACAGAAATAGTGTGCAGAATATTACAGTCAGCCCTCTATACCCATGTATTCTGCATTCATAGATCTGAGCATCCACAGCTCGTAAATACCACCACCACCACCACCCAAAAAAGAAAAAAAATCATCTAGCCATTTTATATAAGGGACACCATTTTACTATGTCATTATACATAATGGGACTTTGAGCATCACAGATTTCAGTGTCAATGGAACAAGGAACCAAACCCCAGCAGGTCCCAGTGGCCCACTGTGCAAAAGAAGAAGAAGAAGAAGAAGAAGAAGAAGAAGAAGAAGAAGAAGAGAAAATTGTTTCCTATGCAGAAAATGTTGTTTTCTATGCACATGAACTACTTGTGAATTTTGCACAGAATAAATCCAAAACTGTGAAGATCCTCATCAGTTCAGAAATCTTTTTGTATGGGTTTCTCAATACTTGAACTACGTGGCTCTCACCATTTTCTGAATATAATTCAATATTATTTCCATCACTACTTTGGCTAGAGGGAGGAAAGAATTCTTCTTTGGCTTGGATTTGTTCCCTAGATCAGAGAAAATTGCTGGGAATCATATTGTTGGAGTCTGCAATATAAGTACTGCAGTTCATATTCTGAGACTAGTAATTACTTACCTTGGTGGCATCACTAAAATAAACATTGGGTCAAAGGAATGAATATTGGTGGGGTGTGTGTGTGTGCTAGAAAGCAGTGACATCTGGTGGCTTCCATGTCAGAGTGCTTTTGTCTGAATTTTAAAGGAGCAACCCAAGGGATGAAGCCTATTTTGGGATAGAGTTCAACAGCTTTGGTTGCTCCTTTATTCATTGCTCCATTGACATGAAAGCCATCAGCTACCATTAGTGGAAAGACAGCTGAGAAGAGTGAAAGCAGTGATTATCCATTAAGCATTCAGACTTAGAGGGTTCATTAAGGAGAGATACGTAGAAAGGAGGAGAAAGTCAGTTTCACAATATTTGTTTAATTAGGATCTTCAACACATGGAGTTTCAAGTACTGATCTCTTTCAACATGTGAGACATGAATAAGGTTCTCACCCTTCTGTACCACTTGGAAGGATTTTTAGAAGAGCAGAAAATTTTAATTATTAAAAGGTTACATAGGTGGTTCCGCTCTGTTTGCCCATAACAGTCTCAATATGTTGTGATTGTCTCACTTCTCCAAAATCTAACAGAAGCAAACTGTGTCTCACACACTGAACCCAAGTGTTTTCAAGCAGCCAGCTAATTGGAAAATTGTAATAATATGTGAAGCATGTTCCTTGGCCCTCTATGAGCCACGAATATGCAACCATCTCCCTCAATACATCTTGATTTCTTATATTTAAGCTACTGCAGTCCTTGGTGTAAACCAGGTCTGCCGAACAAGGACACTTCTGAAAACTCACCTAGGCATAAAGAAGCTGGCATATGTCATAGTAATGCATTATTTTTTAATATATATATATTTCATGTAAACTGACCGTGATCTCAGCTTTCCAGTGTGGTTACCATTCCTGCCCAGGAGACAGAGATTAGCAGAATGTACAAAACTTCAAGTTTGGTGGGTTTAAAAAATATATATTTAGGAGTAGACAACTACCATGGGTTCAAAGCTCAGAAAGGGGGGGGGAACTAAACCTACTCAGTTGATGCAATATTTAAATTGATGGCTAGGGATGGAAAGAATATTTGCATTTTTTTAAAAAAAAATGGGCAGAAAACTATGATAAGGAGAATCCTAGATGGGTGTTAATCTTTGCAGTTCAGGATTTATTGTGTGAAAACTCAAAACAGCTTTTTTTGTACACACAAAAAGTTCCCCAGCAACAAGGAGAAGATGGTAAAATTATTTGTTCTTGCCTGTAGGAATGAAATTTATGAAGACTGACATCCCTATGATGGCATGGGGGAGGAGTGACAGAAAAATGGTAAAGGGGGGAGAATAGAGGAGACTCTTCCCCAAAAAACAGGAACTGTTTGACTCACTGGAATACTCTGAATTTTAATATTATATCACAGTTCCCAGTTGCTATAGTTAATATGAGAGTGATTTTAAATAAAATTGAGAATAGCAAACCAATGAGATTACCACTGAACCTGTACTTTTATGGATTTTATGTTGGGAGCAAAAGACAAATGTGCATGGGAATCAAAACTGGCATTTCTTGTGGAGGAAAAACAATTGTATAAAATCCAAAAAAAAAAAAAAAAAAGCTTTGTATGGGTTTAGCCTTTGTGAAATTTATTTGGAGATGTTCAGCTGGGTTAATAATTACCAGAGCATGGGAGTAACTAATTACTCATAAGCTGTTGTTGTTTTTTTGCATGCCTTTATAGTCATTTCTGGCTTATGGCAATCATAAACCAAATCTATCACAAGGTTTTCTGGGGATGACAGGGTCACCCAGTGGGTTTCCCTGGCCAAGCAGGAAATCAAACTTTGATCTTCAATCATAGTCCAATGCTCAAACCACTACACCATTCTAGCTTTCACATCACACTCGTATACCTATTATAGGTATACTTATATACTGGTCATAACAAACTGGTATAACAAGCGTGTATTATTAATTTTATTTTTTTCCTTAATGAAGGCATAACCAAGTTATTTCTGTGTTCGGGAGAAATAAACAAAGAGTAACCTAATTCCTTTTAGGATATAATTTAAACTTTTACAGTTATGATAATATGGCCTCACTGATTCAAAGAAATATCATGCATTTCAAGTGCTGGCATATGTTTCACTTCATACACTTTGTTAAGGATGCTAATGTAATGACAAGACGGTTGGGAGAGGAGATGTTTTTGTACCACTTATAGCTTTCAAAGGTATTTTTTAAAAGTAACTAATGGATATATCCACATTACCTCAGCATAGCACTTTGATACCACCTTAACTGTCATGGATCTTCCAAATTGGTCCAAAGAAGCATAAATTCTCTCAATATTGTGCTTTCATTTTTGTAGTGTATGACTGGATATTGTCATATTTGCAGCCATGCCTTCCCTGTCAGTGGGTGTTTTCCCATGATTGAAGGAGGGGAGTTTTTGTTACACATAGCAATTTCTTGGATCCTCACCAGAAGAGCTTTTTAAAGCTATGGGCATAGTTTGCTGAGGTTGGGGTCTCTTCCTCTGCTTGTACAATGCATTTTTCATTATTTTTCTTAGAACTGTAGGAGAGGAGCTGTCTTTTCTTGTTCTGCACTTTCAGGTTGGCACCAACTTAGAGTGACACTATCCTAAGGTTTTCTGGGCAAGATTTGGTCAGAGGAAACTTGACATTGGCTTCCTCTGAGGTACAGATAGTATGATTTCCACAAAGTGACCCAATGGGTTTCCATTGCTTTGCAGGGATTTGAATGCTGGTTTCCAATGCTGAAACCATATCCGTGAAATGGTAAATCATCAGCATTTCTGTGCAAAGGTGTTGCTGTTACAAGTTATGCTTAATAAATATGAATATTAGACTTTAATGTATAAGGCAGGAAAACTTTCCTTTGCCAGAGTCTGCATGAAATGTTAAGAAAACATATTGCACTGCTGAGCTGCCAACTTGGATTCTCGCCCATCTTGGAAAAAAGTCAAGCATTATTCTAAAAGTGCAAACTGGAAATTCTCTCCAGCTATCCACTCCTGCTGACAATGAAATTGTTCCTTTGATGAGAGATCGGACTTAACTGTCTTGTTGATCTCCACTGAATGGAAATCTGCCAAACTGGATCAGACTGGTATATTCTCCACTGTGAAGTATTGTGCAGCTTCCAGAAAGGTTGAACAACCCATATGGATTTGAAAGTGGTTGAATATCTATATTTAGTTAGCTTTTGACATGTGTATGCAGCCAATTGTTCTCTACTGCCTAAACCACTTAATATTCATTATTGCTGCCTTTTGCCAGCTTGATCACACTTTGGTATTGCTTGATCACATGTGCCCCAATTTTCATTTGTTAAACGTTGAAGGGTATCCTTTTGAACAAAATTTTATTTCAAAAACATTTTAATTTTTTTTAAAAAAAGCTGAAAAAGATAGCGCCAGGAACCAACAGAACATTCTGTGTTCAATGTAAACTGTTTATCAAAGTAGAAGAGGGGTGAAATGGCATGGGAGCTAAAAAATCTATTCCTTTCCAATGTAAGAGGAGTGTAGGTAAGCTTAAGAGACTACAGACTAAATCACACACATGGATTTTTTTTTTTTCACCCTCTGACATGAAGGAGATGATTGGATATTGGAACAATAGTTCTCAGAGAGAGACTCTCCCTCTGTGTGTCTCTGTGTTTAATCTGTTCCTAACTTGGGGACTGTCTCCTAAGAGTGAAGGGTACACCTCTGGGTGATGTAAAACATGATTGCAGTGTTGTTCTACATAAGATTTATAAACAAAACAAAAACATGTGCTTGCAAAAGACATAGGCAATCATACCCTTCAGATTTTGACAATGGCAGTTAAGTAGTTTGAGCAGTAAAGAACAATGGGCTGCCTACACAAGACAAAAGCCAATTAAATATAGATATTTTACCACTTTCAAACAAGACAGTTAAGTTCTGATTGTTCCTCTGAACATAACATAAACATCTCTTTTAAATATGTCATTAGCAAATTTGGGTTTCATTATTTAGAGAAAGGTGGGATAGCAACAACAACTACCACCACCAGTGGTGGGATCTGCAAGGAAATTCCAGTTTGTACATTGTAGTTTGAACTGAGGATTGACTAGGAGAGGGATTCAGGATTAGCAAAAGACAGCTCCCTGCCTTATGTTAGTGTACCCTACATTCCTCTCGCTGAATATGGTGTTTCAAATTTTCATATTTGATATCTAGAGTCAGGCATGTTTTTAAGAGGTCACAATGATATGTGGAAAATTAGGAAGTTTCGTGTGGAAATGGCCCAAAGACTTGTGGAAGACCTAGATAGCACTAAATAAAGGTTATATGGATTTGTTGAACATTCCACTTTCCCCAAGACTTTCTGCATATTCTCTTACAATAGGGACTGAATGAGTCCCATCTCAAAGCAGTTAAAGACCATATTTTCTTCTCACCCAAGTCTGTGTTCCTGTTTACTCCATCCTATCCAACCATCCAGGGGTTGTCTCAAATCCAACCAATGTTTTGTCACTCCAAAGTTAAAACCATCAGTCATTCTGGAATCCTATTATCAATTTCATGGTACCCTTTGAGATTTAAACAGGATATAAATATCTGTCCCGCATATGTCAAATTCACTGCTACAGACTGAGGCTCTGTCCCACAAACTGGAACTCCACTCTTTGTATTGCTCTCAGGCTCTGTCTGAGTCACTCTGAGGAGCTTATTGCACAGGCCCCTGAGCATAACTCAAAACCAAGATGACAATGTTTGCCTTCCCAAGACTGGCCCTACAGTTCCTACCTTAGATGTCAGCCACTCACACACTAGCCTAAGGTCCCACTTCAGAATCCCTCCTTGGATTTTGTGTGATTGTGTCAGTCGGTGACATTAGTTTGGACTAATATGTTTGTTAGCTTTGTGTTCTTTATGGTAAGCACAACCCACCTTTGATTTAGGATTAACAATTCCAGACAGAGTCAAATTTAGCAAATTAACAAAATAATTAAGGTAGGTTATTATATCCTTAAATACTTTAAGATAAAATAAATTCTTTTTTAAAATATATAACAACATTCTGTTAAAGTTGTGTCAGATCTTTTCCTTCAGTCAATTCAGACTCCCAATATACAGTCACTTTGAATATTCTCTCCTTTCTGGCTCATTCAACTGTGAACTTTCAACTATCACTTTAGAAAAAAAATAAAAATCCCCCCTCACTCATAGAGGCTCCTCCTTTTCATCACAGAGTTTTCTGTGTTCGGATTAGTTGTCCTTTGTTGTTCTAAGAATTGCCTCACACCCATTCATTGAAGAACCCTTCAGTAACATATTCACAACTTGTTTCTTCCTTGCTTCTCCTGATACAACTTTACAGAAGTTGGAAGTGGAGAAATTTTAGAAGCAGCTGAAAAGTGAAATGAAGGGGGATTAATTAGGACTGTCCCAACCAACTGGAACAGCTGGAGGGATGCAACAATTTGAAAACAATAAGCACCACCTTTGAAAGATCTGTCTCAATCTGTAATAAAAGTGCAATGAGTTTCCAGGAAGTCTCTATACTACATGTTCTGGAGATAAATCTATGAGTGTATCTACACTCCAAAGTTGTAGCAGTTTTGTAATGTAATTTAAGTTTCCTAAGACTCCAGCTTTCGCAAAGGAAACAAAAATATTGACTATCAAAAATGTTAGGGTATAGCTTTAAATTAGCAGAATAGCAGAAATGTACCTTTCCTAAGAACTGAGACTAATTCACAAAACAACAAAAATGTAGTTTGTAATTTAGAACAAAAGTTTACTAATGGCTTTAATCTATATTTACATAGAAGCTATATCATAATCTAGCTAGTGAATAGTACAGGTACAAAGAAATCTTTATCTCTCCATCTTTCCAAAGGAAGTTGAGAGAGGAGGATAACCAACAGTTCAGTTTGAAATCTTTTTGAGAGAATGTCTGTTAGTCCCAAAGGGGAAGTGTCTTAAGTCACATGGTTAGTATGAATGAGAGGGGGGAGAGTTTGCATGCAGGAAATCCCTATCTATATAAGGAAGGGGAAATAGAATGCAAAAATCTTACAACAAGTTTAATCGCACACAACAGTAATGGATCTACCGTACAGAATTTAGGGATTCTGTATGTACAGCCTACCTGTTATCCACAGATTCCTCCACTTGTCCAGCCTATCTGTTATTTATTGGATCATGGCCATGCCCATTTACCTACAGAAATTCATCTCTCCCAGGAGGGCCTAGAGGAGGTATTTTTCATGGAATTTGAGACTTCTCCGACTCAATATAAGATCTCAGCTCTATAATTATTTTCAGGAAGAGAATGTGAAGAAATTGAGCAGCCTGGGCATCTAGCATGGTTACTACCTACTTCATGCATGAACGTGCCTAGAACTACAGCTCATTCTCTAAATATTCTGGCTATTGGACAAGAATAACCATCCCTGTGGTAGCATTCCCCTTGCAGTCCTAGAGACTGGGCACAGAGTGGAGAAAAAAGAACACATACGATTTAATCAATTGGCGGTGGGGGGGGAGCAAGTTCATGTGGGAAGCAACTGAAACACTACCTAGAGATGTTCAGGATAATCTAGTAAAGTAAAAAAAATGAAACTGTTTATTTCTTCTTTTAGGAAAATCATTTTAACATAGGAAAAGATAAACAGAAAAAGGAGTTTAATTACACAAGTTTACAAGAGCCCTTAAAGCTGGCTCTTACGTGTGAGTATAAGCTAGCAATCCTTATTAGGTTTGGAGCCTCATTGTGCTCCCTTCTTAGATAAAGTGAATATAAAGACTAAGGGACAGTATGCATGGGTCAAAAGACCTGTATTCTCCCCAGTCTAGGTTCATCCTGTGCAGGTGACACGGGCCAAGAGCCTTAGGCCATGATTGGCTGGACCGGAATGGACTGGATGCCAATCTGGTGGTTTCAGCCCAACACCAGCATAGATTAAGAGCATAGTCTTTTAAAACTGGCTGTTTACAGCAGAATTTTCTAGAAACTCCATCACGACAGGTGGTAACCTCATGCATCCATGCCCTCTTATCTGATGCAGTTGCTACATCCCCTGAGAAGGCCCCAGTTGTGGCTTATAATATTGGAAGGGGATGCCTGGCTATGTGGATAAACCAGGTGCCCCATTCCTGCCCTTACAGGTGGTGGAAGGGGCCTTCACATGGGACATGCTGTTGTACCAGCAGGTAAAGGAGCATTTGGTGGTGGCGGCTCCATGGCATGGTGACAGGTGGGCCTATGAACACTTACCAATTGCCATGGGACTGCAGGCAGGATATCCTCCATGCATATAGGCCTTAGATTCCTGAAGAAGGGGAAAGTAAGCTAAATAGATAGGATGGAAGCAAAAGGTCAAAGTACAGGGTTTAGGAAAAGTTAGAGGGGAAAACTTCAAAGACTTTTTCCATTGCTCTCTCTCCCATGGATCACTGTCAACAAGTACTGTGGCCTCTTTGCTTCCAGTATTAAACTCCACCTAATCTCCATAGACCTAATATCATGTGCTTTGGAAAAGAATTCCATAACTAAGGTAGGATTATAACAATTAAATCTTTGCTCTGGAATCAGAGTATATGAAGATGATATCAACATATTAGTTAGCTCATATTGGTGGACAATCTTTCAAATAGGCTGACTTTCAGCTGTTTATAATTGTTCAGATATGGACCAGTGCATTAAACCGTGTTCAGAAACAAATCAGAGCCGATCCATTTATATCAAAATCAGCAAAATGTGGCCAATAATTTGGATTCCCAAACTGAAAACTGGAGTGGACTCCTGTCACCTTAATGGTTGTGTAAAAGAGGGAATTTCAGCAGATGGTTGTCATGAAACCAGGTAAAGATCAACACCTGTTAAAATTGCCTCTTATAAACCATGATTAAAAATACAGGAGTCCTCCCCAGTTTTCACTCTGGAAGCCATACCTAAAATGCAAAGATCAGCAAACAATCACATATAGCACTTACTGCAGCTTCCAAAGACCATTCAAGGATGGTCCCCCTGTAGTTTCAGTTAGTGATGATTTAAGGTGATTTTTATAGTTTTTATAATTCAGAAATATAGGCTAGCACACTTTGGATGTAATATTTCTTTGATATATTGAGAAATCCTGATCTCCAGATCTTATAAAATCATACATGAGCAGATGGGATTTTACCACCATCCACGCAACTAAAATTGATTATAACTTCTACTGCTGCTCTGATTTCTTTCTTTTTTATTGTTTTAATCTCTGTTTTGATACTTGTTTCATTGTGCTTTTATTTTGGTACTGTTCCAATAAAAATGTTTGCAATTGGGGTGAATGATTTTGTTTAACTTTCTTGTAAGTCACCTTGAAAATTATTTTGAAAAATATTGGGTATACTTACCTTTCAAGTAGGAAAACAAATAAGTAAATAACCTTTGAAATCAATTAAAATTAATGGGATTCATATATAAGTATTTAATTTGGCTGGTTTGTGCCCTTTATTTTTAGTAGGAACTATAGAAGCTTTAATTAGCTCCAGGTGACTAGAGTCTAAATTTATGGCTCCTAGTTACAAATGCCCTGGTATTACCAACATAAAGGCACAAATGTCAGATGAATTTGTTTCTTTGTTGCCTGACACCTGAACTGAAAGGTGTTCATTCACTTGTCTTCTTGAAAATGTTTATGTGGTGATAACTTTCACTCAAGACACCAAGGGTGTTTTCAGATTAATTGCTAACACCCTAAAGTACACGATTTTTCATTTTTAAACAATATAATGAGATCAATTTTGTAGTGATGTTTTACCAAAAAATGGATAGGTTTGTTGTGTGTCATCACAACTTATGACAACCCTAAGGTAAACCTATCACAAGGTTTTCTTGGAAAAATTTGCTCAAAGAAGATTTCCTGTTGCCTTCCTCCGAGGCCAAGGATGTGGCTTGCACAAGGTCACCCAGTGAGATTCCATAGCCAAACAGGGATTTGAACTTTGGTCTCTGGGATCCTAGTCCAACATTCTAATGATTACACCATGTTGGCTCTCAAACACTTAGGTACCTACAAGTAAATATAAATACCACCAAAAGGTAGTTGCAAGCAATGGAGCTTTATCATTAACAAGGATACAATGTTGGTGCAAGTTGTTCACATACTAGCTAAAATCCTACAAGATGATAGATGCAGTGCAAGCTTTTTTAGAATAATATCTCTCATGGTTGGACTGTCAAACAGTTTCATTTCAAATATTCCAGGGCAACTGGAACATTCGCATCTCCTAAGCAGTCATCCATATAGTGGGGAAAGTTTCATAGCTGGCTTATTTCAAATGCTACCTGCAACAAAATGTTGCAAAGTATCTTCTTTAACAAGACAAGTCTTTTTTGGAGCTCCAGCCAACCAATCATGCCTTTTTCCAGTAGACTATGGCTGTGTCTCATGGGACAAATAATATGGTCTCACCTAGTTTTCACAGTAAATTGTCCAAACAACATACAAGATGATTGGTGCTGAATCTGGACCTTTTAATCACCTAAATCTTTCATCCAGAAAGGGAAAAAATTGGTAGTTATCTAGGTTTTCAGTGGAAAATCCAGATCTATGTGTATGTGTATGTGTGCTGCCCACCATAGCAACACTGATGTGAGGCTGGAGGGAGGAGTTCAGAAATATGTACATTTGCACATATGGGTGTGTTGTTTGCCTTCAGGTTGTTTCCAATTTATGCCCACCCTAAGGCAAACCTGTCATGGGGTGTTCTTGGCAAGTTTCTTCAGAGTGGTTTTGCTATTTCCTTCCCATGAAGCTGAGAGCATGTGACTTGCCCAAGGTTACACAGTGGCTTTCATAGCCAAGTGGGAATCAAACCCTGGCCTCCAGAGTTGTAGTCCAACATTCAAACCACTATGCCACTCTGGCTCACTATTTGCAAACATGGGAATGGGTAAAACAAATATGGAGTGGCCATACACTGAATTGGGGGGGGGGGACCATGTGTGTTTAGAAAGGAGAACTGTGTGGACACTTCTCCTGAACTCACTTCAGTGTGTGCAAACAAGCCCATGATCACTGCAGATCAGAATAACCTGAAAGTAAACTGGATTTTCCTCTCAGTGTAGATGTGCCCTAAATGTTATTAGGGGCAGTTTTCTCTGTGTCCCTGGTTTACCTTCTTTTCTAACTGGCACTTTGCAGTTCATGACTCCTGAAAACTACTGAAACCTAGACTTCATGCTTTTTGCATCCCTTCCCTTTGAACTTTTCTGTTTCCCCATCCCAGATTTACAAACGTGTGTACTTCTGCATGTCTGGAAAATCATCCAAGTGCAAAAATCACTGGATGGAATCCTGTATCATCTTATGCTTAACTAAGAGTTAAACTAATTTCTCCTGGCCTTACTGCTGCAAACCTGATGCAAACATCATCCAGTCATGGGCAAAATGACCCCTTTTCTCCCCCATGCAGCTGTTGGCTGATAGAGTAGGGTGGGTGAGTTATAATAAGGGCAATAGTGTAAAAATAGTGACTCAGTAGTATTCATGAGTGTGAAGCTGTGGGATGCAATTTGAGTTTCCTAGGGCCAATTTGGATTGGCTCAAAGAGCCCTGATAAGGGCTCTTTGCGCCACCTTTAGGGTTAGGGAGGGTGCAGCTTTTAGACCCCTACTAGTCCTAAAATGTATGGGCGCCGCCATTTTAAAATGGTGGCGCCCATACGGACGTGCTACAGTAGCGTCATCACGTGCTCAGTGTTTAGACACACTGCACACATGATGACGCTTTTGCACCATGGGAGGGTGCCAATCGCGGCCTTTCCGTGGCACAAAAAAGGAGCTCCGAACAGAGCTCCTTTTTGGTGGCAGGTCTTTGCCATGACTTTTAGATGGCCGTGGCAAAGACCCTGGGAGAAAGGGGCCATAGCGGCGGCCCTTCCTCCCTTCAGCCTTGCCTACACAAGCGGGGTGCAGCGGGTGCCCAGGGCGCCTGCTGAACCCCGCTTGGAGGCCGCGGGGAAGTGTGAGTTTGCCACTTGCCCGCAACCTCCAGAAGCAGTGAGATGGGGCCGCGGAGGCTGCCGGTGCGGCAGCCTTGGCCCCATCTCGCCACTTAAAGAGGTGGTCACGGACCACCCCTTTTGGGTGGTCTAGATCGCCCCCTAGGGTGTTAACCATTTTAAAAGGGGAACAAAAATAAGCAAGTATGAAAATCAAACCTGACAGAGTCTAGCTTTCACTAGCAGTACAGTGGAAGTGTGAGTCAGATTATATTTTAATATGCTTTCTTAAAAATAAAGACTAACTAAAAGAAACAACAAAAATGTAGTTTGTGGTTTAAAAACAAATAATAATAGCAATGATTACTAAATATAATGAATATATACTTAGCAAAACTAAAACTAAAATATATTCTGGAAAAGATTCTCCAGATGCTGTAATTCCAGACAAAGTTGTCTTAAAGCCACTAATATGCTGATTTAAAATTTGAGGATGATGCATCTTGGTGTTAACAAGTTTGATCATGAGAGCAGTTTGATTAGAAGTACTTGGAGAATTAAATACTTCCTGTAGGTTGTGCCATTTATTTATTTATTTGGCATCAGTTAAACCTTGAATATGGTAAGGAATGCTGGGATCTACAGACTGGCAAATATAAGATGTTGCTTTCTCTGCATTTTCATCAAACCATTGTTGATATTATCCTGCTTCTGTGGCTCTCTGCCCATTTATTGCTTTAAATAGTCACATAGTAGTCAGGTACATTTGTATTTTCCATGACCACATTTAATAATTTGTTCCAGTTAGTATTTCAGTAATCATTGTTGGATTAGGATTAATAGTAGCCATTTTCCATTGTTTGCCTTATTAATGTTATGATGTGGATTCCTCATGTGAATGGGGAAAGAGTATGGATACAAGCCTGTTTTACAACATGCTCAGCCTCTGGTATTCAGAATGATGGAGAGAATGAAACCGTGATAATCTGAAAGTCCCCACGTACACTCAGAGCTGCAAGAGATCTTCATATCAGTGATACAGTAAATGTTATCTGGATTTTATTTCAGATTTTAAAGGAGTCATCCAAGGTGCTAAACCTATTTTTGGCTATAGGATTCAGAATCTTGGGTTGTTGTTGTTGTTGTTGTTGTGTATCTTCAAGTCAATTTTGACATATGGTGACATTATCATAGGGTTATGTTGTAAAAATTATTTAGAAAAGGTTTGGCATTTTTCTTCCCTTAGGCTAAGAGAGTGTGGTGTGTCCAAGGTCATCAAATGGGTTTCCATGGCTGAGGAAGGATTTGAACCCTGGTATCCCAGGGTCCTGCTTCAACTCTCAAACCAATACACCACATTTGCTCCCTTGGATAGCTTGGACAGCTCCTTTGTAGCCTGGAAGAAAATGATGAGTGGATCCAGCATAACACAGACATGGAAGCCACTGCTGGTCCCTGTCTACACTACATAGTTATACTTGTTTGTCATGGTTCCATCCTACAGAATCTTAAGAGTTGTACTTCAGTGACTGAAATGTAAAACTTACTGTTTTTCATCTCTTCCCATTCTTCTAATCCTTATTTTAACTTGCCAAATTCCTCTATTATTTCTTTGGACAGCCTAACTTCCCCCGCTTTCCAAGTTCAGAGATTTGTCCTTTTAAAATATCAGGGGCAATCATCTTTGAACGAGCTATAGATTATCTCTGAGAGCAGCTTCCTCACCTTTGTTCCCATCCTTATCAAATTTAACTGACCTTGAAAGCTGAGTCATGTCGATCAGTTTAATGAAGAATTGGCAAATATTATAAATGACGTGGATCCGGAACATATTAAATCTATCCCATTGACATCTTTTTCACCTTGCTATGCAGAAGAGCACTGAAGCTTGAAAACAACCCTGAAGAAACCATACTAACAACAGAGAGATACTTCTGCTCATCCTGCTGCATTGTGTGCAGAGCTACACTATTGAATTGTTTTCTGAGAGGATAAAGGAAGGCCCCTTTCTACTAAGATTTCTATGGAGCATTCTCTTTAACTCTTTGTGGGGTTTATGCACAAAATGCTAAGTTACCCTGAATTTCAATGCATCCCCTAAGTCTGCTTCATAATTTGTATCAAATGTTGCTTGTAAAATCCAGCAACAAAAGGTGCACAACAATAGCTGCCAACATGGGTGGCTTTAAAAGGGGATTGGACAAATTCTGGGATGAGGTTGCTGTCACTGGCTACTAGTCAGAAAGGATATATTGTATCTTCAATACAAATTGCAGTGTGTTGCTGTATATCATTTGCTAGGAAACACAAATGCTGGTGGTGGTGGTGGTGATGGCCATGGTGATGATATTGATATTGTTCCACCCATATCCTACTTGTGGGCTTATTATAGCCAACTATGGCCACTGTGTGAACAAAGTGATGAACTAGATAGGATTTTGGTCTGCTGCAGTATGCTTCTGTGAATTTTGGTGAATTTGATCCAATCATTATGTTAGTGCTAAAGGAAGTAAATCCTTGGCTTCATCATCCTCACATGTGAAGATGAATAATTACTGTAGTTTCTTTTAACCCTCACTGTGAGAAAAAAAAAGAATATTTTTCCTGAAGGATTGTGGAAGAATTATTCTGCAGAGAAAAACACATGGTAGTTTACACAAAAGAATGATTTTCTGCACAGGAAGCAGGTTTTTGATACAGGAAAGTGATCTTCTGGGCAGAAAACACTCCCCCCCCATCCCTGAAAAACCATTTGATTTTCTCCAAAGAATAACTCTTTTGCAACATTTGGGAGGGGGAGGGGAGAATATCAGGTGAAAATTGTGCAAAGTTCTTCTAGATCTTTTGTTCTTTCTGATCAGGTTTTATTTCTGTCAGAAAACCCAATTTTCAACCAAATAGCATTTCCATCCCAAGTGCTGATTTATGAAACAAGAGCGATAATTATTCTGTTAAATGGTAGATCAATGATGCCTCTTTGTTAAGTGAAAAAACCCTTTGGAGCAGGAGTGGGCAGCTAGAAACTCTGTGGAAGCCTAGGAGGCTGCATTACCCCCTGAGCAGACCATGGAGCACTGCACTTAGGTGCCTTGGTGATGTAGTGGCTAAATGCTGGTACTGCAGCCACAACATTGTGAGTTCTATCCGAGGGTTCCAAGGTTGACGCAGCCTTCCATCCTTTTGTAGATCAGTAAAATGAGTACCCAGCTTGTTGGGGACAATTGGCTTACACATTGTAAGTTGCTTAGTGAGTGCTAGTTCACTGATAAACAGTATTGAAACGTACTTGCTATTGCTATTGCATTTACTACCACAAAAAACTTGAAGAAAAGCTTCCCTCCCATGCTTTTAGGGGGCATGGGGACAATTTTACAATGTTGGTGGTTTCAAAAAAGGCCTTTCCTGGGCCTAAACTGGCCCACAAGCCTGCAACATGTGGTGGAAATTGACACCTTACCCCTAGTGGAAATTCTCTAAGCATTTCCAAGCACAAAAAATATTTTTGGCTCCAGGGAACCCAGATGGGCTCATAAATGCTCTCCAATCCACCTGGAGAGCATTTGACAACATTCTGGAGCAAAAACATTTGGGAGGGGGGGCGGGGGGAATAGCAAAAAACAAAAACAAACAAACAAAAAACAAAACACACACACACACAATTTTTTATTCCTGGGTAGCCCTGGGAGCATAATAATGGCATGGGGGGTATGCAACTCACAGGCCGCACTTTCCCACTCCTGCTTTAGAGCACCTCAAAAAATCTCTTTTTTGGGCATCTGTGATGATGAAATAGGATTACACACCAACATCTGAAGTTCTGTAGAATCATGTTTATACTAATGTGAAGCATATTCTCTATGATCTCATGCCTAGTGAGCCATGAAAAAGGGAACCACGGACCACTGCAAAACACATATTGCTGTATTGGATGCTCCAGTGATATGGAACACAGGAAATATGTCTGCAACTTGCTCTCATTAAACAATCTCTACTGGTTCTTTTAAAATGTAATTTTTGATGAACAGTTTAACTGTTACCTTTTGCACTTCTCCATTGGAGCTCATTGAGGAGACAGGGCTTATTTCAATGGCTTATACTTTTTGGTCATGTTGAGCAACTGCACAAATGTCTTCCCTTCAAGGTTCATTAACATTAAAAATATACAGTATGTCAGATTAATTGCTGGGCAGTTACTATAGGAAAGAATTTAGCTTTCTTTTGTTAGTCATTATTCCTATGGCAGAGCTAAAGCCTAAGCTATTCACATATTCCCCATTGTTTAAAAATAAAGCTTGTCATGAGGAGTGTCATCTATTTAAGAAGATTATTTCTATCAGACCATATTTTTATTCAAGTAATAAATGCTAATACTAGCATCATAAAGCCTGATTAATAAAACAGATTAACAGGGATCTCTTTGTTTCCATTTTTCACATACACACAACAGATATTAAATCCTCTTGCCTCTGTAGCTCTGTTTCCCAAAAAGCATGGATCCAGCATTTTTAGTTATTGTAAACATTAGAACTGAAGCCTGTAAAAGGCATGGATGATATTTTTACATGTGTTTTTACACTGCAGAAAATTTGGCAGGAAGCTGGAAGTGAAAACTAGGGAGGTAGCTGCATTCTTGTCCTATCCTTTGTTTACATCAGGTGGTCAGGTTTTCTTTTCTTCTTTCTTCCCATGTGGAAATTGGTGTGTATTTTCATGTTCATTTCCCCCAACATACAGATTTAAATACACATTTTTTGGAAGGCTAAAGTGTTCTGGTGAACTTTTTTCCCAACTGTATGTGATGATAATGCTTGGTAAAGTAGAAGGCAGTAAGAAAAAAGAAAGATCACACTACAAGTGGATTGACTCAGTCAAGGAAGCCATAGCCCTAAGTTTACAGAATTTGATCGGGACAGTTAGTCACCAGAACTCATGGAGATCTTTCATTCACAGGTTTATCATAAGTCAAAGTCAGGTGGCCATACGTCCTTCTTTCCCATAACATGTCCTACATTTCAACCTTCTGTCCAGGAAGAATTCCAAAATGTCTCCCAATTTTGAGCATGACTAAAAAAATTAAGATGCCCACTGAGTAATACCACATTTGCTGTTCCCCTTCAAAAAATCTGTCTACTTGTCAGCCTCTGCTAACTGCAAATAGAGAGATAGGATGGGTCCTCCTGAAGTTCTTTTTTTCCTGGGAGGAGCAGCAGACAAGACATGCCCCTAGAGCTCAGGGTAGAGTTTCCAAGTGGCAAAAAGGACAGCAAATGTGGTGTTAGGCAATGGGCTGCTTGAGGACACAATGCAAATGTTGAAAGGATTTTTTCCTTAATTTCAGCACAATGGACAAATGAGAGAAAAAATAAAATATAGTATATGCAATACAGATATATGAAATGAATTTATATTTATATTAGTGTATTTAGTTTTTATTTTCTAGCTTTCACTTTCCAGGCTCCTGAGGATGACAGCGTGACTGGAAAGTAAGATACGTGTTAAATATCTGTCTCTCCTCCCCCTGTGACAACATGTCCCCTTACCATCACCATATCTTCCTCTTCCCTGGACAACTCAAATTGCTGCCCCATTTCTGTCATACATTATGCTTTAAATAGACAATAACAAACTATAGCAATTAAAACACATTAACACAGCTCTAAAAACCACTAGACAATGATTCCCAGTTTGTACATACTGGGTTAATAAAACTAAGTAAGTAGTTGGCTAGTCCAGCATAACTGTGCTCTCACTACGGTGATGTCTTATAACCAACTAGACACTACCAAGCTGTGCTTCTCCACTACCCAGTCTTACAGGTGCCACTTTCACTGCCAGCTAGCTTGCTATTATTATAGAAATACTATCTACAGATATGTACCCAGGCATATAAAAATATTTTATAATATAATAATAATAATAATAATAATAATAATAATATTTATTTGTATTTCCCGCCTCTCCCTTCGGATCAAATGGGATTCCAATATACAATACATTACAATAGAGCACAGGACACAACTTAAACTCTCAACCAACCACTCCCACCATTTAGTGCTCCAGCCTTGCAGCTACTGTAAGACACCATCCAGACACTGAATGCGCACCAAATGGGTGATGCCCTTTGGCACTCCCTTTGGCTACTGCACAAGACCACTGCCTTGGCCTTGTGCTACCGATATAGCCTACAGACCATGCCTCTGCAAAGCAGCTGGTGCTTACTACAAGTAAGGTGGCTGGTCCCACAGGTAAAGCTACCTACAAGCAACAGCACACTGTCTTGGGCCTCTGCACACAATGCTGGAATTAATCTTCTGAATCAAAGGGGTGTACATAAGCATTGATTTAGCATTTTATAGATGATTCCATGTCTTTCCTTTACAGGGAACTACCAACAGAAATCAGACCATGATGTTTTAGATGTGATTGTATCATCAACCCAGTTAAGATGCTATTATATGAACTCAGTCCTTGGCCAGGGCCATGCCATATGCATGTAGTGCCTAAACATCTGCATCCTTCCCACATAGAGCCTGATGGTCTTGGGATGGGGGAAGTGCTCTAAGCTCATTTAGCCAAACATGCAAACAATTACACTTCAGATCTTCCTGCTCAACAGAAGGACACTGGAGATGGAGCTAGCTTGTACAGGCCCATTCTTTCCTCCCTGGACTGAGCCAATAATGCTATGAGCATCTTTAGATATTTCTCATCCTCTCATTCCATAAGTTAGAAACAACTTGAAGGCACACAACAACAGAGGAGGAGGAGGTGGTGACAGTGTGATTGTAGAGCATCAAGTAGTACATCTGTACATGACACAGCTGACTGCACACATGTCATCATCCTTAAAGGAGATAAAGAGTGGGACTGGTGCTGGAAAAGCAAGCAATAGCATTAACTATTGGAATGCCAGCTGTTTCAGGAGGATTGATTTGACACACATGATGGAAGAGGAGAAATTTGGAGTAAATGATAGGAACCTTTTTCAATGCTGATTGACCTCTAATGGCATTTTATAGATTCCACCAACGCTATCCAATGTGAAAGACAAAAGACAGAGTGGCTTTCCAACTTGATATGGCATAAAATACAGAAATAACTACAGAAGTTATTTATATAAAGCTACAGAAACAATAATAAACAAGGAAGATTGGTGCTGAAACTGGAAATGAGGTCCTTGTTGTACAATATTATTCCTTACATGTGCTACAAAGAGCAAGGCAATGAGAACAGTTTGGCTAAAATATCTGATATGTAAGTCTGAAAGACATAGGGTGTATCCACATTGCAGAAATAACCCGGTTTGACACCACTTTCAGTGTCATGGCTCAGTGCTATGGAATTCTGGGAACTGTAGTTTGTTGACAAACTATAATTCTCAGAATTCCATAGCACTGAACCATGGCACTTAAAGTGAGGTTAAACCAGATTATTTCTGCCATGTGGATGCAGCCCTAGCCAAAGAATAATGAATATCTTGTTTATGTTGTCATTGGGCTTTCCTTCAATACTGCAGAGAAGACAATTTATTATTTGAAGAAATAGGTTTACATCAAAATCAAATATCAATGAAAGGGACTGGTATACAAGCAAGAAGCTTTATTTATTAAAATACCAGATGAATGGGGATAAAATGGTGCATTGTATCAAAATGAAAATATCAAAGTTCACCATTCATATTAAATACAGTGAGGGGAGATCATGACATACTTATATAAAGTATGCATTATAAAACTCGAGGCCACATTAATATATAGGACAAAGGCACTACAGCACCCAGTCAGGCATCTCAGAGGAATAGCTAGCATATCCCAAGCTTTCATTTAAGAAAAAGAGCAACTGTGGAGTCCTTGTGGAACTTGAGGAGCCCCAGTGGTGCAGCAATTAAATGCCTGTACTGCAGCCACTCACTCACAAACCACAAGGATGTGAGTTCTATCCCAACTAGGGGCTCAGGGTCAACTCAGCCTGGCATCCTTCTTTAGGTTGCTAAAATCAGTACCCAGCCTGTTGGGGGCAATTTAGTTTACACATTGTTTACACATTTAGTTTACACATTGTAAACTGTTTAGGGAGTCCTTAAGTACACTGATAAGTGGTATAGAAATGTACTTTCTATTGCTATTGAAATATCAGAAAATATATTCAACCCTTATTTTGACCAATTATTTTGTCAGAGACAAGTTAATGTGTTCAACAGAAAATGCAGGGGAGGTGTCCTGAAAAATATTTGGGTGGTTGCTATGAGCTTGGATCAGTGATGGATCCCAAGGCCTGCACTGACAACCTCCTCCCTGAGTTCCATGTGGTTGTAAGTTGCAGGATTCCCACTGTAGTGAGAAAAGGGTGAGGATAGCTTATTTTGAGTATAGGATACTTGGTGCTAGCTGGGAGAGCACAGGAGAACTAGTGTCTCTCTGTTATCAATTAACATAAGACACAGCATTGTTTGGGTAGATTTGGACATGGGGAATTTTGGCTTAGCATGCTCAAGCAGTGGTAAACTGGAAGGAAACTTAAACCATCCAGATATCTTCTAGATATCTTGAAGTCCAGATGCTTCAGACTGCAATTGCCACAGTACCCTGATAAGATTGATGGGAGTTGTAGTCCAAAATATTTAACTCACTCACTCACAGACAGACAGACACACACACACACACAGCAGTAGATAGTGACAGCTAGCTCTACAAAATTATTTGGCCTAGATATCCTAAGGTTGCCATGTTCCAGTTCTCCAAATCCAGGTAACCTATTTTGCATAATATGCAGATTAATTTGAAAATTAATATTCAAATTACATGCATCAAATATGGCATTCTTTGTCTCTTTGGTAGACTCTACCACTTTACTTCAGTGGTGGGATTATTTATATAGTAAGCACTCATTTGAGAGGGCTGGTATCATATAATAGATAAGAGTGCTGGATCTGGAGCAGGGAAACCCCAGTTCAAACCCTTTTTATTAAGTGGCTTACTTAGGACTTGGCCAGTCCCTCTCAGCCAAACTTACCTTTAAGGGGTTGTTGTGGGCATAAATGGGGAAAGGAGAACCATGTAAAATGGCTATTTACATTGCTAGTATAATACACAGTTAGGTAGTGGGACAATTACCATATATACCCAACTATAAGTCAACACCATGTATAAGTTGAGGGCAGGTTTTGGGGCCAAAATTATTTATTTTTATATGACCCATGGATAAGTCGAGGATAAAATTTAGGGGCATGTAACAAAGGATCTAAATGATGAAGCAAAGGAAAACAATGGCAAAGAACTTACAAAATTCCAGCAGGCATAACTTTGTGCTCATTTTAAAAGCTGAATGGATGAGAGAATAGAGGCAGGTCAGTGCTTCCAGGACAAATTACATTCTTTGTTTTCGCCAGGGAATGTTTCCCTTTTTAAAAATGAGAGTTAAAGTACAGTACCTACATTGACCCATGGATAAGTCAACTCCAGTTTTTGGGGTCAATTTTTGATCTAAATTTCTAGACTTATACATGAGTATATACCGCAATAATACAGGTAATAACATTTATAACACCCTTTCATCTTACACCTGAGTTGATGCTCATATGAATAGATGCAGCCAAAAAATGGAAAGAGGCCAGCTAATTTAATATCTATTGATTCTTGATATAGTAGAGTTTGGTCACTCTCTCTGGTATTGAAACTGAGACAACAATCAGTAGTTTACTCAAACCAGAAATACACCAGTTTGATCTGTTTAGTTAAACTGTATTGTGTTTATCTGATATAAAAATAGGTATAGAAACAATGAGACTGGAGCATTATTTAGAGTAAGACATCAGACCGTACCCATAAATGTGTGATCTTTGATATTAGTATTTCACCAGAAAATTCATTCCATAGTGAGCCTATGAGAATTAATGTTTAATAGGAGATAAAGTAATAAACATGGACCTATAGTTCAGCCTCATGTTTGCCATGAACTCATTAACTGGTACAATCAGCCCATCCATTAAGCAGAATGAGGCAGCTTATGAGAAGTCGTGGTCTTACTCCATTCTTTTGTTCCCCCTTACTCTATGGACGTTATCAGATGGGAGGAATTTCTCTCAATTTCGAATGGAGCCAATTAGCAATTATATGAATTCACTAGTTTAGCAAATTTATGTGAATTCTAATTGTGTTCAGAATGCGTTCAGAATGACTTCCCATTGCCTGAGAATGACTTCCCATTGTCCGAAATTGCATAGGATACTCTAATACACAATAACGTAAAACCTATAATTGCGTTCGGAATGACTTCCCATTGCCCAAAAGTGAGATACACTCATATGCAATAACATGAAACCCCATGATTGTGTTCGGATTACCATTGATTTATATTTCCAATTTCCGTCATCTGATAATGTCCTATGTTACCTCTTTGCCTCACCACCCTGCCTTGCATCTTAAAGCCACCAGTCCACGTCCTTCCTCCTTTCCTCTCCATCTGCCCCCGCCATACACATTTGTCTCACCTCATGTTGTTGCCTGCCTGCCTGCCTGCCTGCCTGCCTGCCCGCCCGCCCGCCCGCCCTCGGTAAGGCTTATTTCAAAGCAAGTGCCAATACAGCATGGCAGAACTGATTCTGCCCTGTTAACATTACCCTCACATATTTTTTGTTTCCAATTTTCCATATAAATCTTTTCTACCCTTAGCATTTTATTCCCTATTGCCATGTAACTTGTGTTCCTTACTCTCACATTCCCTCCCAATCTCTACATACAAATGCATACACTCACACACTCACACACACATGCTATGCACATGCTACCTTGAATTCTATTTTGGGAGAAAGGTGGGATATGCATCCTTTAAAAATAAATACATAAATACATAAATATCTAGCATGGAATCATGCAGCCTCCAGATTTTGTCAGACTGCAAATCCCAGCTTTTTTCATCATTGGCCATGGCAGCTAAGGCTTCTGGGAGAAGCAGGATTCATGCAGTTTCTACCCTGTTGGGCTGTACCATGAATCCCACGCTAACAAAATAGTGGTGGCAGTAGCAGAGCAGCCAAACTCTCTCTTATGCAACTGTATTTGCTTCCTGCATTAAGGAGCTCTGATGGCATAGTGGTTAAATGCTGGTATTGCAGCCACAACATACTAAGTTCAATCCTAGGCGAGGGCAGGTCCACTCAGCCTTCCATCCTTTTACAGGTCAGTAAAATGAGTACCCAGTTTGTTGGGAGCAATTGACTTATACTTCTTCTTCTTCTTCTTCTTCTTCTTATTATTATTATTATTATTATTATTATTAGCTTTATTTATAAAGCATCATAAATTTACATGGCGCTGTACAAAAATCAATACAAGAATATATAAAAAGCCTGCCTATGGCGTACAATCTAGAGGTTAAAATAACAAGTTAAGAATACCATAAGAAAACAAGTTGAAACAGCAGATATCAAATATTGCATCAAAACAACCAGGTCACAATCACAAACTCCCTGGGAACACTTCCCTAAACAATGTGGTCTTTAACCCGGTTTTAAAACTGGTTAGAGGTGTGTTGAGCCGTGCTTGTAAGGGAAGGAGGTTCCAGGAGTGAGGGGCAGCAAGCAAGAAGGGACAAATCCGAGATTGTAAACTGCTTAGGGAGTGCTAGTTCACTGATAAGCTGTATAAAAATGTTCTTGCTATTGCTATATTGCTGCATTAAAATTTTGTAGCTTATGGAATGGTTTATGAACTGGCATATGTGCCATACAGTCCTAAGCAATCCCATTGAGCTCAGTGGCTCTTCATCCCTGGTAATTATGCTTATCACTGTAGCCATTTTTTTAAAAGTGTACTAATCTTACATTTATTAACTATATATTTGGTAATGGAGAATAGGTGGATGGTTTCCATATTCACAGAGATATTTTTAAAATATAATCCCTCAGACTGTGTTTGTGTTGGCGGTCACAAAAAGTAGGAAATCAGAGGGGTGGAAAATATATTTAACCATATAGAGGAGTCTGCTTTGCATTTATATATCAGGAAGCATGTGGAAAGAGAGAAAAGTCCCAAGACTCTTATCATTTGAACACACACAGATTCTACTCCTTCCTTTCTTTTCACTTAGAAGACTTTTCTATTCCAACAAAATTTAATGAGTGACTATGTAAAGCCTATTTTCGACAATGTGCCGAGTATTGCTAATTGTTGTGCTGGAGTGAGTGTACGTGTGTATTTAATGATGTATGTTTTAATTTGGTTTTAAATATTTTTAAATATATTAAATATTTTTAAATTGTTTAATCTGGTTTTTACTTTTGTATCTTTTCAATTTTTAATGATATCTTTTTTAATTGTTGTGTTGAAGATTCACAACAATAACAACAAGTTGCTTTGAGACCTGATCTGGGAGAAGGCAAGATATAAATAAAGACATAAATAAATAATTCTACTGATGGATATATATGCATAAATACACACACATAGAATAACACACAAACACAACGATTGTTTAAAACACTTTCCAGGCTCCAGCATCATCTTCATCAATCATTTAATCTTCACTGTCATTATGTTTTCATTCTAACTGGCAGGCATGTACTTCTTTCCTAATTTTGTTCTCCATGGGGCTAAACAGACAGGCAAAAAGAGGTGATTTCAGGATAGCTTGAAGGTATGGCATTTAGAGGACACATGCCTTGAAGCCAGCAGAAAAGTGCCCTCTAGGCACCTTATACAGAGAAAAGCCATTTCAAAAAGAAGCAGTTTTTTTCACGCTTCTTCCTGGCTTGAAACCACATCATGTGGTCATGACATGAGCACTCCAGCTGCAATGGGAGCCGGCAGTGCAGTTCGTGGGGTTTCAATGTGGCTTTAGAAAAGGCAGTTTCAAGCCACTTTTTCCTGCCCATCTGTTTAGCCTGAAAGAAAGTGAGAAATTTGACCAATTTTCTTCCCACTGTGAAAAAGCCTTCAACAATTTGTAGTTCAGAACTCATTTTGTGAGAAATTTGCACATAGTATCTTTGCTCAGAAAGCAGGATTTTCCTAGCAGAAAATATTGGCCAGCATCCTGTCTTATGATTTTGTAAGTGAAACTTGGGACATTCTGTTTTACATTTTCATAGCAATTGTGGCACTGTTCCAATAACCCCAAATGACCCTGAAACCTTTCTTAAAAGCCAGTCAGGCATCTCAAGTGATGGAGGTCTCTACTACTTGAGAAGGTTAAGAGCTGATATGGTAACCCTTTTTAAATGTTTGAAAGGATGCAACTAGTTTGTTTTCCGCTGCTCTAGAGAAAAGGACCCAGAGCAATGGATTCAAACTACAAGGAAAGAGATTCCACCTAAACATTAGGAAGAACTTCCTGACAGTAAGAGTTGTTACAAGAGTGGAACACACTCCCTGAGAGTGTGGCAGAGTCTCCTTTTGGTAATTTTTAGAGGCTGGATGGCCATCTGTCAAGAGTGCTTTGGGTGTGTATTTTTGCATGGCAGAAGGTTGGACTTGATACTCCTTGAGGTCACTTCCAACTCTATGATTCTATAATTCTGGTGAGCAAGGTGTTACAGGATAACATGAGCAGCCCCTTCTTGCAAATGAATGAACCTGTACTGAAGAATTGTGACAGGGTCCTGCAGAGCCCCCAGTTTCTGCTCCTGGCAGTGTTGCTCATCTATGAGAAACAGTTGGTCATATCATCCTGCAGCACTTTGCATGTCAAAAGAATAGACCTCCATCTCTGAGTAGCCTTGAAGGTGGGATTCAAGGGTCACATGGATAATAAAAGTATGGCTATGATATTGTGGCTAATGATGCAAGATGTCAGCCCCCATTTTCCTTGCAGAAAAAGATAATTCTAAAGAGAAATACTTCTTTCTAGTGCAGAAAATGCTTTTGTTGCTGAAGTACTTTGTGTAAAATTTGAATAAAGTATTTTTGGGTAGAAAAAAGCATTTCCTATGCAGGCAGAAAAAATGCTGTTTGCAGCCCCAAAATACCAAGAGCAAATGTTTCACACAATAAATACTGAACTGTGAAGACTTTTGTCAGTCCCAGATTCTTCTCATCAGGGTTTTCTGAAACTCAAGAAACATGATTCTCAACCATTTTTGAAATGTTTTCAAATATTCTATCTCTACTAACTGGTCTCATTGAGAGATAACCTAAAGAAGCCAAGCACCAACAAAGAAAAAGAGGGGGAGGAGAGAGAGAGAGAGAGAAGCTTTCAGAAAGGAGTTCAGCATAGGAGCTTGTCGCTGGAGCAAATAAACTTTTCCGGCTTGAATTCAGGATCTGGCATGTTATCATTCCTAAATCACCATCAATCTAGCCAGGATGCCACCACCTGGAGTCATCCTGGGTCAAAGCCTCGCTCAGCTGGCCACTTTTTGAAGTTGAAAGCTTATGCTGGCTGAGTGAGGCTTCGACCCAGGATGCATCCAGACAGTGGCATCCTGGCTAGATAGGCAGGAACTTAGGTATGATAACATCCGGGAGCATCCTGGATCCTGAATTCAAACCAGAAGATGTAAGCCAGCTTATTTGCTCAAGCGATAAGCTCCATGCTGTGGCTGATAGCACACATACACACAGAGAGAGAGAGAGATGTTCCAGTCCAGTTGCAGCTAGAGCTATTGCCATCGTGTAGTTGGCTCTACCTTCAGACTGTGGTCCCTTTCCATTTGCAACACCCATTAACATGATGTTTGAGTTTTAAAAATACTTCATCCTCCTCCATCTCTTAACTCTCCATCCCAAACATCTTAACAGCAGCCCAAACCCCATGCAGCTAATCAGCTCCCACAGCTTCTGCTACCTGGTGCTTGCTTTTGGAGTCACCAGTTTTCTAGATCTCCCCTGTGCTCATGAGTGCTCATCTTTCTGGTCCTTTTGGCTTTGGTGTTTGAGCAACATATTCTCTTTCCTCTGGAACCAGTTGGAGGAGGGGATAGGCAGAGGAGACACTTGTAATAAGCTGCCTACACATTTTGATTTATATCCTAGCTCCAATGAGCTTTTCAGACTTGCTTAAAAAATAAAACTATGGAATTCAAGGCAGCTAAAGGTACAAACAGACACTGGTTGGGCTGCCCAGACACCATATTAGACACAGAAGACCAACTGACATGGCATTTCTTGCCAGCTGACACTAGATATAGGACAAAGACCGAGAAACAAAAATAAGAGTTTGAGCACAGAAAGAATGTTAGCTGATGTTCTGTGATCATCTTATTAGTGTTAATGTGGTATGGAACACATCTTTATGTAAGGAAAGATAAATCACAGAAGCATTTATCCATGGGGCTATACAGACCACCCAAAAGGGGTGGTCTGAAAGAGTCCAAAGAAGCACCAGGATGGGATCAGGGCTGTCTCACCTGCAGCCCCAGAGGCCCCATCCCGGTGCTTCTCCAGACTGTAGGAAAAGGGCAAAATGCCCCTGCCCCACGGCCTGGAAAGGGCTGTCCTTGGGGCTTCACGCCCCAAGGACAGCCTGACTGGTGGAGGACAGGGAGAAAGGGGCCTCCTGGCCCCTTTCTCCCTGCCTTTGGTCCCGCGGCAATCTAGTTGCTGCGGGAACAATGCACGGCCTGAAAAGGAGCTCCATTTTGGAGCTCCTTTTGGTGCCGCTGAAAGGGCATCCTAGGCACCCTCCAGTGGCGCCATAATGTCAGGCACGTGCCGCGTTGTCTAAACGTGCCACACACCATTTTCTGCCATAGTGGAGAATGGGAAACCAAAAATTAATATTCTTAAACATCTGGCAATTTTGTTAATGCTGCATTTATTATAAAAATCAGACAACAAAATGTTGTAAATGTCTTTAAAAGTCATTTTGCAAAAATAAACCCTCCTCTCCTTTCTTATCTCTCATATACTTTAACACTATATGTTTTCCTTAGAATCATTTTTGTTTTTAATGATGCTGAAGTCAAAAGGAAGAAAAATGACCTAGAGGCCTACAATATAAATCACTGGCATAATACTCCATACCTGTCCATTTTACTGCCAGAAGTAACAAAACACCAGGTAATAATAATAATGTTTAATAATAATAATGCGAATCGAGGTGGGATTACAGCATAAAAGTAAAGTTAAGTAAAACTTAAAGGCATCTACATGAAAACCTGTAATCAAAATAAAAATTTGTATTCACCAGAAACAAAGCAAGAAGATGTGACAGTGAAGGATTTTTTTTCAGGCAGTGCTGTCATTAATATTTAACAAATGATGTCAATAGGTTCAAAATTAACTATAACTTTATTGCTTTCTCTTGATGGTCCCTGGCAAATATCAACAATTTTAAAAGGAACTACAGAAAATCCTGAGGGCCATAAAAGTTACATTCTATTGCATTTGTGTGAGAAAGAGATTAAGAAAGTCTGTGTGTGATTGTGTGTGTGTGAGTGTGTGTGTTTTAATGACTCACAAATAATTAGTGAATCCCACAATGACTGAAGCATACAAATGAAATCATATTGCAATAGTCTCCTTCTTCATAACAAAAACATTTTCTTCCAGCAATGATGTTTCCTTTCCTATAGATGTCGTGTCAAATGATCCATACCATCATGGTGTGGCAACCACACAGGGAATCAAGAGCATATGTTTAGGTATTCCAATGGTAAGCATAATTTTAAACAAGGCGTACTGAAAGCAGATGATACAATCTCAATTTTCCATTTTTACATAATCATATTCTGGATTTGTAGCTTGTGCAAACATTGCTATAATTACTCTTTCTGCTCGATTGTCTATGGCTCTTGCCTCCACACATTATTGATGTTGTTTGTTTGCTGTGGGTGCTGTGTGTGCAAACATAAATTTACGGCACATAAAAGAGAAGCCCTCAGTTCATAATTAGCTATACAGCTGTGTACACAGTAGCCTCCAGCTTCATGTATGGCAGCACTCCTTTGCCCAACTGGGAATACATTTTCTAAGGGTATCCCCTTAGAATCACTCAATATATTTGGATTCAAACCCCCCCCCCATTAAAAAAAAGAGCAATTTCATGGCAGTCTTGCCTATCAAGACAGCTATCACCTAGAAGAAAGAATGGGGGAGAGGGAAGGGTATAAACTGAAAATAGTAGTTTTCATTTAACCCCTCATAAATTTGACATGACATTACTTCTGTGACACAAGATCTGGTTTATTAAGGGCCAGTAAAAATTAAATTAATGATTCCCTTCTGATCCTCCTTGTAAAAGTGAACAATCACCTCAGGAGCAACATTCAGATTACAAGGAAGATTAGAAAAGAACCATACATTTATTTATTTATTTTTATGAGAGTTAAAGTACAGTACTTACACTGACCCATGGATAAGTCGACACAGGTTTTTGGGGTCAATTTTTTGACTAAAATTTCTAGAAATATACATGAGTATATACAGTACATCCTTGACCTTTTACTCATTTATCAAGGAGTAAATCCAATTACATTCAGTTGGGCTTGTTTCTGAAGATACATGGATGTCATAAATCTGCATGTGCGAATTTAGTCACATAATACTCAGATGTGAAGTTAGTTAAATGAGACAGTGATTGTCACAGCCCCATCATCCCACAATATAAATTTACCTATGCATTCCACACAACTGCTCATCCCATACTTCAAGGAAGGTAACATCCTTGTGGTTTTGTTAGATTTACTTTTAAGACTTCTGATTTTCCAGTACATCCACTAAAATTTTAAAAGAATAATATTTTAAAAAATTAAAAAATATTTTTTAAAAAAATTAAAATTTTGACATTTGAAATTTTAATTTTTAAAAATTCTGGGGCCTCTCTTTTCTCCTCCCAGTGAGCTTCACCCCATTCTCACTATCTTTTAAAATATTTTAATGGGAAGCAGATGCAGTGTAGTGGATTCTCCATCCTTGGAGGTCTTTCAGAGGCTGGATGGCCATCTGTCGGGGATGCTTTGATTTGAAGTTCCTGCATGGGAGGGGGTTGGACTGGATGGCCCTTGTGGTCTCTTCCAACTCTCTAATTCTATGATTCTATGGATCTCTTCCAGCAAGGCATGCCATAGCCTGGGAGCAGAAGTGGAAAACGCCCTCTGGGAGGTTGCTGTTAATCTGGTTTTCATAGGCTGCAATAGATTCCTCCCAGAGGACATGAGGATGCAGGACGTATTGTATGGAAGGAGGCAATCCCTTAGATAGGTTGGGCCAAACCATCACCTTAATCTGTGCCCGGAAACCAATAGGCAACCAGTGAAGAGATTTCAAAATCGGTGTAATATGATCACACCTGGATTTACCAATCATCAGTCTGACTGCCATAGAATCATAGAATCATAGAGTTGGAAGAGACCACAAGGGCCATCCAGTCCAACCCCCTGCCATGCAGGAACTCCAAGTCAAAGCATCCCTGACAGATAGCCATCCAGCCTCTGCTTAAAGACCCCTAAGGAAGGAGACTCCACTACACTCCGAGGGAGTGTGTTCCACTGTCGAACAGCCCTTACTGTCAGGAAGTTCCTCCTAATGTTGAGGTGGAATCTCTTTTCCTGCAGTTTGCATCCATTGTTCCGCGTTCTAGTCTCTGCAGCAGCAGAAAACAAGCTTGCTCCCTCCTCAATATGACATCCCTTCAAATATTTAAACAGGGCTATCATATCACCTCTTAACCTTCTCTTCTCCAGGCTAAACATCCCCAGTTCCCTAAGGCGGTCCTCATAGGGCATGGTTTCCAGACCCTTCACCATCTTAGTTGCCCTCCTTTGGACATGCTCCAGTTTCTCCACATCTTTTTTGAATTGTGGTGCCCAGAACTGGACACAGTATTCCAGGTGGGGCCTGACCAAAGCGCCTGCCATATTTTCTACTAATTGTAGTTTCCGAACTAGGTATAAGGGTAGCCCCATGTAGAGTGCACTGCAGAAATTGAGCCGTGAGGTTACCAGTGCATGTACTTCAATTTTTTTTTCTAGGTCCCTTACGTCCTGGAAAGGGCGCAGCTGGCATATCAGCCGAAGCCGAGAACAGGTGCTCCTGACTGTCACATTTACCTGATATCTCATGTGAAGCAACGGGTCTAGGAGCACCCCCAGACTGTAAACACAGTCCCTAGAGGAGAGCATGACTCCATCCAGGCCTGGAGGTTGCAACCCAATACCTGGTTTGGGGGCCCAACTGTGAGTACCTCTGTTTTGTTGGGATTCTGCTTGAGTCAGTTTTTCCTCATACAGTCCATTACCGCTTCAAGACACTGATTGAGGGGAGAGCTGCCATCTGTCATCATGGCTGCTGACAGAGAAATGGAGAAGTATATTTGGGTGTCATCAGCATACGGATAACACCCCACCCCATGTCTATGGATGATTTCTCCCAGAGGCTTCATGTAAACATTGAATAGCATAGGGGACAGGATGGCACCACAATTAAGCTCCATTTTTTATGAGCAACTGTCCCTGAGCATCATCCTCTGGAATCTACCAAAGAAAAAGGAACGGAACCACTGCAATGCAGTCTCTCCAATTCCTAACTCTCTCAGGCGTTCCAAGAGGATGTCATGTTCTATCATGTCAAATGCCACTAAGAGGTCTAGAAGCACCAACTGGTCCCTCTACCCTTGTCAATGCCAGAGCAACCATGGCAGTCTCCTCACCATATCCCACCCTGAAGCTGGTTTGAAATGGATCTAGATAATCGTAGACAGGTATCACTTGGTATTGAAAGGCAATGACCCTCTCAATCACTTTGCTCAAAAATGGCAGATGTGATACCTGTCTACAATTTTTCAGATCCAGAGGGTCCAGGGAAGGCTTCTTCAGGAGCAGTCTAACCACTGCTTCCTTTAGACAAGTTGGAACATGGCCTTCCCTAGGGGATGCAATGATGACACTTTTAAGAAATGCCATCAAGGCATCACCCCCCTGGACAGCCAGCCATGATGGTCAGGGCTCGAGGGGGCATGTCTTCTTTTTCCCTTTCCCAAGGATCTTGTCCACGTTGTTGGTACTCACTGACTCAAACCGATCCAGCTTAATCTCAAAAACGGGTTTACTGGACACCTCATCAATCGATTCTGTTGTAATCTCAGCATTCAAGTCGGCTCTTATCTGAGAGATTTTATCTGCAAAGTAGTTGTTAAAAGCATCACAGCAGGCTGTTGTTCTGCACAGGTAGAACCTGTGTCAGTTCCCCTACCACCCTAAACAGTTCTGCCGGATGTGACTCTGCATATGCAATATGTCCAGAGGAGAAGGCTCTCTGCGCTGCATGTATTGCCTCTCTATAGGAACGTAGGAAGTTGCTATGATGAGTCTTGTCAGAAAAGAGTCGAGTTTTTCGCCAGACGTGCTCTAGTCATTGTTGAACCCACTTCATCTTCCTGAGTTCTTCTGTATACCATGGTTGGCAATTTGAAGCAGGTTAGAGAAGATGCGATCATGTCGACAGCTCTGGAAAGGTGTTCCAGGTATGAACCAGGGCTTTGACAGGATCACCGGTGTTATCAACCAAGGAACCTTCCAAGGCTTTCTGGAATCCAATAGGCTCCATTAGCCTCTGAGGGCAGACCATTCTAATGGGTCCTCCACCTCCGGTGGGGCTGACAGTGGCTCTCAGTCCAACCCTGACCAGGAAATGATCCGTCCATGACAATGCAGTGGTATTTATTACCTCTGCTCACGGATATGCCTGTTTCGTACAGAAGACCACATCGAGGGTATGACCCACACAGTGTGTTGGCTCAGAGACCAATTGGGATAGGCCCATGTCTGTCATGGAATCCATGAAATGCCAGGCCGCACCTGTTAAACTGGTCTCAAGAGGATGTTGAGGTCGGCCTGAACTAAAAGTCTAGGTGACTCCAGCAGCAACTCCAAGACCAGCTGTGTCAACTCAGATAGGGAGTCTGTTAGGCAATGGGGTGGACAGTATACCAACAGAATTCCTATGCTATCCCTGGTTTTCAGGGATATTATGGGGGTAGAGAGCTGTGCCTATCTCCATATGACTGTCACTGTCCAGCCGGGTATAAAACATTCCACAGGTAGGCTGAATACTTCCTTGCACAATGTCCATAAAATATGTAAAATAGTATAATTGCCCTTTAAGAAAACATAAGTCACCTGTGACTCTAGGTTTGGGACAAGACTGCACAAGCTGCTTAGAGTTCTGGATAGAGACAGGCGTATCACTACTGATGTAGCTTTTTAAAATGATCTACCCAGTCTGGAATATATGTAGCCTCCCCCCCCCCCCCCCCCCCGATTCTGAGCTTGGTGATTTTTCTTTTTTTCTTTTTCAGCTGTGATTGGTTATTTTTTGCCAAAGGAAAGTTCCCAGTTATTTCTAAAAGTATTTTCCCCAACATATTCTGAATAGTAACTCTTTCCCAACATATTCAGAATAGCAACAGAAAGGATAGGTTTTCAAAGAAAATGACATTAAGGTCTTGGCCCTGGTTAATAGTCTCAGTGAAAAGCTGACGTTTTTGTATTTCAAGGTGAGGAAAGATGGTAACTCAACTAGCGCCTGAGCTAGTTAAAATGTTTATGTGAAATTACCTCCTCTACATCCTTAATAGACTTGATTTCACCAGAGGCTAGCGTTTACAACTGAGCAGGGCTGGGAAGTGTTATTACCCAGTGTAAAAGTCTAACTCCAAAGGACTCACCTAAATGGATCAATACAGTTGAATTTTAGCAGATCAATGAGAATGATTTCATTACATTAAAACCAGTGAGAAATTGCCTCACTTTAAAAGACAGAAAAGATTCTTTTGGACTCTTCTGATATGCCTCAAACACTAAATGGAAAAAAACGGGTAGGAAAGTAGAAGCAAAACACATAATTCTTGCAAAGCATATTCCTACCTTGACAGGGTTTCTATAATCAATATGTAAAACTTTCATCAGCTTCCCTCATTCGCAAATAGTTTAGTCATGGTGTTTATGGCCAGCTTTGACATTTGTGTGATATGTTTTTACATACTGTGTTTCTCTGAAAATAAGACAGTGTCTTATATTGATTTTTGCACCCAAAGATGCACTAGATGTCTTATTTTCAGGGGATGTCTTATATTCTTCCATGAAGAAGAATTCACATTTATTGTTGGGGAAAAAAAATGGGCATGCTTCCAAACAAAAACTTTGCTAGCTCTTACTTTCGAGGAAGGCCTTATATTTAGCAATTCAGAAAAACCTCTACTAGGTCTTATTTTCAGAGGATGTCTTATTTTAGGGGAAATAGGGTATTTAGACAAGACATGGTTTTACTGTCTTGCTGATCCCTAGAGCCAGGCTTTCTTTTTTCAGTGGTACTGCTCTGAGGAAGATCAATTAAAAATAAGATGTGATGTTCTCAATATTCTTTGTTGCTCTATGCACAATAATGGTGGAGCACACACCCAAACACACACACACACACACACACACACACACTGAATATCTCTTATCCAAAATACTTGGGACCAAAGCTGTTTGGGATTTTGGGTTTCGGAATATTTGCACATACATAATGAAATCTCTTGAAGATGAGACTCACATTTAAACATGAAATTCACATATACCCTCACACATATAGTCTGAAGTTAATTTTATACATAATATATTTTAATAATTTTGTGCACAAATAATGTTTGTGTACATTGAACCAACAGAAATCAAAGATGTCACTATCTCAGCCACCCATGTGGACAACATTGGATTTTGGAGCTTTTTGGAATTCAGATTTCCAATTTTCAAGAGACACACACAGACATATACATACACATGTTTGGGCTGCAATCCTATACCCATTTACCAGCAATCAGCTCAACTGTGTGCCTTCCATGGAACTCTCTTCTCAGTACACATTGCATGGTTGTGATGCTTGTTGGGAAACTAAGCAGGATACACAGTTTGAGAATGAATGAGCAAGCAAAACTGTAAAGATCTATGCAATGTGCTCAACCTATTTGGGAGCTAAGACTCACTCTTTTTAATAGCTCTTTTAAAGGCCAGACTAAACACCAGAGCAGAGCCCCTGCCCCACTGCCACATAAGCCACCTGCCATCACCAAAAACTGCCCTTTCCCATGTTCCACTGTTCCAATTGTAGCCTTATATGTTTCTTCCCACTTTCAGACCAAAACCTGGGGAGGGGAATTGTTCAAGGATTTTTGGTTATCTGAAATGATCAATTTTTTCTTATTCTTCTAACATATTACTAAAGTAAGCTAAGTTGTGGGTGTTAATCCCCAAAAGACACAGTACATATAAATACTTCCAGACTTTCCACTTGGCATGGGTTGTTGTTGGTGGTGTGTGTCTTCAAGTCTTTCAGACCTAAGATGAATCTTTCACTGGGTTTTCTGCGGCTGAGAGTGTGACTTGTCCAAGATCATGCAATGGGTTTCCATGGCTGAGCAGGAACTGAAACCCTGGTCCCTTCGATTGTAGTGTGATGCTCAAACTACTACACCATGCTGGTTCCTCTGGCATGTGTTAATTAAAAAAGAACACATTTGGGGTATAATTTGACAGAAATAAGACTGAAAAATTCAGTACTAGCAGGAGTTGCCAGCCCCAACTCCATTCAAGTCATAGAATCAATTGCTGAATGGGAGATCAACACTTTTTTCAAATTCAATGATTCAAAGGAACCATGATTCATTTGGGACTAGCAATTAGAATTAGGCTTTGGATTGCTGTTTGATCTGACCTTATCATTCTTGTGGTGTCAGACTTAAACATGAAGTATGATTGGAATAATTTATTAAGTTCTGAAAGAGACATAAAAGATTGTACCATTTCTGCCTTTGATGAATTGGGTACATTGCCTTTCCTTGCATTTACATATAGACATTTCCTTTCCAAACAATCCTTTTTGATGGGCAGCAACATAGCTCTGTTGTCAGCTGGTTGTGAACTGATTTTATGCAGAACCGTTAATTACACATGATCCTATGCTCTGAATTTAATTGCATTCCATTGACTTCCTGTAAAATGAAAAACCTAAACAAGCTATATTTTTGTAAGAGCTGTGACATTTTCAGACATCAAGGCACTGTTATCTATGCAGCCTGTATTGCCTATCTAATTCTAGCAAAGTCAACAAGACTTTTCATCACCCCATCAAGGAGATGAAGGGCTTGGATCCAAAGAACTATGCTTGACATTCTATGCATGCAGTAGGATTTTTCCACTGCTCCTTTTCTGGCTGCTCTCTGTCCCTCCCAGTCTTACCCACTTCTGCATGATTATGCCTTCTCAATAGGGAACGGGGACTCTTAAGAAGAAAAGATCTTCATGTCAACCTTCCTTATCTTATTGCATTTATAACCGCCTTTCCCCCTCCACCATGGAAACTTAAGGTACCATATTGTGGTTTCACTTTGAGTTTTGCTCCATTCTCATTTTTCAGATGGTACATTCACTTTGAGCTGGTTTTGTACCAATTTGAAAATTCAGCCCCTAACCCACAAATGCCTACATGAAAATGGGTGTGAATTTTCATTGGTGTTTCTCAACAATTTGCCTGAAATATAAAATATATATAAATGAATAAAATGTATGGAAAACAAAATCAGATGTATTTTTGCATGCACTTGTCCCAACCACCAGCATCACTAGTCAGTGCAGGGGGTTCAGACCACACTAGTGATGTTCTAAGGGGGGAGGAAAGGCTCCACTGTCCCAAAAACATCTGCCCTTTGGAAGAAAAAGACTGTGGCATTCATCTGAATCCCTTTAAAATGCTGAAGAGGTGGTGTGTGTAGACTGAGGCTCAGTGGGAGGAGAAAGGAGAGCCCCAAGGATTAAAAAAAATAGTTTTTTGTGGAGCTTTCAGGCTATGTGGCCATGTTCTAGAAGAGTTCCTTTTTGACGTTTTGCCAGCATCTGTGGCTGGGATCTTTAGAGAATGATAGCCTGGGAAAGGATTGGAGATATATATTCTGTGTGACCCTGGGAAGGAAGAAGTAATTTGCAAATGTGTTGTTCTGTTGCTAATGGCAGACCTCAGGGTGGGAGGATATGCAAACAAGGATTAATGTCTGCTAACTGGTGCTCATTGTCTGCTGGGAATCCCCTGCCCTTAGGCTGTTTTTCATTTGCATAGATTGAGTCTTGACCTTGCTGTCCTTCAAGACTGGGAGCCAAGCCTTGTTTACCCTCAGGGTTTCCTCTTTCCTGTTGAAATTGTCCAGGTGTTTATGGATTTCAATGGCCTCCCTGTGCATTCTGACATGGTAGTTGTTGGCATGGTCCAGAATTTCAGTGCTTTCAAACAGCATTTTATCCCCAGGATGGTTTATAGCATGTTCTGCTACTGCTAATTTTTCCGGTTGACTCAGTCTGCAGTGTCTCTCATATTCTTTGATTCTTGTCTGCACACTGCGTTTGGTAGTCCCTATGTGGACCTGTCCGCAACTGCATGGAATGCGGTAGACTCCTGTGGCGGTGAGAGGGTCTTTCTTGTCCTTGGCTGAGCGAAACATTTGCTGGATCTTTTTCGTTGGTTTGTAAACCATTTGAAGGTTGTGTTTCTTCACCACTTTCCCTATTCTTTCTGTGACTCCTTTGATGTATGGTAAAAATATCTTCCCTTTGAGTGGTTGCTTGTCTTCAGTCTTCTGGATTTTTCTGGGTCTGGCAGCCCTTCTGATGTCTGCGCCGGAGTAACCATTTGCCTGTAGAGTTCAGTCCAGGTGTTTCAGTTCATCTTCCAAGAAGTGGGGTTCACAGATACATTTTGCCTGGTCTACTAGTGTTTTTATAGTGCTTCTTTTTTGTCCTGGGTGATGGTTGGAGTTCTTGTGCAGGTATCTGTCCGTATGCGTAGGTTTTCTGTATAGACAAGACACAACCTATGCACATGAAAAACAGCCTAAGGCCGGGGGATTCCCAGCAGACAATGAGCACCAGTTAGCAGACATTAATCCTTCTTTGCATATCCTCCCACCTTGAGGACTGCCATTAGCAACAGAACAATATATTTGCAAATTACTCCTTCCTTCCCAGGGTCACACAGGATATATATCTCTAATCTTTTCCCAGGCTATCATTCTCTGAATATGCTCGTGAAAGGAAAGAAAGGAACTCTTCTAGAACATGGCCACATAGCCCGAAAGCTCCACAAAAAACTATGAATACCAGCCATGAAAGCCTTCGACTCCACATTAAAAAAATAGTTTCTTTTATTTAAAAAGTTTAAGTTAAAAAAATTCTTTAAAAACATCACATCTTACCAAATTTTCACTTTAACCACATGAAACTATGTGTGTGCAAATACAAATAGGCAGTGCATATGATATTGTAATTTAAAAGTCTGATTTTAATTTTGCTAGTTGCTTATGTCACAGCTATTACCATTACATTCTATGATATATGGGAATTATGATTTATGAGTAACATTAATTTAAAAAAATTGCTAAGGATTCTGTATGGGGAGATGACACCATGAGTTCCCACACCAGATGACACCTACCCAAGTGGTGTACAATTTGTCCTTATGTGTACAATTTGTATGTATTAATAGGTGCACCCATACATCCCTTCAGCATAGTGTACCAGTATTGCTACATCCACGAGAAGCAACAGGTAGCTCCTATGGCTGCATTTGTACTGCAGAAATAATCCACTCTGACACAACTTTAACTGTCATGGCTGAGTGTTATGGAATTCTGGAAACTGTAATTTGTTGAGGCACCAGAGCTCTCTGACAGGAGAAGCTAAATGTCTCCCAAAACTACAGCTCCTGAAATTCCATAGCACTGAACCATAGCAGTTAATATGATATCAAACTGGATTATTTTTCCAGTGTAAATGCATCCTAAATCAATGAGGCAGGTTTTGGTCTGAATTGAAAAGGAGCTATTGTAATGGCTGTGGTTCCTGGCCCCAAAGCAGGTTTAGCACCTAGGGTAACCCCTTTAAAATTTGGACTAAAACATGGAAGAACAGATCTACTGCTTTAATGGCACAGAAGCTATCAGCCTCTACTGGGATTAATTTGCAAAGTTATTCCATTGGGACTATATTCTAATTGACTGAAGTGTAGCTGATTCATCCTTAGATGACAGTTGTTTGGTAGATGACCTGCTTTGCCTGAAGAAGGCTTGTTTAAATGACAGAGATGGGAAGGACAACTGCTTAACTTCTTGATCATTTATAGAGCTGAAGAGCTTTACTGGATTGGGTTGGTCAGCTTCCTTTTGCAATACTTTACATAAATAGTGTGTTTCTATTACATTATTTTAGTCAGAAAAAGTAACATATATGAACAGTGATATTACATTTCGAAATGGCATGGCATAGAATCATCTTTTTCCTCCTCCTCCTCCTCCTCCTCCTCCTCCTCCTCCTCCTCATTCTCCTATTATTTATTTATTTATTTCACACTTCTTCCCAAGGCTCAGTAAGAAGACTATTGAAACATATTAAGTTAAAACCATATAAATATAGGACACACTAAAATCATTCAAGCATAAAATTTAAAATATGCAAATTTAAAATTCATTGTTTAAAAATGGCTGGGTAGGCCTACTGGAAGAGATAGATCTTTAACACCATTTCAAATTCAGACAGCATGTTTAGCTTATTTATTATTATTATTACCTTGCCTCTCCCTCAGGATCAAGGCAGCTTACAATACGATAAAAACAATATAAAATACAACATACATGATAAAATACCCATTAATTCCCTCCTCCCAACACATCCTGATAAAATACCCTTAGAAATAAAAAGTCAAGTAGTCAACAATCAGCTGCGAATACAGTTTTCAGTGATGGGATAGGCAGACTGGGGTTTTATATAATCATTTCCTTGGGAGACCTGTGGATTATTCAGGGAAGGCCTGTCGGAAGAGATCCATCTTGACAGCCTTTTAAAAGCTGTCAAGATTGGTCATATTTTGGATCTCTTCTGACAGTTGAATCTCTCCCAACAGGTCTTTCTAGACTGTAGAGAGGGCTGACAAAAGTGGTGTTTGGGTGACAGTTGCCAGTGTAGTTTGGCCAGCTAAAAGTCCCCTAAAGAACCTAAGGAGATGGTATGGATTACATGGCTGGAGGTGATCCCATAGGTAATGTGGACCCAAATCATGTGGAGTTTTAAAGGTAATAGCCAACACTTTGTCCAGAAATTAACAAAAAGCAATCTAGTTGCATGTTGCACAAAAGTTGACCACAGTCTTTGAGTTTGCCTAAGCTATCTAGAGGTTTCATGCGAATATGCTTTTCTCATAGTAACTGAACAAGTCTTTTTGAAGAACAAGAGCAAAACATGGGAAAACAGCTATTTGAAAATGTTATTGCTTTGTCATTTTAAATATGCTGGAAGTACAATATCTAAATTTAAAGTAAAACGATTCAGACCAGACTACCAGAAGAAGACTCCTCTGAGGTCACTAAAGCTTTGATTTTCCAGTTAGCTTATTTTATAGCTAGTGCTTTAGAAGACATCAAGCCCATAATGAGACAGATCAATCAGTTTGTTTTTATTAGTCTACTGTGTACAATGTAGTCGACAACGGTATTCATTGAATCTGATTGTTTGGGAATTTGCATTATACACCATGTTACTTTTAACCTTGAAACTTCAGCACAAGAAGCTGTTGTTTTTAAATTTATAGTTGCATTATATATCTGTATTAGAAATTGAAATTTTAAGTAGGAGTTTGAATTTTTGCCCTTGGGTGCTGTATAACTGCTGGGATTATTTTTAAGTGTCTGCTGATGCCCATGAATATTTCTGAAATCTTCATATTTTATTAAAGGACCTTGGCATGTTATGACACAGGCTTAAATATGTGTGTATTGAAAGAGCTGTTCTGTTCTGCCCAGCAAACAGTGTGAATAGCTCCTTATTGATTACTTATATAAGTTTTCCTGTGCTTGAAATAATAGTGAATTTTCTTCTGCATTACCAATGCTTCAAAAGTTAAGGCTTTGAAACACAGAAAATTCTCATAGCAAAAAGGAAGAATCATGCTCTATAACTCAGAAGTGGGGATCATGCAGCCTTTCAGATGTTCTTAGACTGCACATTCCATTTGCCTAGCAGATTTGGACAGATGAGAATTGCAGCCCAACAACATCTGGAGGGTCACATGAATTGCTACAGCAACCCTTGTTCTGGTCTCAACAAATATTGTGTTTAGCTTATGTCTATCCAGATAGTCTACTCACATCCAACCACTGAGGTGGAACCATAGAATCATAGGGTTGGAAAGAATCTCATGGATCACTGAGTCCAATCCCTTCATCAGTTCAGAATCTCCAGCTAAACTAATCCCAGCAGGTAGCTGTCTAGCCTCTTTTTGAAGATGACCAAAAAAGGTGACCCCGTCACCTCTCTAGGCAATTGGTTCCATTGTCAAACTGATTTTACTGTCAAGAACGTACTTCTAATGTTCAATCAAAATCTATCCTCTAACTTCAAACCATTAGATTTGGTTCTACCCTTTTGGGCAACCTGTACTCTCTCTATGGCAGCCCTAGAAATATTTAAGAATGCAATAATGTCACCCCTCAGTCTTCTGTTTACCAGGCTAAACAAGTCCTGCTCCTTATAATTTGATCCATGCCAAATTTACTTTAGGGAAGAATCCAGATTTGAAATTTAAAATATCCAAACCAATTATTTATGTATATGAATTCAAAGATATAGCAATGTTAGTCTGTAGAATCAGTATGAATTGGCAGCATGAGCTTTCGTAGACTTCAGTCTACTTCCACTGATGCATCTGAGGAAGTAGACTGAAGCCTACAAAAGCTCATGCTGCAACTTCTTTCTTTCAGTTAGTCTCAACGGTGCTACAAGATCTCTTTACATACATTTATGTGTATGTTATGTATAAATAAATAACAATGGGAGGGTAAACGTGTTTTGTGCAGTCTTGCTGGCCACATGACCACAGAGTTGTCTTTGACAACACTGGGTCTTTGGCTTAGTAATGAAGATGACCACCACTTCCTACAATCAGACACAACTTGACAACCTTTTCAAAGTGGAAACCTTTAATCACACAAGTAAATTTGGTTTTGGAACGTTTCTTGATATTCAGGAATGTGCATATTCTTTTGAATTATTTACCTGTCTCTTGGAAATTAACAAATATCCAATGGCAATGGAAACTGAAAACCTTTTTCACTCCTAAAAGATTGATACTTCATTATTGGAAAGATAATTTTTCTCCACCTGTGATCTAATGAATAGAAGATCTAACAGCACATGCAACATTTGAAAAAAATGATGTATAGACAAAATTGATAAATGGTCTTATATTTGGACTTTTGGTCAGCTTTTATAGAAACCTATAACCAATATGGTTATTTTACCTCTTTTTTAACTTTTTTTTTAATGTGAAGGCCACTGTAGTAGGACTACCCTAAAATATTTCCAACTTTCCTGTTTTTTACAGCTCCAGATCAAATATAATATATGTTGTAGCTGGAGCAAATTTTGCAAAGTAGTTAGCAGAGACACATGCATAAGCATACCATATCACACATATTAACCAATGAAAAAGGGGCATTGCCCAAATTTCAGTTGATTGGCCCATGTACAGATTGTGATTTCTTCTGGAAGGGACACTGACATGTCCTAAGTGGTTTCTTCGGGACTCAAGCCTACACTTCCGGGTGGCAACAGAGTAAATTATTCCTTTTCCTTTTCTTTAAACAAGTTTCTTGCCATTGCCCTTGCTGGTGGCAATGCAGAGAAATTTTTCTTGTTCATTGCCAGACTATTATCACCATTTTCTCTTTCTTCCACAATGTGTTACAGATCATTCTGTGGAGAAATGGCGACAAGGAGGAAGAGGAAGCAGCTTTAAAAAGAGCTGACTGCTCCCATCAAGGGCAAGGCCAGGATTTCAGTAGTACAACTGGAGCAAATGCTCCAGGACCCTCAGTGGATAGGGGCCCCATGTTGCTGCTGGCCCTGCATATGCAGACATGCAACCTAGCAAACTTCTCATGTAAACTTCTCATATTGTGAAACAGTCAAGAGAAAAAGTAGCCCTAGGAAGATGAATCCATAGGTATCTCTTACTTCACCCATGTCAATGTTTGGCAGCATTTATTGCCCAACCATGCCTCATTTCTCATGTGGAGAGTGAGCAAAGTGGTGCATGTCACTGCCTCATAAACTCCAGCTTTTATCATGCCAGCTGGGGCACAGTCTAGGGCAGGGGTTCCCAATCTTTTTTGACTCACAGAGCCCTTATTTCTATGACAAAGCCCTTAAGAAGCCTACCCTATGTTGCACAAGTTAATGGTGTTTAGGAGTATATATAAGAATATTTTCTTATTCTTTCATTTCATTCCATTTTTATTTATTTCATTTTCCTGGAGTGGCCATGGGAAGTGGACACAGAGTCCTAAGGGCTCCTTGGAGCACAGGTTGGGAACCCCTGGTCTAGTGGATGCACAGAAAGGTTATCTTCTCCCTTGATCTTAAAACAAATTGGAGCTCTGATCCCTGGAAGGACTCCTCTATACCCAGCAACACTGCCACACCTGATCTGGTGTAGCAGGGATCTACCACTCCAAAAGCAGAGTTTGAAGACCTGCAACCAGAAAATGTATGCTTCTTTTATAGGAATTTGGCAATCTAAATCCATAAATGACTTCAGATTTTCTCCTTCATGTACAGTTTTTTCACAACTTGCTTTGGTGTTTCTTAGTTGTAATATATGACTGAATTAAATGATCTAGCAAAGAATTATCCAGCAAAGAATAAGAAAGGGGTTAAACTATTCTAATAGACTTTCAAAACCTTTTAATTCATTGATACAAAATACACAAATCCATTCAATAGCACTAGAAGAACTGGCACTGGAACATCAGCTTCAATACTTAATTAAAAGATGAGTAACAGCTGAATTGATTTTAAAACATTCTATTTGTGAAAGAACTGTGTGTGTTGCAATATTTTCATTGTATTTTTCAAATTTAGCACCCAAAATACATAACTACTATATTGAAAAAGGTTCTTCATCACAGGCCTACTGTATGTAATCAAAGCTTCCCTTCACACATTCTAGTGATCATTTGGAATACAGAAAGAAAATTTGTATGTTGTATAAAATGCAAACAAACGTTCCCACTCATTGACAAAAATGAATCATGAGACATGGTTGCAATGATGAGGCTCTGTTGTCATCATTCCACCTGATGATGCAGGATCTCAAATTTCTTGTCCAAGGTCACCCAGAATGTTTCATGACTGAGCAGGGAATGGAAATATATATACACAATGTTACCTTGTTTCTGTTATCAGTGAGGCTAGACTTCCGTTTTCTACAAAGAATGCTCTGCAGTGAAACTACCTACCATGCAGTTTAGGCAAATAAAATGGTGACTTCAGCATCCCCATTTGCTATTTTCTCCTGGTGTCATGACCCCATGGCAACTGTGATTTCCAATTAAAGAACCAAAAAATGTGTATTTCTACTATAGGTAGTAACATGACAGCTAAAGATGAGGACATGCTAACAAATGGAAGCACAGTTGTGATTGTTTCAGACTTTTCACTCTTACCCACTGCCAGTTTAGCCTCAACACAAAACTCAGATCACATGCCAGCCCCAAAAAAAAACCACATGGCAGAAGGCAGTAAAAACCCTGATGCTTTTTCAAAGCTGATTCATCACCCCCAGGAACACAGAATGGGACAGAGTGCTTTGGGCTGCCCAAAGCAAACAGCATGAATTTCAAAAGAGCTTAACTTACAATTGGAATTTGGATTCTGTGGAATCTCTAAGGGTTTTAGCACAGCCATTGATGTCAGGAATCTGGAAGAGAAGCACATCCATCTGTAGAGAATTGACAGTCCTTTGCAGAGGACTCTAGATATTCCCTCAGTGTAAAAGATTTTCAAAATCCCCCTTTTAATGAGCATGGGGTTCAGAGCAAGCATGAACTGTTCCCCAGGGCAGAATGAGAACAATGAGGACAGTTTTGAAATATTCTGGTTCACAGGACTTAAAACCTGATGTGTGTACTGTGTGTGTGTTTGTTTACTTCATGATTGGAGTTAACTGTAATACTTACAGATAGCTAACATAATTCTGTGTAACTTTAAATAGGAAAAGTACCTTCAATTTCTCCCTACCAAATAACTGTTTTGCTGTCACTTGCCCTTTGAGCTTGAAAGTAACTAATTACTTTTAATTGATTCACTTTCTGAAAAACTATGTTACAATATGTTACATTGTCTCTGTAGCCTAAAAAGATCACTCCTTTTGTAGAGTAACTGTAACTTTAGTTAGAGGAGTAGGACCTCATGAAGTGGTGGAGGAGAAATATCATCCAAGGTAGCTTGGATCCCATTTTGGGAGAAAGATTGAATATAAGGGCAAGAAATTAAATAAAGTAAGACAAGAATCTGCACGTGTTTCATAGACTACAGCGAAGCATTTCATTGTATAGATCATGAAAAACTATGCAGTGCATTCAAAGACATGGATGTGCCATTACCTCTGATAGTCTTGATGAGGAATCTATACCAAGGACAAGAGGCCACTGTCAGAACAGATTTGGGGAAACAGAGTGGTTCCTGATAGACAAAGGGGTCAGGAAAGGCTGCATCCTAACACCCTACCCTTATATGCTGAACACAGCATAGGAAAAGCATAATTAGAATCAGAAAAAGAAGGAGTTAAGATAGGAGGAAGCAAAATTAACAACCTAAGATATGTGGACAACACCATAATATTAGCAGAAGACATTCAGGAATTGGAACAGTTAATAAGGAAGGTCAAAGATAAAAGTCCACAGGCAGGTCTGATGCTGAATATAAAGAAAACAAAAATAATGACCACAGAAGAAATACACAAATTCAGTCTAGACAACGAGGAAATTGAAATACAGTGGGCCCTCCCCTTATGCAGGTGATCCATTCTGCCCCCCCCCCCCCACGTAAGGGGAATTCTGCGTATGCTCGAGCTCCATTGAAATGAATGGGGCTCGTGCACGTGGTGGCACGTGGCACGCGCGTCACGGTCATGTGCACCATTACCCCTTCTGAGGCACGCCAGGTTTATTTCCATCATGGCTTTCAGTGTATGCTGACAGCTGCAAATGGCACGACCACATATGAGGCAGGTGCACTATATTTAAAGAATTCTCATATCTAGGGTCAAACAATGACTGGAATGGAGACTGCAGTCAAGAAATAAGAAAAAGGCTGGGGAAAAGGCCAGCTATAAAAGAACTGGAAAAGATTCTGAAGAGCAAAGACTTACAATTGAGTACTAAAGTCATAATCATCCAGGCCATTATATTCCCAATTACCATGTATGGATGAGAGAGCTGGACAGTGAAGGAAGCAGACAGAAAGAAAATCAACTCATTTGAAATATGATGCTGGAGAAGAGTACTTAGGACACCATGGACAGTCAAGAAGACAAACAAATGGGTTTTCTTCTTCTTTTTTTAAAGTCAATTTATTGAATTATTTTAACAAATATACAAACGGTGTTACAAATGCTCCTCTTCCCCCTCCCCCATGGCTTATTAGAGATTAGAATCAATCACTGTTTACAATTAGAAACCTACATTCAATATTTGGGATTGGGGTTTAATTTCATTATTGACTTCATTGTATTCTGTATTCCCTTTGAACTTCTCAAGCAGAATTTCCCAACCTACATTCCAAGCTTCTTCACTCCTTTCTCCAGTATAATTTAATCTTCTAACTCTAATAATATCAAACAGCAAGTTATCTACCAAATGCCTATCTACATTGTTCAGGTTTCAGTTTTTACTTTCTTTCCACCCTGATACTATCACAGCTTGTGTTGCTTTCAATCTATACTTTACTGCTTCATTATTATTCATTCCCTTATTCTTCACTTTTAATTTTATGCAAATCTCTTTGCTCAAATGAACATACTTGCCTATTAATTTGTTAATCTCTTTTAGAACTTCACCCCAAAATTTTTGAACCAAAGGACAATCCCACCACATATACATGTAGAAACCCTTTGACCCACCACAATTTGCTGATAAGGTTTTATTGAAACATGCTAAGTGAGAAGGAGTCCTGTACCATCACCCTATTAATTTCATATGTTGCTCTCTTATCCTAGTGTGCTTGTTTCTCTTAACTTCATGTATCCAAAATTGTATAGCTTCCCTTGTTAAATTTAAATCTCTTTCCCAATCACCTTTCAAAATGTCTACAGTTTTAAACTGATGATCTAATGTTGCTTTGTATATGAATCCAATGATACCTTTGCCTTCATTTAACTTCTTTTTAGTAATTCCTTCCAATGGTGTTATATTATATTCCTTCAGATTTTAAATTAAATCCTTCATCATGTATTTATTCCAACTGCATCAACCCAATACTTCTTTCAAATTAAGTTGGTGAATCTTTCTACTCTCCATCACTTGCCCTCTTCATCAAGCAGGTCACCTATAACTCTATAACCGTTATTTTAAATTTTCTTTAGTGTTCTCCCTAAGTCTTCATTATTGCATGTATTCAAACTTTCTATAGGACATCATTTAGAATTTCCATTTACTGTTATATTTTGCCCTTTTCCACAAATTTGTTCATTTAAACTCAAGGGGCCAATCAAATTACCTTTATGCTTCTGTCCCTTTCCACTCAATCTAATCAATGAACTATGTCTCATATTATTTACTGATCTTTCTAATCTTACCCATTTCTTTTCCCTACCATATTCAAATTCTAAAATTCTTTTCACCTCAGATGCTTCAAAATAAATCTCTAAAGAAGGGATATTCCGGCACTCTTCTTCTTGGTGACTATAAATTAATGCATTTGTAAATCTAGAATTTTTTCATTGCCAGACATCCATCTTTTAATTGTTCTATACCATCCTCTTATTATTTTAATTGGAATCCTTGCTAGAATTGTTTGAAATAAATATAGAAATTTGGATAATATCATCATTTTGAACATTCTTCCTTTTGTAAACATATTCCATTTTTTTTATTTGGCCATTTATTCATTTCTTATTCATTTATCTTCTTCCATAACTGGCTATAGTCGCCTTCTACTATCTGTGAACGGGACCCTAGAGGCTGTGGGTGTTGGTGGTGTTCCAGGGAGGTCCATTCTTGATAAAGTGACTCAAGAAGTCCAAGTAGATGCTCAACAACTTTATTTAACTCTTAACTTTAACCACAAGGTCTTTTAGTTCTATAGGTTAACACGTTATGTCACGGTTACCTATTCTCCTTACACCTTTACAGTTCTGCTTCTTGAGAACTCTCCTGCCTTTCCTCTCTCCCTTGGGGAATTATAGAGTGTCTTACCGGCCAACACTTTCCTCTGATGTCCCAACACAAACGGGGCCCAGGTCCAATTACAGGTCAAGTATACCACTGGTCTTCTTCCGATACCAAAGAAGCTGGGTGTGCTTTTGACACCAGGAATCCCTCTTCTCTGGGGTTTCGTATTACTTCCCCGTAGTGGCTGCCTCGGCGGGTCCTCAGATGTCACCTCATCAGAGCAGCCGACCAGCTTTCCCTTGGTCTCCCTTCCTCCTCCCTCGGGCCTTCTCCTTCTTCCTCTCCGTCACCAGTATCTTCCTCTGCCTTGCTCTCCTTCCCCCTTCCAACCCCGCCTTTTTCCCTTTTATATGATGTGCAGCCTCTCGCTGGTCTACTGCCACCCCCTCCCCAGCTGCTACCCATGAGCCCTGAGTTATCACCTCCTGATTCAGGGTCCTGCTGTCTGTCCATTTCACGGGCGGGATCCCAACCTCCCTCAGCCTCCTCCTCCATCCTTTGACACATCCCCCTGGCCAAGAGGTTGGGTCCCACGTCAACCAGCCACGGGCCCTGCTGAGAAAAGAAGTCAGCATTAGGATGATGAGCTCCTGAGCGGTGTTTAACCACAAACGCATAGGGTTGCAGAGCCAGATACCATCTAGTAAGTCGGAATTAGTATCCTTCATGGCTGCTAACCATTGTAACGGGGCATGATCTGTGTCCAATGTAAAGGTTCCCCCCCATAAGTAGTATTTTAAAGATTCAATAGCCCATTTCACTGCTAAAGCCTCCAGCTCAATGACAGAATATTTCCGCTCCGAGCTTTTAAGCTTTCGGCTCAAATAGAAATTGGGATTCTTCCCATCCTCCCATTCCTGCGAAAGTACTGCCCCCAGGCCCACCTCAGAAGCATCAGTATGTAAAATAAAAGGTTTTGAGAAATCCGGAGCTCTGAGGACAGGATAAGTTAATAACTTAAATTTGATTCTACGAAAGGCTGCTTGTTCCTTCTCCGTCCACTTAACTATCCTAGGGTTGCGTGCTTTAGTTAAATCTGTCAAAGGAGCTGCTAATGTTGCAAAATTGGGAATGAACTTCCTATAATACCCCACTAACCCTAAAAACTGTTGTACTTGTCGTTTAATCCTGGGCCTAGGCCATTGTGACAGTCGTGTCACTTTGTCCCCTAACGGTAAAATTTTCCCCTTTCCTACTTGATATCCTAAGTACTTAACCTCTCGCTGCACAATAGCACATTTCTCTGGATTCGCGGTCAAGCCGGCCTTTTTTAGTTCTACCAATACATGTCATAAATGCTCTAAATGATCTTCCCATGATTCACTAAATATAATAATATTGTCAATATAAGCAGCAGCGCAATCTCTGACTGGTTCTAAAACTTTGTCCATTAAACGTTGGAAGGTAGCTGCTGCCCCATGTAACCCAAATGGCATTTTCACAAAATGATATAAGCCCCAGGGTGTGGCAAAAGCCATTTTCTCACAATCTTCTGGTCTCAGTGCGATTTGCCAATATCCTTTGGTAAGTTCAAGAGACGACAAAAACTGCGCTTTTCCCAATTTCTCAATCAACTGCTTAGCCCCCGGCATTGGATAGGCATCAAACTTGGCCACAGCATTTAGCCTTCTAAAGTCTAGCTTGGGCACCAAGACTGGAGGACTACGCCATGCACTTTGGGACTCTACAATAACCCCTAATTTAAGCATTTTTTCTACTTCCTCATTTATTACTCTTTGCATTTTCCACGGCCATGGGCGAGCAGGTACCCTTACCACTTTTCCTGGCTCTGTTATAATTCGATGTTCTACTACTCGGGTGTCCCCTGGAATCTTTGAAAATACTGATGCAAAGGCTTTTATCAATTGCTTCACATCTGCCTCTTGTTGAGGAGTGAGGGGTGATTCAATAGGGACTTACACTGAAGTTCCTAACGGATCCCCTTCTGGGCCTAACTCTTCATCCCTTTTCTCCACCCTAAACTGTCCCTATAATACTTCTCGAGCCCTCCAGGCTTTTAATAAGTTGACATGAAGTACCTGTTTCCATCTTCCTAAATCTACTTCATAATCTGCTTGATTTAACCTTTTAGTAACTGTAAAGGGCCCTTGCCATTGAGCAAATAGTTTGGATGCTGCTGAGGGTAGCAATACCAATACCCTCTGCCCCACTTGAAATTCTCTAGGCCTCACTCCTCGATCATACCTCTCTTTCTGTTCTTGTTGGGCTATCCTTAAATTCTCCTGCGCTATTTGAGCAATTTCTCTGAGATTCTGCCTCATTTACAACACCTGTTGTAACTCTGATTGACTTTGCATCGGTCCTGATTCCCATTGTTCTTTGACCAAATCCAATATTCCCCGTGGTCTCCTCCCAAATAACAACTCAAAGGGAGAAAACCCTAGAGCAGAATGAGGCACTTCCCTATAAGCAGCTAACAAAGTGTGCCATTGCCAGGGGTGTCTTTGTACAAATTTCCTAAGCATCCCCTTTAGAGTAGCATTAAAACGTTCCACAGCCCCATTGGTCTGTGGGTGATAAATTGAAATCTTCAAGGGTTGTATGCCTGTCAACCTCCACACCTGAGCCATCACCTTACTCATACTTACTTAATGGCCCACCTGGAGGTCCTTTCCTTTGGGTCAATTGACATTGGGGACAGGATTCACAAAAATACTACCGGCCAACACTTTCCTCTGATGTCCCAACACAAACGGGGCCCAGGTACAATTACAGGTCGAGTATACCACTGGTCTTCTTCTGATACCAAAGAGGCTGGGTGTGCTTGTGACACCAGGAATCCCTCTTCTCTGGGGTTTTGTATTACTTCCCCGTAGTGGCTGCCTTGGCGGGTCTTCAGATGTCGCCTCGTCAGAGCAGCCGACCAGCTTTCCCTTGGTCTCCCTTCCTCCTCCCTCAGGCCTTCTCCTTCTTCCTCTCCATCACCAGTATCTTCCTCTGCCTTGCTCTCTCTCCCCCCTTCCAACCCCGCCTTTTTCCCTTTTATATGACGCGCAGCCTCTTACTGGTCTACTGCCAACCCCTCCCCAGCTGCTACCCATGACCCCTGAGTTATCCCCTCCTGATTCACATCTGCAGGGTCCTGCTGTCTGTCCATTTCACGGGCGGGATCCCAACCTCCCTCAGCCTCCTCCTCCACCCTTTGACACTATCCTATTCAATTTTTTCATTATAATTACTCCCAAATATCTCATCTTCTCTATCCCTAACTTTAAACCAGTAGTAATTTTTATTTTCCTCTTCTTCTTCCCATTTGGTATTTGAAAACAGTATTTCTGATTTTTGCATATTTACTGTAAGACCAGATAATTTCTTGAATTTCTCAATTATTTCCACTAATTTGCTAACACTTCTAAATAGATCTTGAGTAGTTATCAATGCATCATCTGAGACTAAATTTAATTTCAATCCCTCTGTACCAAAACAGTAATTTCTTTTTCATTCCTAATCCCATTTTCCAAAGGCTCTATTGCTAATAGGAACAATAAAGGGGAGAGAGGGCAAGAACAAATGGGTTCTTGAACAGATCAGACCAGGGGTCTCCTTGGAAGCAAAGATGAACAAGTTGAGACTATTCTACTTTGGCCTCATAATGAGAAGGCTCAGATCACCAGAAAAAAACAAAAATGCTAAGAAAGCTAGAGGGTAGAAGAAAAACCAGATGGATAAACTCGATCGGGGGGTGGGGGGCAGGTATGGACAAGGGCTTTCAGGTTCTGGGCATGGCAGTGGAAGATAGGGATTCTTGGAGATGTTTCAACCACAGGGTCATCCACAGGTTCACCAACTCGATGGAACCTAACAACAAGAAAGTAATTCAAGTGCTGGTACCTGCTGCAACTGCTGTGGCCTTGCACATTTTTGTGAATGTTGAGACAGAACAAGAGAAAATTATACTTTCTATGACAAGCTATCAATATGTATCATTCAGAACTAAAAATAACTGTGTGGGAAAGTAAGGAGTTAACTTACAAAATGTAACTATATGAGCAACTAATTAGTTTTGCACCTTGGAGCTTGACCTATAAACTATTACTCTTTAAAAATACTTTTCTGATTCTGAGTCTTTCAGAATACTAAAGCCTATTAGACAAGTATGAAGAACCAGAACTGTCCTCTATATTGGTATTTTAGCTGTTTTAATATAAGGTAAAAAGCAGGGTTCCAAGTACAGATAAGATTTCTCCACCAAATAGTGGGGTGAGACTCACCATCACCTCACTTGGATGGTGAGCTGCTAGTTGTTAAAAGTAAGTTATTTTTTCATTGTATTTGTAAATTTATACAGATTGAGTATCCCTTATTTAAAATCTGAAATTCAAAATGCTCCAAAATCCAAAATGGGTGGCTGAGATAATAACATCTTTGCTTTCTGATGCTTTAAGGTGTACAATTTTTTTTCATGAACAAAATTATTTTTAAAATATTGTAAACAATTACGTTCAGGCTCTGTGTATAAGGTGTTTATGAAACAGAAATGAATTTTGTTTGTAAACTTGGGTCCCATTAAGTCTATGGAAATATTCCAAAATCATCATCGTCATCGTCACTGCCACCACCACCACCATCCATCATCATCCAGAACACTTAGCATTAGCTTGTGCTGAGAAATTGATATTTAGTGGTCATATTGGTGTAATTTGCTTGTAGATGAAGTTTAGCCTGGGACTGTGGATGAGAATAAGTTAAAACAAATCACAAAGCCAAGGAGGCACATTTTTCTTGAATTCAAGAAGACAACAGTGTGTTTCAATTGAGGCAAATCTTGGTAGACTAGATTTGGCTAGAAAAAAATATATATACAAATCAATTGCAGAGTCAGGACAACCAGTGGAGACAAGAAGATTCCCAAGGAAAGAATTAAAGCAGTGGAGAAATAGTTGAGAGGACTGGACTATCCTCTCAGTGAGATATTGTTTGGATATAGAATTTGGATAAAACAGGGGGAAATCTAGTTAAACATGTATTTATATCTAACTATATTATTTCTGTATTGCACATAGGAGTTTTCTCTCTCATTCTTTAAATACCTGAAATGTTTTTGTCTCTTATTTTTTGAGGGCTCCACCTATGGTCTAATATCAGTTTTCTATATTGCACAAATTATATATCTGAAACATAGAGATGGTAGAACCTAGTTTGGTAAAGACACTCAGAGAAATACAGATGTTGGAAGGAACAAAAATAGGAATGAAAGAACCAAAAAAAGTGTAGACATATAATTGTTCCTGTTTGTTATTCATCCATGAGTTGGTCCATTGCCAGCCTGGGAGAACAAAATTGATGGCAAACAAAATGCATATGTACAAAAGCTACCATATCTGAATTTCTTCATAACATGAAGAAACAAGCTTTGCTCCCACTACAATAGTATCTCAATTTTCTCTTTAGTGAGAATGATGGGCATTATTCCATAGAAATAAACAAAATGCACCCTTAGTATCCACTGGGGTTTGGTTGCAGGCCCCATCCTGGATATCACAATCCATGGATGCTCAAGTCCCATTAAATAAAATGGCAGAATAAAATGGTGTCCCTTACATAAAATGACAAAATCAAGGTTTGCTTTTAGGAATTTATATTTTAAAAAACATTTCCAAGCCAAAGATAGCCAAATCTATGGATAAAACTTCCTTGGATATGGAGGGCTGACTACACAGTTTCACAGTTTCTATATACTCAGAAAAAAAATGAAAGCCATGCCTTCTTTTTGCTGTTTTTGCTCCTCTCTCCTTCCAGAGCAAGTTGAGGTTACAAGAGTAATGTAGAAGGGAAACAGCCCTGTGCACATTTCTTGCCCTGGGTTTTGTTCCTTGTTCATTTTGAGCATGATTACCCCAACATTCATTCAGACAGATTGTGTTTCTACATTTGTTGCATTGACTACAGTCTGTCCAGTGCACATTCTTCAATGAGAGTATTCAGTAGTTCCTCCCATCAATCCATCCTACAGACCAAATAGATGCATCTGTACACAGCCTTCCCTTGAGGAGTTCACCAGCCAATTTTAGCTGATAATGCCAAGAAATAGCAAAGGAAGCAGGAGAAATGAATTCCAAATTCCACAGAAGCTGTTCAGTGGCATAGATTTGTTGTGTGAAGCTTCTGTTTTGGCCAGAGTCTTGTGCTATAGTACAATAAACATGAGGGGTGTTGTGGGCTTGACTGGAAGATTACATTGACACCTACTATTAAGTCCCCATGTCTTGGCACGAGCATATACAATCAGGAAATTTCCAGCTGCCATAGAGGAATAAAGCAGAATCACAACCCCATGTGGCAGTGTCTAGATGACATCACATTTAGCAGGCACAATAGAGAAACATTTTTAGAAGTGTTGTGTCTGGCACAGCTCTCCTTGACGGGCATGAGTGTGTAGCATGTAAAATCTAAAACCTGCTGGAGTAGAAGCTAAAAGCTGTTATCCAAGCTGTCATATCTGTATTACAGTATGTAAAGCTATTTCCTGACAAGAAAATTGCAAAAGCTTCCTGGCTAGTAAAATGAAGCTTCCCTCTTTCCCAGTGACCAATCAATAAATGCAGTTTTGGTCACGGATGGTAGATTTATAGCGTATTCTTCCTGCTCACCTTTGAAACAAAGATTTCCATATCTATACCAAAAGTGAAGAATAATAATGAAATTAAAATCTTGCTTTTAATTCATATTTTAAATATTCAGGATAACTGGGATCATCAATACTATTGTTTTACATTGTTTTATAATAATAGGTCTTTAGTGATTATATGCATAGAAGTGATACAGGATGAATATATCTTATGGTACCTAACAGCTTGCTGTTTCAAAGTACAGTTAAATGTCTTTTGAAACAGTCTCAGCAGAACCTATTGTTAAGTCTGCACAAGTCTCAGGTGTAGCTCATTTCTTCTTTCATATTAATAATGATTTAAGAAGATCAGACAAGGAGGCTTAAATTAGAGCTAGATTTGAGTTCCTCTGATAGAAAAAAAATAATTTCTCTAACATTTGCAGCTAAGAAAAATGAAGTGTGAAAGCAATCATCTAACCTCCCATGGTCAAAACCAGATGTTGCTGTCATCAAATAAGCACTGGAGTATGTAAATGATCACAGATACTGTAGCTCTCTTGATGTGCAGATTCTCTAGAGTTAAACTCTTTCTTTCCTTCCTTCCTTCCTTCTTTCTTTTTTCATTCCTTCCTTTCTTGAAACAGGAAAGTTATATTAGTATCTACAGAACTGGGAATGAATTCACTCTTTGTCTCAATGAGTTCTACAGAACTTACTCCCATGCAAGCATATTAAACTGAGTGGGACATCTTTCTCAGGAAACATGCACCGGATCATGCTATCAGTCCAATATATCCATGTCCCCAATTACATTCATTAATTTTCTGTATCAGTTCTGCATCAATGCATGGACTTTGATCTATCACTACCACGCACCTCATCCTGACTATGTTGACTTCCTGGTTTTTGTTGAGACAGCATATATAGTGAAATGCTACTACATTCATCTATAAACTATAACAGTTCTTTTTGTTACTGAGATAAAAATTGAAAATAGACTCTTTTTGAATGTTAAATCTTTTTTACCCCATAACGTGTTCAGTTAATTAATTTCCCTGACTGGTTTATTTATAGGAAAATATCTATGCAACTGTATAGCCTTTGGTCTACAAAGGAAAAGAAGGAAATAGTTCTACTTTCTGTTTACTAATTTACTAATTTACATAGTCAAAGCACTTCTGAGAGATTGACCTGAAATGCACAGGCCAAATAAAATGGCTTCTGGACTTGTTGGGGGTGTGGCATTTAGATGACACACACCCCTAAAGTGGCTAGAAACCACACCAAGGCCAAGTTAGGGAGCTAAAAGCTGGCCCAGAAAGGAGTGTAGATAATCTGGCTTCTGGCAGCAGCTGGTTTTGGACTGCAGCAGTGGCCCACTTTGGAAGTGGGCTGTGCAGTCACCACAGTCTCAGCCATCTTTATAGGCCATCTGCTTTGCATCATTGCCATCCAACCTCGGCTTAAAGACCCCCAAAGAAGAGGTTCTGCTTAGTTCATTCTCCACAGAAGTCTATTTAAATGTTGAACTCCTGTTACTGTTAGGAAGTTCTTCCTAATATTTAGATGGAATCTCTTATTTATTTATTTATTTATTTATTTATTTCCTGCCTCTCCAACAGGATTGAAGTGGCTTAAAACCACAATAAAAGCATACAATATAAATAAATCTCACTATTCCCTCTTTCCTTATATATACAAACTAATAAAATCACCATAATAATAGTAAAATATAAGTTAAATCACTAAAAGACTTCATTAAAACAATCTGAGACGGGAAAACAGAATATCTTGGGAAAGTCAGTAGGGAGTCATTGGAAAAATGGGGTGATCAAGTGAATTATTCAGGGAATCCCTTTGAATCCATTAGTTTGCTTCCTCATGTCTGCAGCAACAGAAAGCAAACTTGCTCCACCCTCATAAAGTTAAACATACCCAAATTTACATACCAAATAAAGAAACAAAAATAATGATCATAGAGAATTTACATAAATTCATCCTAGTCAATGAAGAAATAGAAGTAGTAAAAGAGTTCTCATACTGGGATCAGACATTGATAGGAACAGAAACTGCAGCCAGGAAATCAGAAGAAGATGAAGAATGGGGAGGGTGGCTATGAAGGAACTAGAAAAGATCCTAAAATGCAAAGACATACAACTCAACACAAAAGTCAGAATCATACAAGCCATTATATTCCCTATTACAATGTATGGATGTGAGAGCTGGACAGTCAAGAAAAAAGAGAGGAGGAAAATCAACTCATTTGAGATGAGGTGCTGGAGAAGAGTTCTGAAGATTCAATGGACAGCCAAATGGGTCCTAGAGCAGATCAAGCCAGAAATATCCCTAGAAGCCAAGATGACAAGATGACTTAGATTGTCATACCTTGGACACATCATGAGAAGGCACAAATCATTGGAAAAGACAATAATGTTAGGAAAGGTGGAGGGAAGTAGAAAGAGAGAAAGGCCACATTCTAGATGGATGGACTTTATTAAGGAGGCCATGGGTCTGAGTTTGCAGGAACTAAGCAGAACAGTGGAGGGTAGGGAGTCCTGGAGATGTTTCATTCACAATCGCCATGGGACAAGATTGACTCAAGGGCAGTTAAGAACAACAACAACAACAAAAACATACCCATCTCCCTAAGCTATTATATGTAAGACTTCATTTCCACACCATTTACCATCTTGGTCACATTCCTTTGGAAAGACTCCAGCTTTTCAATATCCTTCTTGAATTGTGGTGCTCAGGACTGGACACAATATTCCTACTAAGGTCTGACCAAAGTTGAATAGAGTGATACCTTGACTTCCCTCAGTCAGGATGTTATATTCTTGTCAATGCAGCCTAGAACTGCATTGGTTTTTTTTGGTTGCCAAGTCATACCACTGACTCATGTTTTACTTTTCATGTTAGCACTTCACAAAAGAAGAGGGGCTTAAAAGTAAAAGGCTAGGGAGAGACGAAACTCAGAATTTGCTAGGGTTGTTTTTTTCTTAATTGCTATTGAGACTCGTTATTGGCCATCTTTCCAAATTGTAGCAGATGGGAAATCTTCAGGAAAATATCTACCATTTTTTACAAGTCATCATTAATTCAAAGCATTTGTAACAATGATCTCAATAGAATTCCCCCCTCCCCCCCGAATATTTGCATATTGGACTCAGTGGAAAATCTTAGGGGCTAAACAGACAACCCCTTTGGAGAGGCCTACTGTCGCCTCTATCAGCACCGGATGAGGGCCATGACAACTACATACCGTGGCTCCAACCCAACCTTTCCCTGCTCCTTTTTGCACTCGGGAAAAGACACCTTTGACACCGTGGCAGAACTTTCCAGCACTCCTTTTGGCACTGCATCATCTGGATGCAGCACCAAAGGAGTGCCGTGACACCACCCACCCTGCACTTGGGAGCATGGCATGATGGCAGCATCAGTGCAGTGTTGGGGAGTATGGAGTATGTTGTGCAGACATCATGCCCCCACTCTGCCTGAGGCTGGCATATAACGCCAGTCTATTCAGACTCTTAGTAAACATAGGAGTTTATCAGATGGGAGGAATTTCTCTTTATTTCGAATGGAGCCAATTGGAGCCAATTCGAATTCACATGAATTCGCTAGTTTAGCAAATTTACATGAATTCCAATTGCATTCAGAATGCATTCAGAATGACTTCCCATTACCTGAAAATGACTGCCCATTGCCCAAAATTGTGTGAGATGCTTTAATATGAAATAATGTAAAACCCATGATTGTGTTCAGAATGACTTCCCTTTTGCCCGAAATTGTGTGAGATACTTTAATACGCAATAACGTGAAACCCCATGATTGCGTTCGGATTGCCATTAGATTATACTTCCAATTTCCGCCATCTGATAAATTCCATGCACAGAATGTGCCTGCCAATCCAGTTTTTCAATCCTGTATGTCCCTAAATACATTCATTTCCTATATTATGTCAACTCATACGCCAGCTATGGAATTGCATCAGTTTTGGTTGACAGGTCTTTAATGTTTGGTTGACAGATCTCTAAAGGTTGTAAACCATTATGCAGCACAGGATGTGCTGGGAAGAAAGAGAGGTGCACTGTGATTAACAACTCTAACAATGGAATGCTTTTCTTTCTGCTAGTTCCAGCAATAATATTCCATATAAAAACAAAATACTCTTGCACCAAGACAGATTAAATTCAGTATTTCAATTCATGTTTACGTTGACTTGCTGATTTTTGTTAGATTAGCATAAACAGTGAGATGTTCCTGTAAACTACAATTGTGGGAAGATGAAATGGTCTCCTTTTTTATTAGCTCTGTTGGTCCCATAACACATTCAGTAGATTCATTCCTATGCTTAGTTTATAGCAAAATATTCCAAATGTCAAAATCTTGACAAAGTGCTGCTCCAGATTACTCCAGAAGCCTGACAGCTTCTTGATGGCTAAGGATCACTTCATTTACGACATACACATGTTAAAGCCCAAATGAGTGAGTTTGACTACAAAATATGTCATGTCATAGATCAAAGATTATAAAGAAGGGAAGCTGATATAAAGAAGTTGGAACTTTTCTAATTTAAACACCTTGCATACTTCTACTCATTCATTGCTTACAGTAGTTAAACATGTAGGCTCAAGATATACTTAGGGGGGAATTAACAAAAACTGTGCATCATGCTGCTTCTACCAGGATGTAATTGATGGGCAGGTAATGAAATTGCTGATGCACCTCAGTTTTTTTTTAATGTATCATAAAATCACAGATACTATAATGATATCAATGTTTTGTTTAGTTTTATAAGCGGCCCTTTATAAACAGAAAAAATATTGCAATATAAAAATACTGGACGTCATCCAAGTAAAAGTAAGCACTTCTAAGCCACATGTCCCCATAGTCCTAGGTTAAGCAATTCTCATTTCAACAGTGGAGTTAATCACATGCTTAATCAATGTATCTCAAGGGTTATTTTTTCTGGATTGTGCCTATTCATTATAAATTGTGCAGCCCTTCAGATGCTGTTCAACTGCAGCCCCCAGCAGCCTTAGCCACCCTCGTCAATAATCAGGAATGCTGGGGATTATAATCCAACAACATCTTGAAGGCCACACAATTGTCATCATGTCATAAATGAACAGATTTCAAAGATATGCTACAACCATAAACATATTTTAAGCTCATTGTGTGTTAGGGGTCTTAACTATTTATCCAAGCTGAAGAGCCAAACAGAAAAACTTTAAAAGGAGAAAATGAGATGGGAAATCAAAATATTTTCCTGAGAACACTCCTTTACATTCTCTTGGCATTTGAACACGGTACTTACAAGGAAACCCTCAGTGGATAGTAGAAAACAAATGACAGAAAAGGCAACGATGTAGATCATAATGCAGTCAATGTGTGTTGGGTAACAATAGGGATACACTGTGGTTAACAGCTCTAACAATGAAAGGCTTTTCATTCTGCTAGTCCAGGCAGTAATATTCTTTATAAAAAAAATTTTTGCAGCAAGACAGATTAAATTCTATATTCAGAATACTCTCTGGCTTTTTTTCCGCTAACAAAGATTCAGGAAAGACTCATCCCACACTTTCTACAAGTACGCTGATAACTAAAAAGGCCAACCTGAAATAAACAGCTCCGGTTGCAGAGAGCGCAGCAAAAAGTCTCCTTGGGTGATGTTTCCAAGTTGTAGTTCTTTCTGCATTGTCGTTTCTCTTTGAGACTCGTTTGACATGAGTTCTCCAAAGAGGCTGCAGTATTGTGGATAGTGCGTCTCCATGCCTCCCAATGTGAGGCCAGGGCAGACCATTGTTGGTGATTGATTTGGGCAAGCTTGAGATGTTGTTTCAGGGAGTCCTTGTATCTCTTCTTTGGTGCGCCCCTCTTATGCTGACCCATGGCGAGTTCACCGTAGAGTACTATTTTAGGGAGGCAATGGTCCTCCATCCTAGAAACGTGCCCTGCCCAGCTGCTTTCTCAGTAGCATGGCCTCAATGCTGGTGATCCCTACTTGCTTGAGGACAGCAACATTCATCACCTTGAAGTTTATCATATGGGAGCAATTTCTCTCAATTTCGAAAGAAATGGAAGTGAGGCCAGTTCGGAACTGAGTAAATTAGCCAGTTCAGCGAATTTATGTGATTGCGTATTGACACCGCATTGTGTTCAGAACTGCCCGAAATTGCCTCCCAGTGCCCAAAATTGCATGTGATAGTTTCTCACGCAATCACGCGAAACCCCATGATTGTGTTCGGAAGGACTTCCCTTTGCCCAAAAATGTTACTTTCACGCAATCACGCAAAACCCCATGATTGCATTCAGATTGCCATTGGATTATACTTCCAGTTCCCTTGGTGTGATAAACTCCATAGTCATTTCAGTGTATATTTAGGATTGTGCATATTCAGCGCTGATGAAAGCGTTCAAGGAGTTGTAGATGTTGGCGATAGATGACCCATGTTTCACACCCATAGAGGAGAATAGACAGTACAATGGCTCTGTACATGCTGGTTTTTGTGCTTCGCCTCAGGTGTTTGTTACTCCAGACTCTTTTGTGAAACCTTCCAAATGCACTATATGCCTTTGCTAATCTATGATTGATCTCTTTATCATAGAATCATAGAATCATAGGGGCTGTACAGATCACCCAAAGGGGGCAGACTGTAGGCACCCAGAGAAGCGCTGGAATGGGGCCAGGGCTGTCTCACTGGCAGACCCGGAGGCCCCATTCCACCGCTTCTCCAGGACACAGAGAAGGGGGGAAATGCCCCTTCCCTGCGGCCTGGAAAGGGCTGTCCAGACAGCCTGACCTAGAGAGGACAGGGAGAAAGGGGCTTCATGGCCAATTTCTCCCTGCTTTCATTCCTGCAGCAATCTAGTTGCCACTGAAATGACACGTGGCCTGAAAAGGAGCTACGTTTTGGAGCTTCTTTTGGCACGACTGAAAGGGTGCCCTAGGCATAATCCAGCAGTGCCATGATGTCAGGCACATGCTGTGTTGGCTAAACGAGACATACGCCATGACATAATCATGGTGCACGTGTGTGGACGGCACGCAAAAAAGATGGCACCGTCCATACGTAGTTGGGCTGTGGAGGGTGCAAATGCTGCACCCTCCCCAGCCCTACTCACGCCCTGGTGATGGCCCTTTGGAGCCATCTGTACCAGGCCATAGAGTTGGAAGAGACCACAAGGGCCATCCAGTCCAACCCCCTGCCATGCAGTAACCCCCATCAAAGCATCCCCAACAGATGGCCATTCAGCCTTGGTTTAAAGACCTGTAAGGAAGGAGACTCCACCACACTCCGAGTGGGAGTGTGTCCCACTGTCAAACAGCCCTTATTGTCAGGAAGTTCCTCGTAATGTTGAGGTGGAATCTAGTCTCTGGGTCAGCCGAAAACAAGCTTGCTCCCTCCTCAATATGACATCCCTTCAAATATTTAAACATGGATATCATATAGTAATAATAATAATAATACATTTTATTTCTAGTCCGCCCCTCTGAACAAAGCAATTGGGGTGGATTACAACTGAAGTTAAAAACATAAAAGATTAAAATATTCCCATCCATCCCCACCTCTCCCCTTAAAAAAGGATTAAATCAAACTATAGATTAAAACATACAATAAAAACATGTGCAATGGGTTAGGCCAAAAATGCCTAGACAAGGATTTCTAGCTCTAGTAGAGAAAGAGCACATGGGTGGAAGTTGGGGAGATCTATACCCTGATTTGGAGCCGGGGGTATTAACTAGTGTCTGGGAAGGCCTGCCGGAAGAGATGTGTCTTTAAGGCTTTCTTGAAGCCAACGATGGAAGTTATAAGACGCATCTCATCCAGCAGGTCATTCCACAACTTGGGGGCAACTGCAGAAAAGGCCCTCTGGGAGGTCTGCACTAACCTGGTCTTCATGGGCTGTAGTAGGTTCCTCCCAGAGGACCGGAGCGTGCGGGGGGGTTCATACGGGAGGAGGCAGTCCCTTAGATAAGATGGACACAAGCCATGTAGGGCTTTAAAGGTTAAAACCAACACCTTGTACTGTGCCCGGAAACTGATTGGAAGCCAGTGGAGAGCTTTAAGCACAGGTGTTATATGCTCTCTCCTGGATGTTCCTATAATAAGTCTGGCTGCCATGTTCTGGACAATTTGTAGTTTCCAGGTTAAGCACAAGGGTAGCCCTATGTAGAGTGCATTGCAGTAGTCCAACCGTGAGGTTCCCAGAGCATGTACCACAGTTTCCAGGTCCCTCATCTCTAGGAAAGGGCACGGCTGGCATATCAGCTGAAGCTGATAACGGGCACTCCTGACTGTCGCGTTCATCTGACTAGTCATGTGAAGCGACAGGTCAAGAAGTACCCCCAGACTGTGAACAGAGTCCTTTGAGGAGAGTGTGACTCCATCGAGGACTGGAAGTTGTATTCCCAGACCTGGTTTCAGGCCTGTGACCGTGAGTGCCTCCGTTTTGTCTGGATTTAATTTCAATTTGTTTTCCCTCATCCAGTCCATTACCGCCACAAGGCAGTCATTTAGTGGAGAGACACCATCTGAAGTCTGAGCCAATGATCTGGTCATGGAGAGGTATATCTGAGTGTCATCAGCGTACTGAAGACACTGAGCTCCATGCCTCCGAATGACCTCACCCAGCAGCTTCATATAGATATTAAATAGAATCGGGGGCAGGATGGCGCCCTGAGGAACGCCACAATTAAGTTCAGTTTTAGAAGAGCAACTGTCCCCAAGCCTCACCCTTTGATACCTACATGAGAGAAAGGACCAGAACCACTGGAGCACGGTGCCACCTATCCCCAACTCTCTTAGTCGATTCAAAAGGATGGCATGATCGATTGTGTCAAAGGCCGCTGAGAGATCCAAGAGCACTAACAGGGTCACACTACCCCTGTCGATGCTCAAGCGGAGGTCGTCAGTCAGAGCAACCATGGCTGTCTCCACTCCAAATCCTGCCCTGAAACCGGTTTGACATGGATGTAGAGAATCGGTTTCATCCAAGACGGCTTGGAGTTGGGAGGCGACTGCTCTCTCGATCACCTTGCTGAGGAAAGGCAGCAAGGACACTGGTCTTTAGTTGTTCCTGTCCAGGGGATCAAGAGAAGGTTTCTTCAGGAGGGGCTTCACGGCCGCCTCCTTCAGAGAAGATGGAACAATGCCTTCCCTGAGATACTCATTGATCACATCCTGAAGGAATCTTCTCAATGCGTCCCCACCCAAGATGTCCCTGGATCGAGAGAGCAAGTCATCTTCCTCACACATCCAAGGAGCTTGTCCACATCATCGGTACTCACAAATTGAAATTCATCCAGTAAACTGACAGCAACGGAACAAAAACAAAACAAACAGCTTCATTTATATACCTCTTCATACCGCCTAAGCAGTCTCTAAGCAGTTCACAACTGCAAGCTACTTGCCCCCAACAATCTGGGTACTCATTTTAGCGACCTTGGAAGGATGCAAGCCTGAGTCGAACTTGAGCCCTTTTGCTGGTCTTGGACTCGCAACCTTATGGTTTTGAGTGAGTGGCTGCAGTACAGGCATTTAACCACTGGACACCTCACCAATGGGCACTGAACAAATATTGGCGTCCAAGTCGGCTCTGATCCGAGAGATTTTGCCTGCAAAATGGATATTAAACACCTCACAGCAGGCTGTCGTGGGTTCTAGTCAGGGATTTGGCACAGGAGGTACTTGCGTCAGCTCCCCCACCACCCTGAACAGCTCTGCTGGGCGGGACTCTGCACACGTGATACATGAAGAGCAGAGAGATCTCCGTGCTGCACGTAGGGCCTTACCATAGCTGTGAAATGCAGTCTATAGCAAGCTCTGTCGGATGGCAGGCGAGTCTTTCGCCACTCGCACTCTAGTCGTTGTCCAACCCACTTCATCTTCCTGAGATCGTCTGTGTACCAGGATTTTTGATTCGGAGCAGGTTGGAAAGGATGCTCAAGAGCAATTGTGTTGATAGCCCTGGAGACATCACATATCACCTCTTAATCTTCTCTTCTCCAGGCTAAACATTTCCAGCTCCCTAAGTCTTTCTTCATAGGGCATGGTTTCCAGAACCTTCACCATTTTAGTCGTCCTCCTTTGGACATGCTCCAGTTTCTCCACATCCTTTTTAAATTGTGGTGCCCAGAACTGGGCACAGTATTCCAGGTGGGGCCTGACCAAAGCAATGTAGAGTGGCACTATTACTTCTCTGGATCTAGACACTATACTTCTATTGATGCAGCCTAAAATTGCATTGGCCTTTTTAGCTGCTGCATCGTACTGTTGACTCATGTTCAAGTAATGCTCTACTTGGACTCCTAGTTCTCTTTTGCACATAGTTTCATTCAGCCAGGTGTCCCCCATCCTATATCTGTGCATTTCATTATTCCACCCTAAGTGCAGTAACTTACCTCTCTCTGTGTTGAATTTCATATTGTTAGCTGTAGCCCAGCTTTCTAGTCTATTCAGGTTATTTTGAATTTTGATCCTGTTCTCTGGGGTATTAGCTACTCCTCTGAATTTGGAGTCTGTAGAGATGATGCTTCTCAGTTAGGTGAATGGACTTAAGCACAGATTTGCCTATGGTGACATGGGTGATAGTGCTCTTCCTGTGCTGGAGGTTGGTAGAGAACTTCTGTTTTCTTCAGGCTGACTTCCAGCCCAAAGAGCTCTGCAGCCGTTGCAAAGCAAGTTCTTGGGCACTGCAGAGCTGCTTCTGTATGGGCAACAAGGGCAGCATCGTCGGTGAAAAGCAGCTCATGGACTACATAGTTTAGGGTCTTTGTGCGAGCCCTCAGACATCTTAAGTTAAACAAGCTACCATCAGTACAGTAACATATATAGATGCCGTCTTCTTATTCGAGATCTGCTGAAAAAGATAGTAAACAGAGTTGGAGCGAGAGTTCAGAATAAACCAGTGAACAAAAATGTAGGAGGAGTATTTTGTGAAAACCTTTGTTTACTACAAAACGCAACACTTCATGGGGGGCTTAAAATGAGATAAAAATGAGATAAAAATGTTCAGCCTTTCAGAATAAGGGGAGGTGACATTTGGAACTGTTCTTTAATGTAATCACATGAGCAAATCTATGGTGCGATACAGATGGCCTAAAAGAGCCATCTCTGCAGTGTGAGTAGGGTTGGGGAGCGCGCAGCTTCCACACACTCCTCAGCCTACCGTGTATGGATCCATTTTTAAATCACACCATCCATACATGGGCACTCTGGTGACGTAATGCATGTGCCATGTCCAAATGGACCAAATGAATCATCACACGCATTACGTCACTGTGCCTCTAGAGGGCACATGGGGCGCCCTTTCAGTGATGTGGGAAAGAACTCCAAAACAGAACTCTTTCTGCACATGTGCATCACTGGTACGGCCTTTACATGGCCACGCCAGCAATGCAGAAGAGAAAGGGGCCGGGCGGCCCCTTCCTCCTCTTCCCTGCACATGCCGTGGTGTCCTTGAAGTCCCAAGGACACTCTGTTCCACACTGTGGGGAAGCGGCATTTTGCTATGAGGCCTATGAGGCTGCCCTGGCCCCAATCCGGCATGGGAAGGGGCACCCAGGGACCACCCTTTTTGAGCAGTCTGTAAAGCCCCAATATGCCTACACATTATCTTGAACAACCCTTTTATAAATCCAAGACTTCTGAGCTCCACCTCTATTGTTTACATCCAAGCCCTTATATACAACTGCATCTGCTCAGACCCAAAAGAGAGACTCAAAACCTTTGGATTTACAACAGGCATTTCTAAAACTATAATATCCATCTAAGGAAGTGAAGAAACAAGGCAAGATTAATACCCAGGAACCATCCACTACAAGACAGATCAAAAACATAAAATGACAGAACATCCTAGTGGCCATTTACAATCCCCTGTTTCTCCTAAGACATCCTCTGAAAATAAGACCTAGTAGAGGTTTTGTTGAATTGCTAAATATAAGGCCTTCCCTGGAAGTAAGACCTAGCAAAATTTTTGTTTGGAAGCATGCCGATTTTTTTTGTTCAGCCATAAGTGTAAATTCTTCTCCATGGAAAAATAAGACATCCCCTGTAAATAAGACCTAGTGCATCTTTGGGAGCAAAAATTAATAAAAGACACTGTCTTATTTTCGGGGAAACATGGTACTCAGCAGAGATAACTCAAGCACAGAATTCAAAGTTCAGACTTGATTTGCTCTAGGGTACATTTATTTGTCTTGTTGGCATTCCATGGTTCAGTTCTATGGCACTTTTATGTTACAATGGAAACTGAACATAAATGCATGATAGGATTACAAGTTGCCTTCAAAAACATAATTAAAAGATGTTGGTATTTTATATTGATTGGGGGAAATGTAGAATTGTTCCGCGTATTTACTTCCTAATACAAAGTGGCATATCCTTAGCAATTGCTCTCTAGAAGCCATGATGACTAAACTTAGGCTGCTGTACTTTGGCCTTATCATGAGAAATGGATAGACTCAGTCAAGGATGCCACAGGTTTATGTCTGCAAGACCTGAGCAGGGCAGTTGATGATAGGGGGACTTGAAGGGTTGTCATAAGTCAAAGTCAACTTGATGGGAGTTAACAAGAACAAAAACAAATTTTAGAACAACAATTCAGACAAGTATGAAAATGAACTGAATAGCAAGAACCTTGCAGGTTTTTTCTTGAAACAGTATGTGGGAAAATCAGCTAGTAAGTAACGGGGCACCACACCTCAGGTCTCAAATGCTTCCTTTCTCATCAAGCATCTTTCTTCACACTTTGAAGCTTCTCCCTTATCTACTTAACCATGGAGCTTGATACACCACAATCTTTACAGCCATTTCTCATGCCAGGCTTCTTTTTATAGCTCTTAAACCTTGCAGAGCTCCATATGTCTCATTAGCCTAATTGTAGTCTTCAAAAAAATATTGCTGCTTCCAAGTCTACTCATTTTGGTACAGATCCCCACTGTTTTCAGATTACATTAGTTGACCTCAAGAGCCTTTCCCCTGGTTTATGTACAGTGCTATAGCTACTGTCATCAATCACCAAACAGCATAAAAATCCAGCATTCACTGGAGAGGGAATATGGGATTTCTTTAGCCCAGTAAAAGTAAACTTTAGAATTGATTTCATGATGATTTTTAAAAGCACGGTGTAATTCAAATGGATTTTTTTAAAAAAAAAAAAAAATTAAATCTGCCTTTCCTGGAATACTTTATTTGTCAGGTCTAGGGTTAGAAAGTTGACTAATAGACACTGATGATGATAAATCAGTGTAGCACAGTTAATTTTCACAGAGTTGCATTGGACTAAGCTTTCCAGCTCTCAGCTAATATGGCTGAAAAGAACTAAATCCTTCTGCAGAACAGAGAATTAAGAAGTAAAGAGTTTTAGAGTAACTTCAGTTGGTTTTGAAATGGTCCTCCCTTGTTCTGTTGGCCCCCCCCCACACACACACACACACAAAGCTTACAAGATAAGTATTCACTCTTAACTTAGGAAACTGCAAGCCAGCTTCATGCTGATATCAGCATGAGTTTACCTAGAATGGGACTTTCCCATGCTCTGTGCATTAATGTAGAGACATCAAAGACCTCCCCCTCAGCTGCTTGTGTGAAGTTTTTTTTCCCTCCCACTGCTGGGTCCTTGCACTATTTGCCTTGTTCCATCTATAACAGTTTGACTATTATCTTCAGCCCTTGATGAACTCCTGCCTTCCAAAATACTGTCTTCCCCTCTCACATTACTCAGTTTAAAGCCCTATTATACACTGGACCCTTAGTATCCACTGGCGTTTGGTTCCAGGACCCATCATAGATATCAAATCCATGCATACTCAAGTCCCATTAAATACAATGGAATAATGGATTGATTGGTTGGATGGTTTGAATCAGTGGATAAAAAATAACATGGATATGGCTGTAAATACACTTCTATGTGAATTACATGAGAGAGATAGCTTCATTCTGTGGAAAAATTAAAATAGTTGGTATAATTTCTACTAAACTTGTTTAATCCCTGTGCTTGCAAAAGCATTCCCTTGCTTTTGACAGGTAGGTGGCATAGTTGACTGCTTTTCCTCCCCCATTTTTATACTGCCTCCAGTCATAATTTAATTACCTTTAGTTCTCTGCTTCTTTTTTCTTGTTCCTAATCTAAAACAGCAGCTTTGGCAATCAGTGATCAGTGTATTAAAATAAGACATCATCTTCCATTAGGGGAAATTCTTACAAGTCCACCAGGGTTAACTTTCTCACCAGCTCTAATTTGCAAGAGAAAAATCTCAACAGATACAAGAAATGAATATGCCTTTAGCATCCCATTAAGTAACATGAAGCCCCAAACATCATACTTCACCTAGTTGTCTGGGTTTAACTCAAATAAGCAGAAGCACTCGGCTGATACATCACCAGGCCATCACATCTATGCACATCCAGAATAATTCTACTTTCAGATAAATATTAATAATAAACACATATCATGTTATTGCTGTCATGTCATCTGTCCAAATCAGTTTCAGAATTCAACAACCTTTTGCCAGGTTACATTTATATATCAAGCGAATTTAAATTCATACACATCAGACAAGCATTTTCGACATAGTTTACAAATGATAATTCCCTTAAAATATGCTGTGGAGGCTTTACAGTTTTTGAAAGGCAAAATCAGCCTCTGTCTAAAGCTCAGAGAGTGGAGAAAGAATGCTCAATTAATGAAGCAGATGTGTTCCTGGACTTTACTCCTTTAATAGATATTTGGGTACCAGAGGCAGAAATAACAGAGGAAAAAAAATAGAAATAGGTTGTGTGGTTGAGGTTGTGGGTGTGTTCCTTCAGGTAGCCTGTTGAATTATGGCAACCTTATACATTTCATATTGCTTCATAGGAAATTTCATATGAGACCAGAAACATAGGTCCAAAACACATTGCAGAAATAATCCAATTTGAGACCACTTTAATTGCAATGGCTCAGTGCTAGAGAATCCTGAGAATGATAGTTTATGGCGGCACAGAGGTCTCTGATGGAGAAGGATAATGTCTCACAAGACTACTGTTCCCAGAATTCCCTACCATCAAGCCAGGGCAGTTTCAGCAAAGTGGATTATTTCTGGAGTGTGCTTTGGACCAGTCGCTAGATCACCACTATATGTTCTGCTTGCATAGGGCCTACATATTTCTAACTACATATTAATACCAAGCAATGTATACATTTGTGTGTGTGTTTGTGTGCGCGCGCGCACGCGCGTGTGTGCGCATGTGTGCATGTGCACCTTATTTCTTAGGGTTTTCTTAGACATGGAATGCTCAGAGTGGTTTTGCCAGTTCCTTCCTCTGAAATGTAGCCTACAGCATCTGGTGTTCTTTGGTGGTCTCCCATACATGTACTAACTACAGCTTAGCTTCCAAGATCAGACAGGATTTGGTGTCTCTAGGGTATTTAGATGCAGCAGTACATTCCTATGCCACACACAAAAAAGAGCAACATAGTTCAGTAAGGTTTTTTAAATCATTATTATGCAAAACTAACAATATGAACATTACTCAGTTTAAAGTTCAACTCAGTTGAAATAAGTAAACAGAAACATTTATAATCTTCTAGTGACCATTTGAATGCTTCTTCAAAACTTCTTTCACCAGCCTTTTCTTTTTAATTTCCACTTTGGTGACCAAACTTACAGATAGGTTGGTTTTGTTTTGGTTTTTTTTTTCATATGCCAGGGATAGTTGGAGAGGCAGGCTTATCTGATGTCTCTTTTTTCTATGTTTTGCTACCCAGTCATGTTCAAGAAGGGATTCTAGAGGTGATCACTGTTTATCTTGCCTAGTGTAGGCAGATACACCAGGCTACTGTATGACTGGCTAAAACAGAATCCTACTCTTTTTCAGATCAAGATGTATACTGCAGATATGCTGCTGTAATCTGACATAGAAAGTCTGTTTCTCTAGCTCCATATTCACCATCTTCCCAATTTCAATGTTGATTTTAAAAAAATAGGAGGCTGGATGAGGATTAAAGAAGGAAAGTTTCACTGTCAAAGGCTTTGTGAACTGAATCATGCCTTATTTTGATTTCATTTTTTTTTCTCTGCCTACAGTTTTTTGGGCAGGGAATTTTAAATTTTATATCAGATTGAACAGATTGAGTAGATTTCTTGCAACTGAAGTCAAGAAGTAATGGTGAAAGGCAGCCTTATCCCAAAATGTAAGTGCTTCCAGAACTCCATATTTGTGTTTTCATTCACACTTAACCATCATAGCACCAGTGGCTTCACTAGGGTTGGTGTCACCCAGCGCAGTAACTCATGGTATCACCCTCCCATTTCACACCACACAGACTCCTTAGTAATGCTTTTTTTGTGCTAATGTTATTCGTAAATCATAATTCCCATATACTACTGATTGTAATGCTAATAGTTGTGACATTAACAACTAGCAAAATTAAAAGTATACCTTCAAATTACAATATCATACACACAACCCAATTGTATTTACATTTACATAGTGAAGATTTGGTTAAAATGTGATATTTTTAAGAGAAAATTTTAAAAGAAAAAATTGAATTTTTTTTTAAAAATAAAATTTTGAAATTTGACATTTTATTTTCTTTAAATTCTGAGGCCTTTCCTTTTTCCTCCCACTGAGCCTCACCCCATTCCCACCATCTCTTAAAGCATTTTAAAGAGAAGCAGATGAATTCCACAACCTGTCCCCCCCCCCCCTCAAAACAAGGTGATTGAGGAGCAGTGGTGTCACCTGGTGTGGTCCACCCACCCTTAGTGATGTCACTGCATAGCACCATGATTTCACTTTAACTGCCATGGCTACATTTTATGGGACCATGGAATTTATAGTTTGATGCGGCACTAGCAGAGAATTCTAAATATTCCTTTCTAAATTAGTCTAGGTTGCGGGCTAATATTTATATCTGAGATCCTAGCTTCTAGTGGTGTAAAAAAAGATCTCATGCTTTCTGGTTTTCTAAAGATAATCATGACTTCTTAAGAACATGCCTGGACCCAAACCAAATATGAAAATATGGAAGATCTATATACAGCATGGATGCTGGGTAAGTTAACAATAGGGTCACCATAAGTCAGAAGTTACCTGAAAACAGAGCACCACCACCACCAGAACGGCAAACTGCAAATTCTTGGATCCCATAGGAGAGAACCATCACATTTAAAATGGAATCATAGAGCAATATGAGTGTAGTGTGGAAGGGGCCCAGGAATACAGAATGATATGCACCATAGAGCCGAGACACAAGGTTAAATTTCAGCTTCATACACTGCTCTAACCATGGTTTGCTGTTCTTTCTATTTGTTGTTTATTATTTAAACTATTTAGATATTTTCTCCCAGCACAAGGAAAAAGAGTAAGATTCACATAGAACCATCTTTCCCTTTGTTTCAGACATATTGAACAAGTGCTCTGTCTCACGTTTTTAAAGAAATTCTGTTATTAATTCTGAAATTATCAGATATTCCACATGCCTTAGGTCTGGTAATAAAATTGCCAGAAATAACCTGGATGGTTTTAAAGGCTTCGTTGTCAGGAAAAAAAAAATCATGCATAGAAGTCTACTCAGCTATACTAGCAAAAGTGAAGCCACAATCTGGGTAGAAAAATCTGAAACCTAAGTGAACATGAATACATACAGCTCAGTGTTAACTTGTAATATGGCCTTGCAGATAGGATCCCAAGTATGTAGTGATCTCATTGATGCTTCCATTCTATTACAGAAATGCCCTTCTTGCTACATACGACTTTAACTTCTGTTGTGGGGCCTTGTATTCCAGAGTGACATTAAAATATCCACTGACAGCAATCAGGGTTCCTGTATGAAATAGCAGATCCAAAATCAAACTTTTTAGACTATCTAAGGATCTGTAGCTATGGAAGCTATCATGAGCACCTGTTGTGTGTGTGTGTGTGTGTTGCCTTCAAGTAATTTCTGATTTATGGTGAATCTAAGGTGAACCTATCACGAGGTTTTCTTGGCAAGGTTCTTCAGAAGGAGTTTGCTGTTGTCTCCACCTAAGGATGTGAGATTGTGATTTGCCCAAGGTCACCCCTGTGGGTTTCCAGAGCTGAGCTAGGTTTTGAACCCTGTTCTCCAGAGTTAAATTCCAGCATTCATCCCTAGTTTTACTCCACTTTGCTCAACAAACAGCTCAGTAGCAATATTTTGTTTTTATACTTTGATCACCATGGAGAATTCAGTGACAAAATCTGAAAGGATGGACTCAGGTAATGTCATGGGGGCAGGCCTGGGTCAATTACAATTCCTCCGACTATGAGAATTCTCTCACTCCCAAAACTTTCTCATGTTCCCTCTTATTTTTCAAGACCATTCTCTTGTCCCCAAATTCCTCCACCCTTGCCCTTCAGAGTGGAGAAGAAGGGCCAGGCCCTAAGATCTGGGAAAGCTAATATCTATCTGTCCTCTCTATCTGTCTAAGGCACCAAGTCTGATGGGGGAGTCTACAAACGGTTCTCTGGTAAACCCCTCCCCATAACATGGAGATCCTCCCAAGTGATTTTACCTTATGGTAAAATTTAGTGGCAGACAACAATGGCACCACCCATTGACAGGTGGCAGGTGGCATTTTCTTCTTTTTGACGATACGATATAGCAATGCTATCCCAGGGAATTTGGGGCATTAAAGAGCATCTTTTGGGCCCAGCTGTTTGTGGGTGATTGGAGCATGACCTGAAAAAGAGTGGGTTGGTACCAAGAGGCAGTGGCATCGATGGGGGGGGCACAGGGTGTGTGGACCGCAACAGGTGATACCCTAAAGGGGAGTTGACACCACTACTACTCAAACACCTACATTTTTGACAGAAACAGGCTGTGGCATTCATCTGTTTCCCTTTAAAATGCTTTAAGAAATGGTGGGAGGGGGAGCGCAGTGGAAGGAGAACGGAATGGCCCCAGAATTTTTTAAAATTATAATTTCAAATTTCAAAATTTTATTTTTTTAAAAAAATGAAATTTTTGAAATTTTTATTCTTTATTTTCTTTAACAACATCTCCTTTTAACCAAATCTTCACTGTGTGAAGATACATTTAGGCTGTGCATATGATATTGTGATTTCAAAGTATAATTATTGCTAGTTGTTTATGTTAGTACTATTAGCATTACATTCAGTCATATATGAAAATTATGATTTATGAGTAACATTAGTACAAAAATCATTACTAATGATTCTATATGGTGTGAAATGGGAGGAGGTCGGGGGGGTGACATCATGAGTTAACACACCAGGTGACACCAACCCTAGTGACACCACTGCCAAGAGGAAATAGCAATGAGTCCTACTCGGCCATGGCAAAGGCCCCGTGGTTCTGCTGCACATTTATGCCAGTCCTGATTAATATTATTATATTTGGGGCTGGGTGTTGTTTGTTTCTTGGCAGCACCCTTGAATGAAGAAATAAATCCTTTATTATTCCTTGCAAATAAAAAGGAGATGCAATGAGCAACATTTAAAGAAACAATGTGCACTTATTGAGTGAGCAACAGCTATAAATCTGGGCTTGGGCATCTCACGTTTACCATTTATCATTAATCATATCCAGCCTACCATTCATATATTCAGTTTACAAAGTCAGCAAAACTTGTCTGCCTGGACTGGACTCAAAATCTATGTTTTTACAAAAGGAAATGAGTGTTGACTCTAATGTCTCTTCAAAAGCTGACATGTTTGCCTATGAAAAACAAATACCTTTACCTCAGCATTTATTACAGTTTTCCCCCACTAGACGTTTTGTTTTTTTGATGTGATACATATTAATCTGGCCTGAAAGCATTGTTATGAGTCTGGTTAACTTTATTCCTCTTTTCTTCTTCAAAATATGAAATTTCCCAGATTGTAATAGTCTGATAGTGCATTTGCACAGCCGAAATAGTGCAACTCGACCCCTTTAACTGCCATGACACTATCCAACAAAATCTTGGGATTTGTAATTTTGTGAGGATTCAGCAGTCTTTGGCAGAGAAGGATAAAGACCTTGTAAAACTACACATTCCAGAATTCAATAGGATGGAACTAAAGCACTTAAAATGGTGTCAAACTGCATTATTTCTACAGTGTAGGTGCACCCCAAGTCACACCATCCTGTTAGAGCACTTAATATTCTTGCATTCAAAGATGAATTCCAGATTCTGTATCTGTTTACTTAGAAGTAACCCTATTTAATTCAGTAGGACTTCCAGTTTAAGTGTTTTTGGGAGTGACATTTTATTCCTTTAAAAGCAGGTCAAGCAACAAGAGCTCCTTCCAACACACAGCTAATGTATGAAACACACAGCAAGACATTACCTCCCAGACATTACCTCCCAAACATGTTGAGAAGAAAGTTAGCAAGCTGGGCCTGTCTGTAGATAGTTGTATGCCTTTTCTTCATTCCAGCTGGCTCCCTAAAAGACATGTTTGCTCTCTAACTGAAAGACAGCAATGAAGAACAAAACATAGATGAACCAGAAGGCCCAAAGTGAGAGCTCTTTCTCACAGTCTCCATCATACAGTTCTAAACACAGTTAGAATTATTCTTCAATCATTTATTTGCAGCACCATTCTGATGTTTTAGAGATTTGACAATGTAATTGCCATTTTTTGTATGTTTTATGTGCCAACCCAAGCATACACTTAGCTTTCTAAATAGCACACTGAAGTAATCAACAAGGACATTTATACTATGTGCAAAGTATGAGAAATGAGTTCTGCCACTTCCTGAATCTATTTCACAAGAGGTCACCTTAGTGAGTGTTGATTGTTGAGTTCTATTGTTCTTTTTCAAATCACTAAATATTAAGCAGTAACTTGGATGAGAGAGATATACAGCTACTGACAGCTGGCTTTTCATTTTTGCTCAACCCTTATTAATTTCTTGCTTTCTGCAGATACTTCCTTTAATTTTAAATGATCTAAAGGACAAAAATCTTCAACAAGTCTTAGTCAACATGACTCATCATGGTTCCCATGTTCGTAAGGTAATGAAATCACTCAGGGTTTTAATGTGACCTTTAAATGAACTTTCCATGGTATTGAACTGGGGGAGAGGATTTTTGGCTACTTCCTTTGAGGTCTGAACTAAAGCCCAGACCAGATTCACTGCCCCAATGACATGAAAGCTACCAGCCACCACTGAATACAAAACAAGACCATTGCAACTATTGTCAATAGATTATTGAGTAAAATGGTACTTAGTTCCAAGATAGTAGTTTTAGGGCTTCAACATTACTTACATGTATAATTTTTATCAGCTCTTGGATCTATGCTATTATGCTATGCCTATGTTATGGGCTGTGTGTGAAAACAGAAATAGAAATGTAAAACTTTGTGGAGATGAGATGACAAGTTCAGTCATTGGGGGAAATGGACAGGAGGAAGGATCTTGCCTAAAGCCAAGCTGAGTAGATAATAATATGAATGAATACTGGAAAGTAATGAAAGAACCATAAAGGAGATGAGATGAACTGGCCAAGAAAGCCCTTAGTGGGTAGGTGGGCTTAGTTAGTGTTATAATGTGTGTAGTGTGCCAGGAAACCATTGTCTCTCTTCAGCCCACTGTTAATGGACTGGAGTTTGTGGATACATTCCAATTCTGCTATTTCTTTTTCCAATCTTCTTTTGCAGTTTTTTTCCCTTGTTGTTCATGGAGTGCTGTCCTGAGGTCCAAGATGGAAAGCCCAGGAAGACTGAAGTGTTCTGCAACTGATTTGTGTGTATTCCCATTCCTAACATCTGATTTATGTCCATTTATTTCTGACACAGAGACTGATCTCTTTGCCCAGTGTAGAGTGCTGAAGGGTATTGTGGACACAGGATGGTATATATTGCATTAGAGGATGATCAAGTGAAAGTCCCTCTAATGTTGTAAGTAATGTCAATAGGTCCTGTGATGACATTTCCTGAATAGATGTGTGGGCAGAGTTGGCATCTGGATTTATAGCAAGGTCTTGTACCTGTGTCTACGTCTATGTTGCATATTTTCCTGTAGGTAAATAACTGTTTAACGTTGGGAGGCTGTCTACAGGCAAGTAAAGGCCTGCCACCAAGTTCCTTTGAGAGAGCAGTGTTACTATCTCTTCTGTAATAGATTAGTACTGAGTACAAGCCTTGACTTGTTGATTTGTTTTTGTTTGTTTGATTGTTTGTTTTACTTCAAATGATCAGTAATGTACCTTGAGGAATACTTGTTGTAAGTGTCGGGTATACAGAACCCTGGTCTGCAGAGTCATAGTCCAATGCTCAAACCACTACATCACACTGTTTCTTGGTATAGAAACAAATAATAAAATAACTGCTCCTTCTGAAAATTGTTAGTCCAGCTAGTGACAGTTTGACTGCCTACATGTTCTTACACCTTTTAACAATTTTTTTAAAAAAACAAACAAACTAATTAAGTATACTAATCATGTCTGTTCATCATGTTCATAATTTGATGAACCAATGACTGAACTTTTGGAAAATGTTTTCAGTTAGTAGTCTTAATGTTCATGGCATGGATGTTAAGGATCTAAAAGTCTCTCCATTTTGATCTGGCTGAGTTTTTCCCAATCCCATCATATTTTCTTCCCATCCTGATTTCAAATTAGGGTGTGTTTTCTTCTGGTACTGAAATGTGCACACATTTTCATTCTTTTTTTTATTTCTAATATGTGCATTTGTTTCTGCAATCTACCTAATTTACACAACTTTAACTCATTGAGCAAAGAAATTTTATTTGTATTTTACCAATAATTCACATTGTAACCATTCACATATTTTAAATACACACACTGTTCACATTTTATCTCTCAGATGTGTTCTTAATTGTACTCACAGAGGAGCGGGCTAGAAATAAAGATTATTATTATTATTATTATTATTATTATTATTATTGCCTTTTTCTAATGAGGTGCATATTTCCTCAGAACTCATGGGAGATGTAGAAATGCCAACATTGTTGAGGTTATCAAGCATAATACAATTTCTCTCCCCCCCCCCCCCAAATTTAAATGGTTCCTGAAATAAGAGACCCTAACAAATAAATTCTATACATTTGGCCATCTTCTTCCTGCAGTAATAAGAAGAAAATTAATATGGGTGACAGGAAGAAAGTCAACCAACAGTAGCTTATATTTCTCTCTTTTGTACTTCCATCCAGCAAGTTAAATGGTATGTCTTTGGAGTAAATGTAGGGGATGAAGCAGAATTTATCTGTTAAAAAAAAAAGTTATATTAGACAGTTGACTGTGAAAGGAAATTACTGAAAAAAGAAGAAAACTTGAAAATAAGACAAGTGTATCATGAAAACAATAATTCCAGGAGACATTACACTGCAAACCTTTAATAATACAGAGCTAAGCATCAATAAATCTTTTCATTCAATACTTAGTAATTAAAATGGATTCATTCCAATTCTATATATGGGGACTTGCATCACTTTCAGGCTGTAAGCCAAAGAGATCAATCTGAAGGCTCTCTGGAGTTTTAAAATTCCTGAACTATATTGTCCTTTGTCTTGGCAATCATGGCTGCCATTATTTCTGTCCCCTTTTCTGGACTTTTTCAAGTGGTTGCAACTGTATGTGTCACAGCAAAGGGCTATATTTCAGTAGCAAAAACACTTGTTTTTCATGCAGAAGGGGAGGGCAGGGAAAGCCCCTGTCTGAAACCTGGGAGTGTATTTCCAGATAGTATAAACAATAATGAAGCTGAGCTAGATGGATCATTCTGACAAGGTACATAGAAGTTCCCTATGTTCTTATGGGAGCAGTGGTGTCTCAATAAAAAAAAAAATGCCCCCTTCATACATTCATAGTTTTAATCCACATCTGAAAGAAGCAATGGGACTGTTGTACTGAGCCCATACTTAAAGTCATGTGGTATCATGGCCCCATCTTCAAGCGCTAAGACCTACAGTATAAAACAGGCGTCACTTTGGTTAATTGCCCCTTTTTCATCCTGTAAGATCCTGCAGAGAGTTAGTGGCTGGAAGTGCTTTCTCCTTCCCTCCAAAAGAAACAAAACAAAACACAAACTAAAACTGCCTTGTTCTTAACACAAGGTCCATGTCATACAGCATTCTTAGGAGGACAGACCAGTAAAGAAGCACCACTACCCTTTCAAGAGGACGACATAAATAGTAGGGGAATCAATTTATTTCAGTCCATGTGATATTAGCTAGGATAAAAGGCTGCCAGAAGCTTCACACATTCCAGAATTGCCATTCAGTTGCCACTGCGTGTAGAAAATAAAGTAATAATGCAGCAGAAACTATTCAGACTTGTTCCAAAAGGAAGCAAGAAAGCTGTCATTTGGTCTCCATACCTTCCAACATTTCATAGATGGAAAACATGACATGTGCAGCCAGGAAAGATCACAGTGTGGTCAAGATGGCAAAAGTAATAAATATGGAAGAACAGACAAACCTGGAGAAGATGCAGCATTTTGCTTTTACCTGAGCATACTGGGAAGTACGAGACTTTGCCCCCATCTCCTCTTCCGTTGAAGAGTCAGCTTAGTGCGGACGACCTTTCCTCACTGAACACTGAAGTAAGCTGAAGATAAAGTGTGAAAGAAGGAGAACCAAAAAAATGGAAATTTTAAAAGCAACTGGAAAGAGGGATGATAAATAATTAATCAGGACTGTGACTGCCAAAAAGAGTCCATCTGATTTTTTTTTTGCTCCCTCTCTCTCTCTCTCTCACACACACACACACACACACACTACTTTACTCTCTTTATCTCTCAGGGCATTATGCTTTTCCCTTTCACATCATGTGCTATATGAACCTGCAAGTGCAGAAATGAAACCCAGGACCCAGGATGATGTGCTCTTATCTTATTACTATGGTCACGTGAATAGCTGCTGATGCTTCTAAGGGCATCACATGCTTCCCCCCATTTTTGAAGAAAAATATTTAACTCAGGAATAGTGCCATGAAGCTGAAGAGAGACCCTATGGATTTTTCTGCATTCATATATTTCAGATTGGTTGGAAACTGCAAGTTGTTTCCCATATTTAACTGTAGAATCATAGAACCATTGGAAGAGACCAGAAGGGTCATCCACTTCAACAGTATACTATTCAGCAATACACAATCAAAGTATTTCCAATCCAGCCTCTTTTTGAAAACCTCCTTAGAAGGAGACCCCACCACACTACCAGGCAGCCCATTCCATTGTTGAACAGCTCTTACCATCAAGAAGTTCTTTCTAATATTTAGGTGGAATCTTTTTTCCTGTAGTTTAAATCCATTGCTCCATATTCTAGCCTCTGGAGCATCAGAAAACAAGCTTGATAACCTTTCAGATATTTAAACATGGCTGTCAGTTCACCTCTTAACCTTCTCTTTTTCATGCTAAACATCCCTAAACTGCTCCCCTGGACACATTCCTGCTTGTCAATATATTCCTGGATTGTGATGCTGTGGTGTAGTGGTTTGACTATTGGACTACAACTCTGGAGATCAGGGTTTGATTCCCCACTCAGAAAACCACTGGATGACCTTTGCTTAATCACATACTCTCAGTGCCAGAAAACCCTATGATAGGTTCACCTCAAGGTTGCCAAAAGTCAGAAATTATTTGAAGGTACATAACAAGTTATGAGGAAGCTTCTTTCAGTAGGGCTGATAATGCTAAGGAGACAAATTGATCTTAATCTCCTTGCTACTGTTTCCATTCCTAACAAAGAGAATGAAATATTCTTTCTCTAACTCTTTGTTATGTCCATTAGGATTAGCCATTTTAAACAGGGAATGTTTCTGTCTATCATTTTGTACCCTCCTTCACACAACGGAACTATTCTTTCAAAGGTCTGGTAAAAGGCCTCTAGACATCACCTTTTGAACAAATATTAGCAATGGGAATTGCTGCATCATGTATGACTCTATGATCACATGTTACTGGGGAAAGAGGGGGAAACTGTTCTATGGACCTGGTGACATCATACTCTTCTTTTTTTTCTGTAAGAAAAAGAAAAGAAAAGCAATCACTCATAATGATGCAGCATTTTCTTCCGACTCAAACATTAGCTACGGCCACTCATATCTGTCTCAATACATTCAACTCCCCTTCACTCTGCCCATGTTTTTGAGCCAGCTAGAAAAAAGGTGCAATCTGTATGCTTTATCCTGTAAATTGGCATGCCTTCTCCTTCTGAATGAGTGTGAATATGCCATTCAGTTGTCTACATGTTCTTAAATTAAACTGGACTTGCAGCAATGCCATTTCCCTGATATTTCCATTTTCGCCCTTTCAGAAGAGAGACAGCTAGCCAAATCATCCATCTGGTCTCCTCATTCATGCTTATTTTAAAGAACTATATAAACAGAAGTGTACTTCAGACTCCCAGATTATTAGTTTTGCTTTTGATGTAAGAGTTGGACATCAGTTCTCATTCATATATGTGTGTGTGTGTGTGTGTGGTGGTATTCATCATGAAAACCCTTTTAACTTTATCTCAAATCTGTCTCCGTACATTCAACTAACCCCACAGACTGACTATGTGGTGTTAATAGTGAGGGAGGAGTGTTCCATCAGGTTAGAATAAAGTGAAGCTCTATATATATATATATATATATATAATCATAAGCAGAGGTTTTCAAAGCTGCACAGGAGATTTAGCCACATGCCTTCCATTAAAATGAATGGGCCTATTGTGAGGGAGGGAGAAAAGAGATATAGAGACAGACAAAATGATCCCTTCAAATTTTTCTTTTGCACTCTGCCTGCTATAAAAGATAATGACTGCGGAATATGTTTGACAGAATGGCGAACATCTCCATGAGCACAGCCAAATCTAGCTTGAAGGGACTCACTTTGCCTCATGACTAGAGAATACATTTACATTATGTCATGGGAAATTACTGAGCAGCTGTTGGTGGGGGAAGGAATTAAATGAGCACCACCTTGCAACAGGGCGAGCTGGAGATGAGTCATGGGGCAAAGTGGAATAGCATTTTGCAAAGGTGATAAACAATGCAGTGAAAGCAAATGTAAATACATTGACCTCACACTTAGTATGATTTAATTATTTTTCCAAATGGTGACCATATGATAGGTTTTTATAAAATAAAAAACAACAGTGTATCACAAGGACAAAGCCAAAATGAAACCAAAATGCTAATATTGACCTGTGCTCTCATCATCTTTTTGCCACAAACCAGGCAAATTTTTTAAATATTGCATTGAGTAACTTTGGCTTCTTGCTCACCCAGAGGGGCAGGATATAAATAATAAATTATTATTATTATTATTATTATTATTATTATTATTATTATTATTTCATATTGTGCAGTTATAGCACTTAGATACAAGTTTAGCTGCCATGACTCCATCTTAGGGTGTCTGCACACAACTCAACAAGAGGGAAGGGAGAGAAGGGAGCAGAACATTGCCCTTTTCTGTAGGCTCAGGCAAAAGCAAATTTCTGCAGGCACTCTTAGCTTGCATGTTCTTCCTCATTTATAACTTTTGCCATTAATAACTTTTGGACACCTGTGTCCAAGTGTTCAACTCTGAAATGCTGGAAGCTATGCTTAATCTGGTGAGCGTTCCAATGTTTTGCTGGGGTTGTACAAAGACTCCATATCTACAGGTTTAATTGTCATTGCAAAATCTAGGGTATTCCACAATACTCAAAAACCTAGAGACACAAAGTTTAAAGTAGCTTTTAGTTCTCCTTTTGTGCAACAACAACAAAAAGGAACCCACCACAATCTTGAATATAAAGAACTCTTGCTGTGTACAGAAAAGTTGTGAGCTATTTCTTTATCTTAAGATAGTTTGAAATGTCTCTTCCTAATTTTTAGAAATAGAATTGGCTTCTTGGGGTTCAAACTACAGTTAGCAGCCTATAGATCTTGAGATATTTGTTTGATATAAAGTATTATGGTAATTTGCAACTGTAGCCATTCCTTGTGATTAAATGGAAATTAAGATTTGCTTAACTGTGAATGAAAGAGGAATAGGACAGTATGTAAGAAAAGGAAACCCACTAATTACTCTCAATTGTTTTATTTAAGAACTCATACGTTTTGTGACTCATTTATAAAAAAATCTTCTATTTTATCATATCATCTATTTATATAAAGTGAGTTTGCTTAAATATTTATTTGCTCCCACCATCCTTTCTTCCCATTTTAACCGGGCTTTGTTTTTGTTTTATGCTGAAATACAGTGATGGCAAGAAAATTAAAATTATGGCTGTTTGTGGTAGTTGCCATTTTATTCTACTAGTAAATCCTATGTGTTCTGGAATAATTAGGGAGGCTGCCATGTTGTTGCAGAACAACAAAATCTCCAGATATTATGGGAAAGTAAAATAACAGCACAAATGGCTGTCACTGACAAAAAATTGCCAGTTCTACCACTAAAGAAAGGCAAGTGAAAAATATGTCACAATGAATGACAAATGGGAATGAACAAGCCAATGAAAACCAACCCCATCTGTGCCTGTTTGTCAATCAGTGCATTCAATTTAAAATCATTTTAAAATAAACTGTATGGTTCATTCATTTGAAAATCATTATGAATGCATATCACTAACACAAAGTAAGAGGGCACAAGTTGTTTATAGAAAACACATTGTACATGCAAAAAGATAAAAGTTCGGCCCCAAATATTACTAGTTATTAGAGCTATGGAGGACCCTTGCTTGAGAACTGCTGGCAGTAAGAGTATATATCATTGGGCTAGATGGAGCAGCACTATGTTTCAGTGTGTGACAGCTTCCTAGAGGTGTGCAACTTACACAGAATCACACAAATAGCAAGCTCATTCAATCATTGCACTGATTGCATCATAGATGTATTTTCATCCTCTATTCTAACAACAGATAGCCAGTCTGTCCTTTATTTTGATTTTAAAAATGGATCTACAAATAGCAGATAATCCCTTAGTATAATCATCTATGATTTTTTTTTTTTTTTTTGGTTGGTAATGCTTTCCTCTTGCATGCTTGTATCTGATATGAAATGTTTCCAATTTGGTTGAAATTTGAGTTGGAAGGGGAAAGAGTTCTTAACTGTATGAACAGCATACAAATCAAATTGGTCATAGATATCTGTTGTCTTCATATTGTGCATAGATGTAGTGTTGGATAGGCATGCAACATAAACTCTCTTTAGTTATAGAGGGTTTGTTTTTTAGAAGGCAAATGCTTGAAGGAGTGGAATACAGGTGACCAGACCTCTGACTATCAGTAATTGTCAATACCAACATTGGCTTACTAGTGTGCTAACTAAAACTGAGTAAGAGTAAGGAAATCTTTTTCATATTTTCAGTAACCATCAGGACATACAGAACTGAACAACATCTCTGTCTCATAGGAAGATGGGCCAATGACACAGATTCTGGGCGCATTCAGGGCAATAGCGTCCAGATGACTCACACCCAAAATGCAACCGGAAGCCATTCAAGAAGAACCAGGCCAAGAAGGAGCAGATAGAATCCACTACTTATTATTATTAAGCTTTATTTATTGAGCGCTGAAAATTTACACAGCAATGTACATACAATCTTTTTAATTAGATGGTTCCCTGCCCTCAGGCTTACAATCCAAAAAGACATGACACAAAAGGAGAAAGGAATAGTGGTGGGAAAGGCTCCAGAACTTACTCTCTCCCTCAGAGGCCTGAACCAAGGCAGATGGACTGGAAGGAGGGCACTTCATCTGGAAGATGGTGGCTGGAGGGGGCCCTCTTTCTCTTTCTCTCCTCTGGAAGATGGTGGCTGGAGGGGGCCTCTTTCTCTTTCTCTCCTTTGGAAGATGGTGGCTGGAGGGGGGCCTCTTTCTTGTTCTACCCTCTGGATGATGGTGGCTAGAGTGGGGCTTTCTAGCAGCCTGATTCAGAAATGTAGCAGCTGCCTGGATTGGGGCTGGGCACATGCAATTGCCATGCCCCTGGTACAGTTGGGAGTGAAGCAGCCCTGCCCTGCTCTTTTTGGCCCATCTGTTTCAGGCCTTTCCTTCATGCCCCATGACTGATTACATGATCCAGTTGTAGAACTTCCAGCATGAAGAACAGAAACAGTATAAACTGAAGATGAAATCTATGCCAGAAAGTGTGAAATACTTTCATTTGTCTTTGTTTTCCTTTTTTTTTGAGGGGGGGGGAGAGTTATGCAGAAAAGGAAGCAAATGTTGAAGCATCCTCCACATCACTGTGGTGATACTCTGAGCAAAGGAACAGGAGTACAGGGCCTACTCACCTGCCAACCAATTCCTTGCTGTTGTGTCTTCTGTTCCATGGATTCTACATCCATGGATTCAACCATCCATAGCTTGAAAATATTTTTTTAAAAAATCCAAAAAGCAAACCTTGATTTTTCCATTTTACATTAGGTACTTGGATCTTGAACTGCCGAACTGCTGATTTTGCAATCATCAGAGTCAGTGTCTTAACAGCTGAGTCACCACATCCAGTCCTGTGCTTCTAAAAGTGACTATCTTCTTGAGATGCATATATGTGATACAATGGTTGGAATCACAGAGGTGTGATCCAGGCTTGTAACTGGTGCATTTTCTATTACAAACATTCTTAATTTTCACCTTGGGTACAGCTTCCTTTCATTTTGAACAACTGAAGAAGACAGCATCCAAAATATATTTTCCTAATATATTTCTGCTTGCTAATTTTTCTTACAAATCAGGACAATATATCACCACCACAATAGTGATATCTTTGCAATAACAACTACAACAATCATAATAGCAGCAACCCACATGTCTAATATGCTTATACAATTAGTAAAGGTGCATATGGAATTTTTTTAGGAGGACCAAGTAGTTTTCCTGCAGGAGAAATGTTCACTTTGATAGGAATATGGGTTGGCCAAATAAACATTTCATCATCTGATATATCTGCCATATGGCAAGGCTTTGACAACTTGTGAACAGGCAAGGTGCCATTCCAACAGACGGGTATACATATAGCAAGCCAAATATATTTTGTCTACATGGGCACCAGATGTGTGTATTTATTGACAGCATCATTCCCAACCTGTGAAAGCTGAAACAGCTTTCTTCCTTGACCCTCTCTCTTTCTAATAAAGAGAATGCCGTGCTACCAACACTGTAGAAACTAGATTGACTCAGTTCCATTTTGTTTTTAAAGAAATTAACCACTTCTTCTCAAATTTATCCATTGTATTATGATGCATTATTTTGCTGAGGTTAAACTGGTAGCCTCCAGAGCACCAGAGTAGTAATACATACTTTGTTTGGCATAGTTTTCAAGACAAAGGAATGGAGTTTACTATTGGTACCTATAGCTGAGATGAAATTTCTCAGAAGCCATTTTTCCAACAATATTTTCTGATTTCTTTTTCTTTTTTGTCCTCCTCCCTAGAAGACCACTTTGCAAAATCATCTACAAACATTCTCTCTCTTTTTTGTGTGTATGCAGACAGCTATTTGATTGTTACAGAAGAACAAGATGGAAAATGGAAAATTGTGATCAGGCTACCAATACAATTGTGACCAAGCTACCAAAACATTTGCTGTTTCCTTCACTTCCAGTGGCAGCAAAATGAAAGCAGGTGTAGCTATGTCACAGCTAGTGATGACTATGCATTCTACCATTATGTAGAGTGAGGGAACTGCCTCAGGCTACAGATGCTGGGAGGTGGCAGTAGCAGTTTGAACACTGTTCCCCCTGAGTTTTCTGCCCTTGCTTTCAAGAAGCTGGAGAGTAAATATTTTATGGTGACTGGTCAAGAGACACATATTTAGCGTTTGTGTCACTTGAATTTGACAGCAGGGTTAAGACTTATAAGAAATAACTAATGCACATGTGCAAAATGAAAAACCCATACTCCAAATTTTTGTTATCATGGCTACCTGAAGCTAGGCTATCTGTAACTAATTTCACGTGAGCACTAGCTTTCCCCATAGGACAGTAACTGTAAGTAATAGCTCTCTCATTTCTATGAATAGCTTGCTTAATTTTTTGGATGTCCTTGGGCCAATTTTGCTAAAATGACATTGTGTGGTTATTTGTCTTGCAGTAATGACAGGAAAGAAAATACAATATAAGAAACAAGAGTGAACAAGCATTTAGGATAGCATCATAGGAAATGATTTCTTGTGGGAGTAACAGGCTGGCATTATCCAAGATTGGGGGGGGGGGGGGGCAGGGGACCAGAGCAAATATAAATATATGGAAATTCTGCTCCTGAGACAGATCTGATTTATAGTCTTATCTAAGGAAAGATAGAATCACCATTCTGTGGTGCATTTTCAAGTGGACTTCAGGAGACACTAAAAAGCATCCTCACTGAATTTTGATGCCAGCCATTTGGCTGTCTCCCCATTGTTTAACTTCATCCAGCTCTTAAATCTTCACATTCACAACGTGTGACTCTTCATCACACAAGAGTGCCTCCTAGCTATTCACACTAATTAGCCAAGGTCATTTAAATACATTTTGCATGAAGCACCTTAAGCTCAGTGTGCCATTTGGTATATTTATCAAATGACTAATCAATATGCTATACCACAGTTTCTTCAGGGCCTTGAGCAATGCACAGAATGCAACATGAATTCCAATCCATGAAAGCCACCTCCTGCATAAAATGGAATTAAAGTGCACACAGTAATCATTTTTCTTGATACAAAGGTGATGATAAGGGGGCCTTAATGTCGTCTGTACAACAATCTCTATTTTAAGTAAATCTTTAACTGTGCATTCTTCCTCCAACCCATCCCAATCTTGCCTTTAACAAACAGGTATTTAGCTTGCTTCGATTTCACTTTCTTTCTTCCCACATATTACCTCCACTCTATTGGTAAAGTAATTTATTCCATCCTCTGTGGAGATCCTGGCTCTCATTTGCCAGCATATTTATCTTTCCTGCCACTGCACTGTCATTCATCTGCAATCTCCACAGAATACCAGACCTGTGCAGAATTTCAATTAGGATTGATTCAACTAAATCCAGGCCAAAGAATTGACACTGACAGGGTGACCCCGAGAGAATTTAATATGCTGAGGGTTTTTTTAAAATGAAACAACAACAAAAATAACAACAAGATAACACCCCCATTCATTCTATCTTCTATATACTTGTTTTAATCTTCTTCACAATAGGCCATTGTAGACCCTGTGTTATGTCCATAAACAGATTTTGAGCTGTGTTGATAACCTCCAGAAGAAGAATTACCATACCAAATAAAAAGGGGGGGGACCTTTCCTCTCTTCCTTTGAGGTCTAATCAACTTAAACTCAGACAGTTTGTAATGAACAGAAGAATGATTCCCACTGAGGTTGAGCTGCCTTAAGCTTTCCTTTCTGTATCTGTATACATTTTAAAATCAATACAGTGTAGGGTAATAGAGAGAAAATTGTTCCAGTCCTGGCCTCTTGATTTGACAGACTTTCAGCAATTTTTGTCATAATCATTGACAGACTTCATCTGCTCATCAGTTAAATGACCTAATAGAATTTCCCAGGTAAGTCTCAGTTTATTAGGATGGCTTAGTGTTTTAAAGGGCACAGGCATCAAACACAGACAGTAACACAGACATTTTGCTCTCTCTCTCTCTTTTTTATCCATTTACTAGTTAATTTCAGCATGGCGGAATAAATCTCAGACTTGCTTAGAGGCAATATCGAAGCTAAGAGGCTTCCCTTCTAATCTCAGGTGTCTAGCAGTAGATTGGGAAGAGGAAAATACAAAGTCATCCCACAGAGAATTCAGAGCTCAGAGAAGATTTTTTTTTCTGTTTGGATTTCAATTCCCCAAATCCCTTAGCCCTATTACAATTCACAGAATCTCCCAGTCAACATGGCCACCATCCATGCTGACTAATGGATTCTGGGAGTTTTGATCCTTTTTAAAAAACGTATCCCAAAAGTAACTACAATCCATGCAGATGACTGTGCTCTGTAGCGTTTGATAATTGTAGTTCCAAAAAGTAAGCATTCTAAGCTCTGAATGATTGATCACACTCCATGGTAGACAGAGCAAAAAGCATCTGTGAACCACTTCCTGGAATATGAATTGAAGCACCTTGACTGGCTAATGGTTACTCCAGCTAAGACATCAGAAAGGATGCCAGGCCCAGAAAAATCCATAAGAGTGAAAACAAACAACCACCCAAAGGGAAGATTTTTTTTACCATAAATCAAAGGAATCACAGACAGAATAGGGAAACTAGTGAGGAAACACAACCTCCAGACAATCTACAAATTTGGAGTCATAGGCTTTCATGGCCGGCATGCATAGTTTTTTGGTGAAACGTCAGAAAGGAACTCTTCTAGAACATGGCCACATAGCCTGAAAGCTACACAAAAAACTATGATCTACAAATTGACCAAGAAAATCCAGCAAATGCTGCACTCAGCAAAAGACAGGAGAGACCCTTTCACAGCTGCAGAAATTTACTGCATACCATGCAGCTGCAGACAAGTCTAGATAGGGACTACCAAACATAGCATCCAAACACAAATCAATGAACATGAGAGACAATGCAGACTGGGTCAGCGAGAAAAATCAGCAGTAGCAGAACCACGTTATAAACCATCCAGGGCATAAAATGCTGTTTCAAAATACTGAAATTCTGGACCATGCCAACAACTATCAGGTCAGAATGCACAGGGAAGCCATTGAAATCCATAAACACCTGGACAACCTCAACAGGAAAGAAGAAACCTTTAAAGTAAACAAAGTTTGGCTATCAGTCCTGAAAAATACCAAAATCAAGACCAGCCCATGCAAATGCAAACCACCGAGGGTGAGGGGGTTTCCCAGCAGACAATGGATCATTAATTATAGAGTCACCCTGAGGCCTTACCATTCAACAACAAACCAACACAGAGATTAACATGTAAATAACTTGCTCTCAACCCACATGTGTGTGTGTGTGTATACACATGCATACACACACATACCCCACTCACTCCCATGCCAGCATTTTCTGAAGATGCCAGCCACAGATGCTGGTGAAACATCAAGAATAAATTCTTCCAGACCATGGTCAGTTAGCCCCCCCCCCCCAAAAAAAAACCCCAAAATATAAAAATCTATGAAGATTATTGTACTCCTCTGAAATTAACGATATTTATCCTTATCATCTTGACTAGAAGGGGGAGGATATGGTTAGACAGAATAACATTTTTTCAGCATAAATGGGGAAAATAACAAAAAAAAATCATCTAATATAAAACCAACATGCAGGAAAGCAGGCAAAGATGTATTGCATTGTTGTCAGCCTGAACTTTATCAATATTTCAAACAGTTTGAAAACTAAAAAATGGGAGAAAATATTTTTCTTCATTAGAATTCAGTGTGGGGTGATGAAGTAATACTTTAAACAACTAAGTAGGCATTTAATACTACAGGGCAGGAACATATTAGAGAGAGGTTTAACTCCCAACTGCTGAAAAGACATGTTGCTGTTCAGTTGAATAGGCTAGCCTTCTACAGCAAAACCAAAAAGCAAAATACTTGCTCTGTGTATGGATATCCCTATGGGTTTGTTTCTTTTATTTAGCTTATATCTGCTTAGTGATTATCGGTAGTTCTTTGCTAGAGTTTATCAACTTCTACTGTTTGGTACTAATTCATGAAACAGGAGGGAAGATACATGTACCGTAGTGGGTGAAAGGCTGAGTATAGGAATTTAAAAATATTTGAAAATATTTTAAAAAATGGCAAAAAACAACAACAACAACAAATTAGTATCAATAAACCCTGATGAGAAGAATACTGAAACAACAAGAATCTTCATAGATCAGGACTTATTCTATGTAAAATTCACACATTGTTGTTTTGTACAGAAGCCATAATTCCCTGCACATGACCTAGCATTTTCTGTGTGGACAATAATATTTCAAGGCAGAATTATTAATTTCTGTGCAAACACATTTTCCTGAGCAGAAAAAAAGCTGTAATTGTCACTTGGTTCTGCATAAAATAGGCATATGGTTGATTTCCATTAAAAACAGCATGTTCTGCCTAGGAATTAATAGTTCTATGTCGAAATACAATTTTTGCACAGAAATGTCTGTTTTCTGGATAAAACAAGCATATGGCAATTTTGTGTTGAATAAGTCCTGAATTGCAAATAGCCATCAAAAACTGAGGGCTGATCTAGACAGGCAAAAAGGGGCGTGTTCCTGCCTGCATGAAAGTGTAGCTTTTAGATGACCCACAATGAAAGTTTGGCATGAACGCACTTCTTTTGCATTTTAGTGGGGGAAAAGCAGCTGTAAAAAGGACCAGCTTTTCCCAGCTTCTTTTTAAAAAGGGTGTAACTGCGCAGCTGCGTGAAATGCTGCATTGCAACTGTGCAGTTTTTCAAAGCTCCCAAACCCTAGCTCCAGCCCTAAACCAAACCCTAGACATGTGCAGTAGGGACTCTGGGATGCTGTAACTATTATGCAACTGTGCATAAAATGTCAATTCATTCATAAAATAAAGAAGTGTATTCATAAACTTAAATTGTAACTGATTTAATATATTTTTAAGAGGGAGGGATGCAGTTTGTTTTATTGATGTAATAGTATTTTAATGTGTAAGCCGCCTCAAAGAGATGGGGTATAAATTATTATTATTATTATTATTATTATTATTATTATTATTATTAAATAAAGGAGTTCATTCATGATGCAACTGAGCACTTAGAAAAGGGAAGCGAAATCACAATGGTAATTTGACAGATCTTCATAACTGTACAGTTCATGTGTGATGTACCGGTGCAACTGTGCAGTTTGCAGCCGGCAACAACAAAAAATATATATTAAAGGTTCAGTGCGGCCAAAAGCCCCATTCATTGCCACCTGTACAGCTGTTCCGCCTGTGTTCCTAGCATCCTGACAGCTTCCAATGTAGTTGGTGAGCAAGAGAAAAGACTTCAGATAAGTTGTCCCCACACTTCCTCAGTGTAGCTGCCCTATGTCTTTTTATTACACACCTGGGACTTGCAGTGCAGCTGCTAAGATTAAGGAAAAGGCAACTTCATGTCGCCCTTTCCTGCCAATCTAGAAAGCCCCTGTGTGGTTTTCAAAGACTTTCTCACAGCGAGAAGAAAATTGCTGAAATTACTCAGAGAAGAATTACATCCCTGCATGTAAGCGGTTCAGCAGAGGTCAGGAACACAATCTGAATGAGCAGCATTGCCTGTAGCAGATTGTGGTAATCTGCAAAACTGCTAGCCACTCTAGAAGCCATATGCTTCTACTATGTGTCATGGCCAATCAAGAGATGGAGTCGGAGGATGAGGAGGAGTTGGTTCCTCAGGAGCAAGAGGAGTTGGAGGCTAGACCAGGTCCCAGTTCTGCTCTGCCAGACCTCAGCCCTGACATTTCAGCCCCACGAGTGGAAGCTGGGCCAGGCTCTAGTACTGTGGAGCTCCCTTCAGAGGCTCAGCAGCTGAGTGTGGTTTCAAAGGAAGAATCCAGCTTGGAGGTTCCCTCCTTTAAGGAAAGGAGGGCTAAGAGTGCTTGCGTACGTCGGTCCCGCAGGCTTGCTGAAAAGCAAGCTGGTAATAAAGCACAGCTGCCAACAGGGATGGTGTCTCCTACTTAATCACCTGTGGGACGCCATCCCTTTGCCAGAATTTATTGAAAGTCTCTTGGTGTGACTGTGTGCTGGCTTTGTGTCTCTTGAACTCTGGTTTGCCTTGACCTTGGAATGACTTGGACTTCTGCTGCTTTCTCCTTGCCCTGACCTCGGACCGTACCGATTTCTGTAATTTCTCCAACCCTGACCTCGGTTCTGGCTTTTGGACTATTCCTGTGAACAAGATTTAGGTTTGTGGAACTGCCTTATCAGCTTTTGTTGGTGTGTGCTGGCTGCAGTCCAGGACACTATGCTAACTAAAAAAAAAATCCTGAAATTTCTCATAAAGCATTTTTTTGAGAAAATATCTGAGTTCATTCTTTGTTCTCACACAATCCCCAGGTAAAGGCCACTCAGTAGTTTTTCTGCAATATTCTCCACCACCTTTTTCTGGTGGTATCTACCATTAGTTTCTACACAATGCCTTGGGTTGATGCTATATTTGGAAGATTATGGAATATCCAGAATGGTTTCCAGCCTATGAACAGAGCTGATGCTGCTATCATGTAAATGTTGGGATAAAGAGTCCCAAGGAAAATGTACAATGTGAGATGGCCAAAGACCATTCAAGAACATCAGCCAATCAGATGCCGGCTGAGGGAATTTCAGCATTCCATTGACAGTTGGGTTTGTCAGTTAGATTTTGACAGTTGGGCTGAAGATTCCGTTAGAGTTAGTTCACTGAGTGGCTTGTTCTGTAGATAGATGGTGGACTGTATACATGTTTATAAATAGCTCTCTACATATTAATTATGATTATGATGATTATTATTACCCTGCCCCATTGAGATCAATCGAGGCGGCTAACACAATAAAATGTCGTTACATCAAATAAAACAAATTGCATCACTCCCCCCCTTTAAAAAGCATTAAATCGATTACAGTTTAAAACCAATAATTTAAAAACCTTATCAATACAGTAAGATAGAGAAAAACACAACAAAAAAAGAACAGCACAGTGCGTTCCTGGGAAGCAACAGGGAATCCTCAGCAACAGAGCCCTCCCTTCAACCACCATCTTGAGGGGAGAGAAAGGCAGGCCGCCTCCAGCTGGAAGCAAGAAGAGCCCTCCCTTCAACCACCATCTTGAGGGGAGAGAAAGGCAGGCCGCCTCCAGCTGGAAGCAAGAAGAGCCCTCCCTTCAACCACCATCTTGAGGGGAGAGAAAGGCAGGCCGCCTCCAGCTGGAAGCAAGAAGAGCCCTCCCTTCAACCACCATCTTGAGGGGAGAGAAAGGCAGGCCGCCTCCAGCTGGAAGCAAGAAGAGCCCTCCCTTCAACCACCATCTTGAGGGGAGAGAAAGGCAGGCCGCCTCCTGCTGGAAGCAAGAAGAGCCCTCCCTTCAACCACCATCTTGAGGGGAGAGAAAGGCAGGCCGCCTCCAGCTGGAAGCAAGAAGAGCCCTCCCTTCATCCACCATCTTGAGGGGAGAGAAAGGCAGGCCACCTCCTGCTGGAAGCAAGAAGAGCCCTCCCTTCAACCACCATCTTGAGGGGAGTTAATTGTCTAATTAACAAATTGTAAGCCGCTCTGATAGCTTTGGCTGAAGAGCGGGGTATAAATAAAATGTATTATTATTATTATTATTATTATTATTATTATCCTGGAAAGACCTGCTGGAAAAGATCCGTCTTGACAACCTTTTTGAAGCTGTCTAAAGATGTCAATTGATGGATCTCATCTGGCAGGCCATTCCACAATTTGGGGGCGACAACGGAAAAAGCTCTCTGGGAGGTAGCCAAAAGCCTAGATTTTTGAGGCTGCAGCAAATTCCTCCCAGAAGACCAGAGTTAGCAGGGAGGATTGTAGGGGAGGAGGTGGTCCCTGAGATAGTTTGGGACCAAGCCATTTAGGGTTTTAAAGGTGATAAGCAACACCTTGCACAGGGCCCAGAAACTGATAGACAGCCAGTGGAGGGACCTTAGTACTGGAGTAATATGGTCCCTCCTAGATGTTCCTGATAGTAGATTGGCTGCCATGTTCTATATTAGCTGTAGTTTCCAAACCAAGCACAAAGGTAGCCCCATGTAGAGCGCATTACAGAAATCTAAGCATGAGGTTACCAGCACGTGAACAACGGTCTCGAGCCCCCTTATTTCCAGAAAAGGACACAGCTGGCATATCAGCCGAAGCTGATAACAGGCACTCCTTACTGTCTCGTTTACCTGGTTAGTCTGGTAACTGACTGACGACCTCCTCTTGAGCATTGACAGGGGTAGTGTGACCCTGTTGGTGCTCTTGGATCTCTTCGCGACTTTTGACACTATCGATCACTCCATCCTTTTGGATCGGCTGAGAGAGTTGGGGATCGGTGGCACCGCAATCCAATGGTTCCGATCCTTCCTCTCTGGCAGATCTCAAAGGGTGAGACTCGGGGACAGTTGGTTCTCTAAGATCGAGCTTAGCTGTGGCGTCCCCCAGGGCGCCATTCTGTCCCCAATGTTATTTAACATCTATATGAAGCTGTTGGGTGAGATCATCCAGAGGCACGGAGCTCATTATCACCAGTACGCAGATGACACCCAGAGATACTTCTCCATGACCAGATCGTCTACTCAGACCTCCAATGGCATCTCCCCTCTCAATGACTGCCTTGTGGCTGTAATGGATTGGATGAGGAAAAACCGATTGAAGCTCAATCCAGACAAAACGGAGGTGCTCACAGTCACAGGCCCGAAACCAGGCCTGGGAATACAACTTCCAGTCCTGGACAGAGTCACACTCTCCTCAAAGGACTCTGTTCGCAGTCTGGGGGTACTCCTTGACCCGTTGCTTCACATGACATGTCAGGTGAATGCGACGGTTAGGAGTGCCTGCTATCAGCTTCGGCTGATACTCCAGCTGCGCCCTTTCCTGGAGATGAGGGATCTGGAAACTGTGATACATGCACTGGTAACCTCACGTTTGGACTACTGTAATGCACTCTACATGGGGCTACCCTTGTGCCTAACCCGGAAACTACAACTGGTCCAAAATATGGCAGCCAGACTTCTCACTGGAACATCTAGGAGAGAGCACATCACTCCTGTGCTTAAAGCTCTCCACTGGCTGCCGACCAGTTTCCGGGCACAATACAAGGTGTTGGTTTTAACCTTTAAAGCCCTACATGGCTTGGGTCCATCTTATCTAAAGGACCGCCTCTTCTCATATGAACCCCCCCGCACACTTTGGTCCTCTGGGAGGAACTTGCTGCAACCCATGAAGACCAGGTTGGTGCAGACCTCCCAGAGGACCTTTTTGGCTGTTGCCCCCAGGTTGTGGAATGACCTGCCGGATGAGATGCATCTTATTTCATCTTTAGAAGGCTTTAAAAGAGCCCTAAAGACGCATCTCTTCCGGCAGGCCTTCCCAGAGAATGTAAACATCCCCCGGCTCCAAATCTAGGCTTTAGAGTGGCCTTTTCTCCCAGCCTCCCTTCTCTATTTCTACTTCTACATAACCTTGGCTGGGTCCGTTTTTCTCTAATCTTGTTTTTATTACTATTTTAGCTAGTTACTGTTTTAATTCAATTCTGATTTAATCTCTTTTTAAGGGGGGGTGGTAAGGGAAAGGACGGGATATTTTACTTGATATTGTTTTAATCCTTGTTGTAATCCACCTCAATTGCTTGTTCAGAGGGGCGGACTAGAAATAATTATTATTATTATTATTATTAGTCATCAGGAGCAACGAGTCAAGGAGTATCCCCAGACTGTGAACACAGTCACTGAGGGAGAGTGTGACCCCATCCAGGACTGGAGGCTGCAGTCCAATTCTTGGTTTCGCGGCCGCTACCATGAGGACCTCCATCTTGTCTGGATTCAGCTTCAATCTGTTTTTCCTCATCCAGCCCATTACTGCCCAAAGACAATCATTAAGAGAGGAGACACCATCAGAATTCAAGGCCGATGAACGAGACATGGAGAAATAGATCTGGGTGTCATCAGCATACTGATAGCACCCAGCCCCATAACTCTGGATAATCTCACCCAGTAGCTTCATATAAATGTTAAACAACATTGGGGACAGAATGGCACCTTGTGGAATGCCACAGGTGAGCTCTCTTTTGCTCGAATAGCTGTCCCTGAGCAGCACCCTCTGGGACCTATCCGAGAGGAAGGACTGGAACCACTGCAATGCAGTGCCTCCAATACTTAACCCCCTCAGGCGGTCCAAAAGGATGCTGTGATCTATTGTATCAAAAGCCGCTGAGAGGTCTAAGTGTAGCAACAGGTTCACACTATCCCTGTCAATGCTCAGACACAGATCATTGGTCAAGGCAGCCATGGCAGTCTCAACCCATATTGTAAATTCTTCTAAGAATAAAAGCCTCATCGTAGAGACCTTTGTCTACAGTGTCTCTTCAGTTGTTCTGGAAGAGGAGAGGTAGTTCTTCCACTCACGAGCTGCTGCCTACACTACAGTCGTAAAGGTGATCCTGGCGCCAAACGTAGCCATGGTACCTCATCACAGACTGCGCTACTCAAACGATAACAGTAAATCACTAAAAGCAGGAATAACAAATGACTCTGAGGAATCAGTTAAACCCAAAACTTTCCAAGAAGAGAGGGAAGGAGGAACAGTGCTACTGCCTTTGTCGATGGTGGACTTATTGCTTAGAAGCTGTTGTAAAAACTATCCTCCACTTGAAAAGAAAAGAAACATCCACCAATCAAATGTTCTCTACCCACAAATATAATGAGAAATTTCAAGAGGCTATTTGCACCTGATCACAGCTCTAATAGCTCTTTTTCCATCTTTGCCACATTACACTGCCATAAGATGGTAATATCTTCTTCCATCATTCACTGGAACTCAGCTGCCACTGTTTTGAATTAGTGGCTTGGTCAATGCAGCATTAACATGTACAGGAGAAGCCATCTGCTTTCCATCTGCAGTGTGGGATGAAGAGCACTAGATGTCTCGCTGTAGGTAAGAGTCTAGATAATTAAACTGTGTTTCTAGTTCTTTCAAGAGGCAGTGTCAATTCTTGTTGGAAGTCATAGAACGTATAGAAATCTATTTTAGAAAATTAGCATTTCTTCTGTGACTACAACATGTGAAAAACTTTATGACACACAGAATTGGTATAGTCCTAGCTGAATTATTTTCTACAGTAAAACACACACACACAAAGTTAAAGTAAAAACAGGATTGGGAGATATATAAGCGATTGAAAATAGGCAGTGGAATGTCAGGTGATAATAGAGAGAGTAGGAAGGTGACACCAAGGTGGAAGAAAAGAGATTTTGGAAGAAAAATGGGTTGTTATGTGATATTTTTAGGCTACCTAAAAATATTGTAATCTTTTTAAAGCTAGGTCTCTTGAAGATATCCTATCAGCAGGAAACACATATTATGTGGGCCTTTGTGCAATTGGAAATTCCCACTTTGCAGTGTGATTGTCAGAAAGAAGGTGAGCTGTAACCTGCAATTAGAGGATTATTACACAGCACTCACATTTAGCATCTATAGCGAGGTAAGTTACTTTCTGGCCCTACCTCAGAGGAGCTGTCAACACTGTTCCAATAAAAGTATGGAGAAAGCATATTATAGATTTAACAGACCAGTGTTTTAACAAGTACACAGTTACTCAACTTGAGTTTTTATTCTGCTGTTTATGCAGTTGCACAGCTTGCTTTAAATCTACTGGTTAATCTGCACTAGAGTAGACCTGTTGGCCCATTTTAGATTGGCAAAAAGAGGTGTGTTGATGGCTGCATGAAAGCCCAGCCTTTAGATGAGAAAAAGGGAAAGTGTGCCATGAAAACACTATTTTGGCATTTTAAGGGAGAAGAAGTGCCTTTAAAAAGGAGCTGGCCCATTTTAGATTGGCAAAAGAGGTGTGTTGATGGCTGCATGAAAGCCCAGCCTTTAGATGAGAAAAAGGGAAAGTGTGCCATGAAAACACTATTTTGGAGTTTTAAGGGAGAAGAAGAGCCTTTAAAAAGTAGCTTGATTTCCCCACTACTTTTTTTAAAAGGGCGCAACATTGCTATTGCATATAAAGGCTAAGGTGTAGTTGCACGGTTAAATGGGGCTCTGTCTCTTTAAAGCACCCATTTCAAGGCAGCGATACAGGTGCAGATCATAATGGATCGTGGGTTGGGAGCATACGTGGTGTGGACTTCACTTCTAATTAAAACGCTCAATGCCCTGCAGGTGCCGGCTGCGAACTGCGCAATTGAGCAGTTCGCAGCCGGCAATGATAATTTGACTGTATGGTGTAACTGCGTTTGCGCAGTTCGCAAACCTGCGCAGTTGCGCAGCACAAATGTATACTTATGAGGATCCGTCAAATTATCATTGTGTTTCCTCTGCCTTTTTAAACTGTGCCGTTGCACTGGTGCATCATGAATGAACCCCTTTATTTTGTGAATGAATTGACATGTTATCCACAGTAGAATAACAGTAACGGCATCCCAGAGTCCCTACTGCACATGTCTAGGGTTCGGATTAGGGGTGGAGCTAGGGTTTGGAAGCTTTAAAAAACTTCGCAGTTAAACCCCAGCTTTTACACCTGCAGGGCATTGAGGAATTGCGCAGTTCGCAGACGGCAAGGGGAAAAAAATTTAAAGGTTCACCGCGGCTAAAAGCCGCGTTCCTTGCCACCCATGTAGCTGTTCCGCCTGTGTTTGTAGCGTTCTGACCGTTTCCCATGTAGCTGCTGAGCCACAGAAAAGACTTTAGATAAGTCGTTCCCACACCCCTCAGTCTAGCTGCCCTGTACCTTTTAAATGCACACCTGGGGCTTGCAGTCTAGCTGCTGAGCATTAAGGTAAAGGCAACTTCATGTCACACTTTCCTGCCAATCTAAAAAGCCCCGTTGTATCAAGTTACTGGATGCTAACTTAACAGTGATGTAAATTTTATTGATTTAGTGGCCTAAATCCTCTTAGTGAATGTACTCTGGCAGTTACAAAAATTCTGGTGGCTCCAAGCAGCTGATTTCTTCCATACCTGATTTCCTGTGTGGCTATGGCTTCCTTGCTCCTGTTGCCACTGAATGTAGCAGTGTAGTTGCGTGGTACCACAAGTTTCTGTTCATTATTTCTGCTCTTGTTGGGACCAGCAATAGGATCTGAGGTTCTATGGTCTGGACTATCCCAAATTCGGGGGGGGGGGGGGTGGAATTGGAAGAGAAGTGGGAGAGGTCACCTGGACAAACTCAAACAGCACAACCATCATGGGCAAGGATGGGTTACCTAAGACCATTAGACATCATACTAAACAGTTATTGCATTATAATTATGAATACGATTTTTACTGTGATGGCTTGAGCCATGGAATCATGAGGATTGCCATTTGACAAGGCCCTAGAATTACTCTCTCGCTGAAATTCTAAATATCCCTCCCTAAGCTGCAAGCCCAAGGATTCCACAGTATGAAACTGTGATGGTTTAAGTGGAATCATAACACTATGTGTGCATCTATACTGTAAAATAAAACAGTTTGATACCACTTTAAGTGCTGTAGCTCCATCCTATGGAATTCTCAGATTTGTAGTTTTAGAAGGTATTTGGCCTTCTCTGTTAAAAAGTGCTGGGACCTCACAAAACTACAAATCCCAAGATTCTGTATTCTGAAGCCATGGCAATTAAAGTGGTATCTATCTGCATCTTTTCTACAGTGTAGATGCACCCTGTGATAGTGTAAAAAGATTGTTGTTCATTTATCACCCCATACTGTATAGAAAGATAAGTTGCCACCCACTCTTAATGGGGCACACACTTTTCTGGGTTTCTGTTTTTGTGGATGGAAAAAAATAACAACAAAACTATCTCCAGTACAATAACAGCACAAATTCATAAGAGCGGCACTATTGCATTTGTATGATTATTAAGTGTGTGTGTGTGTACTCATTTGTTTCTTATGCTTAATTTGTTAAATGATTTTAATAGACACTTGTTAAGTGCCAACAAGACTACTGTGTTGTATAACAATGTTTTCTGTCATTTTAATTCATTATTGGAAAGATAACTTGGGGTTGTGGGGTGTAATGATTTTACTTATTTAATACTAAAATTTAATATTAAAATATTAAAATTTAGTAATTTTAATTCTTTTTGTTTTAGAAACTTTGTAATAAATATTAGTAGTATTAGTGTAGCAGTTCTGTGCTTCCAAGTTATTTCCAAATCTATCACAGGGTTTTCTTCGCAATTTTCCTTTGGAAGGCAGATGCCATTGCCTTTCTCTGAGGATGATAGAGTATGCTTTGCCCAAGATCACCCACTGCGTTTCCATAGCATGATGGGGATCTGAACCCTGGTGACAGGTAATTTGAAAGTGGGTGGGCGTACATGTGCACACATGCACACACTTAATGTATCCATTTGATATCTTAACTATATTGGTGAGTGTTAATTACTTAATTTCTGAATTACTGACAATGAATTAACAGTAACAAACATATTCAAACTCTGAAACCAATGTACACAGTATTTTACAAGCTATAAGAGCACAATTATGTGCCCTAAGGAAGCGTACAATCTGTCACAGGAGAAGTTGCTGGGGAGAAGGAAATTGTTTGAGACAGGTTAAAACAATGCATCAAATGTTGTTATCACATAGGCTTAATTATAGTAAGGCAGGCATTGGACAGTTTTTGGACCTCGCAATTGTTGCTGGATTACCCTCCCATAATGTCTAAAGATTGCTCATGATATATGGGTTGATGGGAGTTAAAAGCTAGCAATAGCTAAAGCACTGGTTCTCAGACTTCGGTTCTCCAGATATTTAGGACTTCAGCTTCCACAATATCTGAGGATTGGACATAATGCTTTGCACCTGTGGGAACTGAAGTCCAGAAGAGAACCAAATGTTCTCCTTCAAAGAAACACACATCCAAAGGAACACACATTATCCAGCACTGTAGTAAGATGTTGAGACCAAAGGAATGTTTTTAATATAAAATAAATATTTCCCAAGTTTGATTATGTGAAACAAGCTAACTTTAGGATATTTAGTGAAATCCAACACCAAGATTGGTATCTGGGCTGGAATTATGCATCTCCCCCTCCATCCCCAAGAATATCTTATTTCTTTTTTATATATAGAACACTCAATGTGATCCATTCCTTTTTAACTTTCTGCAGGGGTTAATGTGCCTTGTGGAAATTTTAGTAGGGAACTCATTAGAATTTAATAAAAACAAAAATATTCTTTTTGTGTGATGACCTGATTAAAGTAAGAAATGAAAAGATACAGCCTAAGGCAACTATTGCAGCCTTATCATCAGTAACTAACTAAAATAATCTTGCTCTAGATTCTGTAACCAAAGTGCTGGGAACCGCTAGCACAACTAAGAGCCAAAATCACACTTGGTGTAAGAAGGCAAAAATCTTGTAACTTCAGTGCAATGCAGTTCATTCCTATGAAGTTTCAATTTTTGCCAAAACACTGTATGATTTTTAAACAGCTATCTTACTAGAGATTTGGAAAAGAAAATATTTTAATGAGTAAGACCTGAGGAGTCAAAGATGACAAAAACATATTGTGTAGGCCTTAAAGTTTGACAGGAAATGTGTTTTCTTCCTTTGATTGATTGGATAGCTTCCACATGGATGAAATACATGCTGAATTATTTAAAGATAATTACACCGCTGTGCTGTTGCTAAAATATTAAGACACAGTTGTCCCATAGGAAGAATTGTGACAGGCATTGGCACATCAAGTAATGAATAGCTGAAGGGTAATAGAAAAAAGAGCTACCACAAGACCCTAGACTTAAGAAACAGAGTGTTCATAAGAAAATCACATTCACATTCATGGAAGATAAAATGGTAGTTTTTATCTTCATAGCCATCCTGGCTCTGCCCCTTGAACTGAATTCAAACCCCTTCTTCTGGATTTTAAAAAAAAGAACTATTGGGCCTGTACATTGTAAACAAGGTTATAAAATCATAGAATCCTGAAAGGAGACCACAAGGGTCATGTAATCCAAACCTCTGCCACATAGGGATATACTGCTCAAGCATTCCAGAAGAATGTCTGTCCAATGTTCTGTTTAAAGTCCTCCAAAGAAGAAGAGTCCACCACCCTCTGAGACAGTCATTCCACTGTCACATAGTTCTTACAGTCAAGAAGTTTTTCCTGATCTTTAGGTAAACTCTCTGTTCTTGTCATTTGAATCCAGTGGTTTGTGTTCTAGCCTTTGAAGCAGCAGAAAACAAGCTCACTCCATTTTCTATAAGGCATCCCTCTAGATATTTAAAAATGGCTATCATGCCAGTATGGTGTAACAGACTGTTGACCCAAGACTGTGAGGGATCAAGGTTCAAATCCTTGCTTGCCTATGGAAACCCACTGGATTGCATTCGCTTGGCCTCAGAGGAAGGCAATGGAAAACCAGGATTCAAATCCTGGTCCCCAGAGTCATATTCAAACGCTCAAACCATGACACCATGCTGGATCCTGCATATGACACCCCTTCAAATATTTAAACATAGCTATCATATACAATGTAAATGAGAATTTTAATTCTGAAAATTTGTATGTTTTGTATGTATTTTATCTGCTGTGATCCCGCCTCAATCTGTAGAAAGAGGCGGGAAATAGAAATAATAAATCATCATTATCATCATCATCATATCACCTCTTAACTTTTTCTTCTCTATGCTGAACATACACAACTCCCTAAGATGCTCCTCATATGGCATGGTTTCCAGAACTTTCACCATTTTGGCCACCCTCCCCTGGACATGTTCCAGACTGTCAATATCTTTCTTGAATTGTGGTGTCCAGAACTGGACACAGTATTCCTCATTACGGTGGCATTACTAGGGTGAGATTTCAAAATAATTGCCATGGGAATGAAGCACTTGAGTGAAAGGAGCTCCGCTTTGGAGCTCCTTTCTGCGCTGCAGAAAGGGCGCCCTAGGCACCCTCCAGCAGTGCAATGACATCAGGTGTGCGCTGCTCCGTGTAAACGCAGTGCACACCAAGACGCCATCATTGCACACATGTATGGACAGTGCAATTTCAAAATGGTCTGTCCATACGTGCTAGGACTGGGGAGCATGCGGATGCTGCACTCTCCCCAGCCCTACTTATGGCACAGAGATGGCCCTTTTGGGCAGTCTGTATAGGTCCTATTGTTTTATAGTGTTGTTGTAAACTACTTTTTGGATTTTTGCAGATAGAGTAAAAATAACATCTACAAATTATTGCAGGTAGGCAGATTTTCTTGAGTATGCTGCTTCCATCATCTTTTTTACTTTTTCTTGATAATATTGTCAGAGCACAAAGCACTCTGTGGAGTCGAAGGCTTTAATGGCCGGCATCCATAGATTTTTGTAGGGCTTTTGGGCTATGTGGCCATGTTCTAGAAGAGTTCCCTCCTGAGGTTTCACCAGCATCTGTAGCTGGCATCTTCAGAGAACCTGAAGATGCCAGCCACAGATGCCGGTGAAATGTCAGAAAGGAACTCTTCTAGAACATGACCACATAGCCCAAAAGCCCTACAAAAAACAAAGCACTCTGGTATGGACCAGAGTGCTTTGTTTTTTGTAGGGCTTTTGGGCTATGTGGTCATGTTCTAGAAGAGTTCCTTTCTGACATTTCACCGGCATCTCAATATGCATTCCAAATGTAAGCCGCCCAGATTCCCAGTGATTCGGCAGCATATAAATAAATGTTTATTATATTATTATTATAACATTGTGTGAAAATCTTCACTGCGATCATGTGACTTTCCCAGGAAAATGACTGTTTAAACTCCTTATTTTCCCCATGTGATAAAGTCCTTTCTTTCCAGAAGAGTATTGTCTTGAGTGACTTTATAACAATAACTTCACAGCCAATATACTACCAAAGATAAAACACATATAAGAGAAAGATACTGGGGACCCCAACCCTAATTCATTTAAAGGAAAGTGTATCAAGGGTAGAAGTGGGGCAAGTATCTAGGGCCAGTGGGTCTTCAGATGTTTATGAGGTGAAAAGACAGCCTTGAAGCATTGACAAGAAGACTGCTTTAGTTAAACCAGGTTTTCTAATAACCATTGGATCAGTGCATAAATTTCTCATTCAAAAATTTACAACACATATGGAGCAAAAAAAAAAGCAGATGTCTCAGTTGGGTTTACAAAAGGAAAAGGTACTAGGGCTCATACTGCAAACATACACTGGGTAGTATTACATATCAAAGGATGTCTGAATAAGTAAAGCCTTTGATTCTATAGATAATAAAAGCTATGGATTGCTGTAAAGGAAAAGGCATTGCTGCAACACTGGCTGGATGTATAATTTCTACTCTGGATAGGAGGCTATTGTTGGGAGGCAGGGAATGAAAAAACAGATTAGCTTTCCATTGTCAAGGACGTCAGTCAAGGCTACATTTTATCATCCTATCTGTTTAATTTACATGTAGAACATATATTCTATATATGCAGTCAGTAATGACTGGATGAGGGCAAGCAAAATGAAACTTAATCCTGACAAGACAGAGGTGCTCCTGGCCAGTCATAAGGCAGATCAGGGAATAGAGACATTGCCTGTGCTGGATGGGGAAACCCACACCTGAAATCTCAGGCTTGCAGCTTGAGTGTGCTCCTGGACTCCGCTCTGAATCTGGATGCCCAGGTTTCAGCATTGGCCAGGAGTATGTTTGCCCAGTTAAAACTTGTGCACCAGCTGCACCCATTCCTTGAGATGTCAGATCTGGCTACAGTGATACATCCCATTTGGACTACTGTGATACACGCTACATGAGGCTGCCTTTGGAAACTGTTCAGAAATTTCAGCATGTGCAAAACACCACTGCCAGAATGCTGACTGGGGCCAGTTATAGGCACCACATAACTCCCTTGCAGAAACAGCTGCACTGGCTACTGGTTCATTTCCAGGCACAATCCAAAGTGCTGGTTATGACTTATAAAGCCCTACACGGCTTAGGTCCAGATTATTTGAAAGACCATATCTCCCCATACAAACCTGCTAGAGCCCTAAGATCTTCTGGGGAAGGCTTTTTCTTGGTCCCTGGACTATTATGGGCTCGCCTGGTGAGGACTTTTTCGGTGGCTGCTCCTGCCCTCTGTAATACCCTTTCAAAAGAAGCAAGACTGGCCTCCTCCTTGCTTGCTTTTCATTGGCAAGTAAAAATGGCTCTGTTCAGGCAGGTTTTTAATTTCTAGTCATGGGATGGGTTTTATATGGGATGGGTATTGTGATTTTATTGTGGTTTTAATGTTTGTAATTATATATTGTTTTTAGCTGATGTTTTAATTGTTTTATTGCCATATGTTTTTAGAATTGTTATTGTGAGCTGCTTTTGGTCTCTTCAGGGAGAAAGGCAGGAAAGAAATCAATCAATCAATCAATCAATCAATTATAAATATATTGGAACTAGGATTTGACTTGCAGGAAGGAGGCCTGAAAATTGGAGGAAGAAACATTGGCAATTTAAGATATTACTGCCAAACAAAACAAAAGACTTGACAAAATTTAAAGAATGTTGAAAGCAGAGTTATTGCTGAATATTGGGGCAGGAACAAAAATCTCAGTCACAGTTGATTTCCATAACAATTTCCATAACTTTAAAGTAGTAATGAATACTATGGACAAGAAGGCTGATTTGGAAGGGCATCTACTTGTATGAAGAGACAGATACCAGACTCAAGTGGATAAATATATAATTTAATGCCAAAGTGTTACCCATGCGATAGTATTTCCAGTTATTATGTACAGATATGAAAGCTGGACAGTGAAGAAAACTTTTTTTTTTTAAAAAAAAACAACACCTGCTTATTTGAAATGTGGTGCTAGAGGTGAGTTCTACACGTCATGGACTTACACACACACACACACACACACACAAACCCACCAATAAATGGATCTAGAGCAAATCAGAAATCAACTCTACAAGGTTCAAATCCCAGCTTGGCTGCAAAAACCCATTGGGTGACCTTGTGAAAATCACACCCCCTCTAGACAAAGCTTGTCATGAAAATCCTTTGATAGTTTCTCCTTGGCATCACCATAAATGGCAAATGACTTGAAAGCATATGACAACAAATCAAGCCAGAACTCTCCCTAGAGGCTAAAATGACTAAACTGAGGCTATTGTACTTTGAACATATCATGAGACAACATCACTCATTAGTATTATCTATACTGCTTGGTAAAGTGGCAGGCAGTGGAAAAGAAGAAGATAAGGTAGACAGAATCAATCAAGGATGTGACAACCTAGAGTTTACAAAACCTGAGCAGGCCTAATAACAGCAGTGTTCTTTGAAGGTCTCTTATTCATTGGGTTCCTGAATACTGAAGCTGACTAAATGCCACATAACAACATAAATGCAAGTTTTATATATTCTGTCACATTTTAAAATGTCATTGTTTGCTGTTTTATTGTTTTAATGTTTCATAATCTTATTACACTATAAAACTTCCTAGACTGCTTTACAAGCTGTCTCTTGGAAGTGAACTTCCTAGAAACTAGGATGAAATCTTCATTGTTATCATTATTGCAAGTGATTTGGGGCTTGGTGTTTCATCTTAGATCAAACAGGAGGGTGTAATTTGCTGGTATCAATGTGCACATCTTTTTAGCAGAATTTCTATAATATATTACAATAAAATTCCATTACTGGGGGAAGGGATGGTTTATGGACATGTCATTAGAGCCAAATGCTCAGGTTAGTTGAAGTAGCTTTCATTTCTTTGCCAATTCAAACATTGCATCACTACTTTCTTTTTCAGAGAAGAAGAAGGAGGAGAAGAAGAAAAAGACAACACAGCATCAGCACCAGCAGTTTGTCAGTTTGAACTTAATTATTTGATATTTGCTCTTGTCTCCTGGTACAGTATGACATGGCCTGATGAAATGTGACATTCATGTCAGTTTTTGTTAGAAGTGAGTAGGAATGGACAAATATCCATGGTAAGTCTGAATATATTATTCATCTTTGATGTCTGGCAAAATGCATAGTAATAAATAATATAAGATTAGGAGAGATAACAATATGACCAGAATGAGAAGTAAGGGCCAATCTTTCTTGAGGAGCTATTGTAAATCCTTTAATTTCTTTCTTTTTTTAATAAAAAAAAGGGGGGGGGTTAATGCTGAAGTACTAATAGGCTCAACTTTCCTGGCTTCCTCTCAAGCCATGAAAATAGGACAGAATTTTGCCCTCAGTTCTCAGTTATATTTGCTCTGTTTAGATACGCTTGGTAATTTGGTAGCTATCATTCTTTACCTGGAGAAGACCTCATTAAATATAAAAGGAGAAGAGGAGTTCCAAGAGGAAGAGGCCCAGCTGAAGCAAGAGGAGGCTGGCACTGCTTTTACAACAAAAGCAAAGCCTGCTCCATCCCTGTCTCTGCGTCCTATCATACATCAACAGCTCAGACTCAAAGAAGAGAAATGCCAGAAACACTCTCCTCAGCCTTATTAAACTATGATGAGTTATTGAGGCCAGCTGGGCTAATTTACTGCTGGCTGTAAATTAGCCCAGCCAAAGTCATTCTTGGGATGTAGACAATAGATCCAGTGCTCCCTGGTAACCTTGTAACTCTGACATTTGGTTAGCATGTGGACTAATCTCAATGGCAACTTGCTTCTTGACTTTGAACTTGGTTCAGGACTTACTTCAATTTGTCTGAAGTATGCTTCTGCTTCTATGGACAAGTGTATCATCTAGGGACTGACCCCCTGTTCAGCCTCTGTGAACTGGAAGTGTATGCTGTTGGGTGCTTCTCCACTTTGAAACAGAACAGCCTGTGCCTTTTCTGTGGATGCCATAATCATGTATCTAAATGTTCAACTGAAATTGTAACTTACTGCATTTCAAGAAACTTGGGGACTGAAGAAAGGGGGAGCAGAATTCTTATTTGGGACAATATCCTCATTTCCCAGTAGCTATGCCCCGGTTCAGAACTATGTGTAGAGATTTCATACATTAAAAAGGCCCTTAGTTTCTGACTTGCTAGTTTTCATGTGAGCAAACTGAAGACAGAAGGGAAGAGGCACTGTATGCAAAAGATGGCAAAATGCTAACAGGGGACAGAGAAAAGGCAGAATTACTCAACACCTTCTTTGCTTCATTCTTCTCAGAAAAGGCAAAGGGTGCCCAACCTAAGGATAATGAAGCAGAAGACAGAACAGGGGAATTTCAGCACAGAATAAGTAAAGAGATAGTACAGGAATACCTGGTTAACCTAAATGAATATAAGTCTCCAGGACCACATGAACTGCATCCAAGGGTACTAAAAGAGCTGGCAAATGTAGTATCAGAATCACTGGCAATAATCTTTGAGAACTCCTGAAGAACAGGAGAAGTCCCCGCAGACTGGAGGAGGGCAAATGTTGTGCCCATCTTCAAAAAGGGGAAAAAAGAGGATCTCAACAATTATCGTCCGGTTAGTCTGACATCAATACCAGTAAAGACTCTGGAACAGATCATTAAACAGAGAGTCTGTGAACATCTAGAAGGCAATTCCATGATCACAAAAAGTCAACACAGGTTTCAGAGAAACAAGTCATGCCAGACAAATGTGATCTCTCTCTCTCTCTCTCTCTCTCTCTCTCTCTCTCTCTCTCTCTCTTGATAAAATTACCAGCTTGGTAGATGAAGGGAATGCTGTGGACATAGTATATCTTGATTTCAGTAAGGCCTTTGACAAGGTTCCCCATGACATTCTTGCAAACAAGCTTGCAAAATGTTAACTGTTACATGGATTTGTAATTGGTTGACCAGCCAAACCCAATGGCTCTTTTTCAACCTGGAAAGAAGTGACCAATGGGGCCCAACAGGACTCTGTCCTTGGCCCAGTGCTATTCAACATCTTTATTAATGACTTGGATGACAGAATTGGGGGCATAATTATCAAATTTGCAGATGAAACCAAATTAGGAGGAGTAGCTAATACTCCAGAAGACAGGATCACAATTCAAAATGACCTGAATAGACTAGAAAGCTGGGCAAAGGCTAACAAAATGAAATTCAATGCAGAAAAGTGTAAGGTACTGTACTTAGGGCAGAAAAATGAAATGCACAGATATAGGATGGGGGACATCTGGCTGAACGAGACCACATGTGAAAGGGATCTAGGAGTCCAAGTAGACCATAAGCTGAACATGAGTCAACAGTGCGATGCAGCAGCTAAAAAGACCAACGCTATTCTAGGCTGCATCAATAGAAGTATAGTGTCTATATCAAGGGAAGTAATAGTGCCACTCTATACTGCTTTGATCAGGCCCCACCTGGAATACTGTGTCCAGTTCTGGGCACCACAATTCAAAAAAGATGTGGAGAAACTGGAGCATGTCCAAAGGAGGGCAACTAAGATGGTAAAAGGTCTGGAAACCATGCCCTATGAGGACTGCCTTAGGGAACTGGGGATGTTTAGCCTGGAGAAAATAAGGTTAAGAGGTGATGTGATAGCCCTATATAAATATTTGAAGGGATGTCATATTGAGGAGGGAGCAAGCTTGTTTTCTGCTGCTCCAGATACTAGGACGCGGAACAATAGATGCAAATTGCAGGAAAAGAGATTCCACCTCAACATTAGGAGGAACTTCCTGACAGTAAGGGCTGTTTGACAGTGGAACACACTCCCTCAGAGACTGGTGGAGTCTCCTTCCTTAGAGGCCTTTAAACAAAAGCTGTATGGCCATCTGTCAGGGATGCTTTGATTGGGAGTTCCTGCATGGCAGGGGGCTTTACTGGATGGCCCTTGTGGTCTCTTCTAACTCTATGACTCGAAGAGGCTTTGGGCTCATGTTTTCCTTTTACCAGTCATTTTCCTTCATGTGTTGTTTTTTTTTTTTAAAAACTCTGGTTTGAGAACAAGACAAGATTCCAAACCATAATACTCACTAGCCATAGTGCCACAAGTTTTGATATAATGTTATTAGTTTCGAAGTGGGAAGCAATATGGCAAAAGTGTCTAACTAAAAGGGGGCACATTTGGGGAAGTAATTGTTGTCCTCTGCTAAATGTTATACCAGAAAGAGGTAGTTGAGTCCACTCTCCATTACATGCAGCACACTAACTGCACATTAAGTTGAATACACCTAATTTGGGTCCATATCCATTTCACTCTGACTTCAAGCCCAGGGATTATTGGGTTTGCTTTTTTTTTTTTTTAAGGATTATCTTGAACTGGACAGTGAGAGAAGGATTGTCTGGGTTGTTTCCCTGTTCATCTAAAGCCCTAAATGGCTTGGGTCCAAAATATCTCCAGGACCGCCTCCTTCCATATAATCCACCCTGCACACTTAAGTCCTCTGGGACAAATCTGCTACAACCAATAAAAAACAGGTTATCCACAACTGCCCAGAGGACCTTTTCAGCTATCACTCCCAGACTGTGAAATTGCCTGCCGGATGAGATCTGTCATATAACCACCTTAGAAAGCTTTTAAAAAGCTCTTAAGAAGGATCTTTTCCAGCAGGACTTTCCTGAATAGATGCCCAGCCACCAAAGAGAGAAAGTAATGAACTGATCCAGTTGCTGTTTGCCTGCCCAGTGGTGTTTGTTTTGTTTTTTATTTATTGTTCAAATTGTTATTGAGCTTTTTGACATGTTTTAATGGTAAAGTCTTTAATTCTGTTTTAAGGAAGGGAGGTCTGGGGGATATGATATGTATATTTTTAATGCTATAAGACAGCCTGATTGCCTGAGAGTAGATATGGTGGGATATAAATAAATGTTATTATTATTCATTCTGCTGGACCTATTGTGGCTTTAGGTACTAGGCCACAATATAGTAATAGCAGCTTCATTCATATACTGCTTCATACCACACTAAGCAAACTCTAAGCAGTTTACAACTGTAAGCTAATTTCCCCCAACAATCTGGGTACTCATTATTTTGGAAGGATGCCAGGCAGAGTTGACCTTGAGGCCCTGGCAGGGATTGAACTCAGAACCTTGTGGTCTGTGAGTGAGTGGCTACAGTACAGACATTGAACCACTGCACCACCAGAGCTCCTGTTGCTGAGGTGTTTGTACAGGTTGGAACTGAACACACTCCTGTCCTACTTGAACAGAAAATTATAGAATATGCGGGGAGGGGACTGCTGTTCAATATCACAGCAGATTATTGTGTCCCATTGTCCCATTGTTGGTATTTAACATCTGTATAATACCTTTTAACATTCCATAGATGAAAACTCAAACGCATGTGGCCATGCAGCATCAGAGTGTTGTCAAGATGACAAAAATTATTAATGAAGTAGAAAACACAAGCTAGGAATGGCTGCAGAAATTTGTTTTGACAGATTCTATAGGGAAGGGCAAGATTCTGCCCCTTCTTTTCCTCTTCTTCTACTGAAGAAAGTGAATGAAAACTACTCTTGCCTTGAACTCATTTTGCAGCAATGGAAGTAAACTGGGGACAAAGAGATAAAGTGAGAAGAAGACAGAGAAACTGCGACATTTTAAAAGCATCTGAAAAAGTGGGATGACAGAGGATTAATCAGGATTGTCTCTTCCAAATTTGGGCAGGTAAAGTCTATTTTACGTATAAACACATAGAGATTGTCAAGAATTTGCAGATTCAGTGCTACTTGGATGCTTGTGACACTCAACTCTTGTAGCTACTTCCCATCTAAATCCAGAGTTTGGTCTACTTCAGTGTCATATCAATGGTGGAATGAAAGGGAAACTCTTAGGTTTAATCCAGATGACACATAAATGCTCCTGTGCAATCAAATAGCAAATCTGAGAACAAATATTCTAGATGGAGTAATATCCCTTGAAGATTCTGATTGGATTAAGTGATCTTTGAGTTCTGACCCAAGTCTTTTGTTAGACAAAAGAATGGGTTTATATATTTGAGTTTATATATTTGGTTCTATATACTTAGAATAAACCTGTTTAAATAAATTAGAGTCATGACTGCCCTTTTTTTATTGATTTTAGTAGTTCTGCTCTAAATCTGGATCCAATCCTATTGTTTTCATATTTTATTTTGCTTTGTTTCTCCAGCTGCTATGTATATCTAATCTTCCCTGAAATCAATACTTCTCTGGGAGTATATCTTTAATAGTGAAATATACTAGACTCTTTTGAAGGAAATTGAACTTAAATTTCCCTCTCATTAATATAGAGATATGTCAAATTAAGCCTGATGAAATTGTTTACTTATCATCACAACGCTGTCAATTTATGGTATCCTGCATATTCTTCGGAAGAAGCTAATGAAGATCCCTAGGTTTCTTTTTTATTTTTGTTTGTCAAAATGTTTTTCTCCCTAAATAGCAAAAAAGAGTAACACATTCACCTATGTCAATTTCACTGCAAGAAATGTAGAGAATTTGTCAAAAACACTATATACTTAGCAAGTATATAGTCGACAAAGCATTTGTTAAAATATGCAAGGCAGGGGCATAATCAAAATTAATTTTGAGTGGATACTAGAATTCTAGGCTGAGATTTTCTTGTTAGTGTCAGAGATAAAAAGGATTAATTAATGAAGCCTGTGCTAGAAAGATAAAGGACAGTTGAACTTTTGATAATTTTCTTGTAATATGAAGCAGCAGAAGCATAGCAAAACCTGGATTTCTATGTTACAATGCCCTTATTTGAAAATGTATGGAAATAAAAAAAATGTAAAATATTGAATGAGCTACCTGAGGTCTTTCCTTTTTAATATATATTTTAGTTATAATAGTGATGACTGAACAATAAAAGTTCTGACCATCAAAATTGTTGGCCTAATTAATCAAATGGAATTTACAAGTTAGTGCATCAAGGACCTCTCTCTCTCTCTCTCTCTCTCTCTCTCTCTCTCTCTCTCTCATCACCCATTGCAATAAATGTCATGTACAACCTGGATAAAATGTCAATCATTCTCCATGCACCTAGTACAGTGCTTGTTCATATCAAGAGAAATGTATATGCACAGTTTATGATTTACACTGGGTCATAGCTCTAAATAGTAAAAATGGTAAATTCTTACCTCCTTGCATCAGCTGAGTCCTAAGAACAGCTAAATTAGTTCTCTTCTGGGAGAATTCACCTCCCATGTCAAAATCAAAAAGAGTTACTATTACTTTGCCTTTTGTAGGCAGGCACTGACAACTAGAGTAGGACTAGCTGAGAAGTATCCCATTCTTTCAAGCTTTACTACACTATTTACTGGAGTAGGGATATAAATGATTGTCATATTACTTTTCCTCCCTGAAGATTTGCAGGAAAGATATTTACTGTTCTCCCCACAAATGAAGCGTGAGATAATTAAAATGTTTCATCCTGTACACAAGGCACTTTCAAATTGGGGCAAGAAGTTCATTTTGAAATTTGATGTTTTAGATAATTTTGTTGTTTGATTGCTTCAGTAGTATGTTGAACAGTTAAACAGCAGGGATGCATACCTATCACAGGGTTTTCTTGGCAAAATTTGTTCTGAGCACAAGTCAAGCTAGACCATAGAAACCCACTGAGTAACCTTGGGCAAGTCAAGATGACCAAACTGTTGTACTTCGGACACATCTTGAGAAGGAAAGACTCATTGGAAAAGACAATAATGCTGGGAAGGGTGGAGGGAAGTAGGAAGAGAGTAAAGCCACATGCTAGATAGATGGACTCCTTGAGAAGGTTAAGGGTATGGGGTTGCAGGAATTAAGCAGAGCAGTGGACGACTTGGAGGCAGTTAACAACAACAAAACCTTGGGCAAGTCATGCTCTCACAGCCTCAGAGAAAAACAATGTCCTAGGGTTGTCATAAGTCAAAAATGACTTGAAGGCACACACCAACAACAAAGCTAGACTCATTTGAAAGACAGACTCAATTGCACCCCTGCTATTTAACTGCTCAACTTATTGTTGAACCAATAAAGCAATAAACCATCCAGAACATCAAATTTCAAATGGACATTCCTGGGGCTCGACAGATGGGCAGCTCAATGTCACCCCTTTCAGCCCTGGAAGCAGGCCATGGCAACCACATGCTGTGGCTTACACACAGAGCAAAAAGAAGTCCCCAAAAGGACTTCATTTTGAACCATAGAAGAGGGACTATACCTGCTGTGGCACGGCATTATGATGCCCCTAGTGCACACCACTGTTTGGGTGATGAGCATGAGGGACGTCATCATAGCGTGCCCTGTGTAAATGAGTACATGCCAAGATGGTGCCCCAGTGGAGGAAGAAGGGCTTGGAGCATGTGAACGCTCAGCCATTCTTGATCCCTAGTATGCAGTCAGGCTGGCACAAAGTGCTGGTCTATAGTGCCTCCCTGCTCCAGTAGTTCATTTGCAAATGAGCCATCTGAGAATTATCACACTTGCTCCAGGAAGGTGACAAATTCCTTGGCTAGTACATAGACATATAAAGAGGCTGATGTGAATGTTTAGCAAAATGGAATGTATGATCATCTCATCCCTAACTGTACACATACTACATCAGAAATAAGTTTATCGCACAGGCCCTGGAATGTACCTTGTGTGTTACAAAAGGGTCCAGGATGGGGCTGGAATGAATGGGGGACACATTTGACTGCACACACCTGGTCCTTCACTCAATGCGTTCTGCTCCCATTCTGTCCCACTCCGTCCCCAGGGAGGCGATTTTTGAGAACTGTTCAGAACAATCCTCAGAAAATCGTCTACCTGGGACAGATTCTGGGATGGAATAAGAATGGAACACATTGAGTGATGGATGGGGTGTGCAGTAAAATGCATCCCCCACTTGTCCCTCACTTGTTCCTGTTTGTAGCAACAAGGACTTTCATCCATGATTCGTGTGTTCCACAGCACTCTCACAGAAATATTGCTGTGTTTTGTGCTTGCTTTTACAGTGTGTAGTTTTCCTTTGCCAAGAGGTTTCCTTCCAAATGGCTTGTTTTCATCACAGAGACAATACAAACAAGTTATATGCCATGATACCAGCACGACAGTGTGTCAAACATAGGTGTCACAGGGGAGCCACATGCAATGAAACTACAGTGCCAACTTTATAGGGATAGTGTGGGCAAGGCTTGGAACCTATCTATTAAATGTGTAGGATTCTGTCAGTTTGGTGCTATATGGCTGCAATGACTGGAATGGCACTTGTTTCTTCACTGTGCTTTCTCTCTCTTTTTCTAGTAGTGGGCCCATCTGTTAGGAAAAGAGGAAACTGCTCTGTACCAAGGCAGTTCACTGGTCCATCTGGCTTAGTAGTGTTTAAACTGATTGGCCAAGGTTTGGGAGGATTTTAGATAGACATATTTTTCAAGCAATAACTACAGGTACCAAGTATTGGCCCTGAAAACTTCTATATGGAAAACATGTGCTCTGCTACTAAACAGTGGTGTCACTAGGTGGTGCTGGGTATGTGAGAGGTGCAGGTGACACCCTAAGGGAGGGGGAGACACCACCTTTGCTCGAACACCTGTATTTTGGTAGAAACATTGTGGAATTTCCTGTATCTCTTTAAAATGCTTTAAGAGATAGTGGAAGTGAGGTGAACCTCAGTGGAAGAAGAAAGGAGGGGTCCCATAATTTATTAAAAATTTAAATTTAAATTTTTTAAAAAATGAAATTATTTTTAATTGATTTTTTAAAAAAATATATTCTTTTTAATTTTTTTCTTGAAAAACATTACATTTTAACCAAATCTTCACTATCTATATATAAATAACCTTTAGGTTATGTATACGATATTGCAAATTTGAATCACAACTATTAGCATTACATTCAGTGATATATGGGAATTATGATTTACAAGTAACATTAATGTAATTTTTTTTTTACTAAGGACTCTTATGGTGTGAAATGGGAGGAGGAGATCAATGAGGGGGGTGACACCATGAGTGACCACACCAGTTGACACCAACTCTAGGAACACCACTGCTACTAAGCTACAGACCTTCTTCCAACAATACTGATATTGGGTTACGTTTGGAAACCAGGTGATTCAAAACTGTTATTTGAAGTTTGTAATTAAATACTGCACAATGGCATTGTATGATGGTACTAGGTGGGCTGAGAAGGGAACACAGAGGAATATTCCTGATATAAATGTGTTATTTATTACTATTTATTTATTACTTATTAATTACTATTAGCTTAGAGTTGTAAACTCTGTAAACTGTTTAGGCAGAATGAAGCAGTATATAAATGAAGCTGTTTCTATTGTTTTTTGTTTATTGCATTTATATGATTTGTACCTCACTGCAAACAATTTCCTCAGAATGGTCAGCATACAGACGCAGAACAGAAACAAGAGTGTGATAATGTTGTGACAATTTGAAAGGAGAGCAGGTTCTGGATTTTGTAATGGCATCATCGCATTGCCACAAAGAAGATTTTTTAAAACACATAGTTAATATGATGGTATTGCTGAATATGATTGATGGATGACAAATAAGTTGCTGAAATGATGTGTGAGCAGCTGTTCATGCAGCATTGCCTCTTTTTTTCCCTACTACAATAGTTTTATCTTTGACAGTGGTATGGAAGAAGCATAGGATCCTAAATTGTTGTGCAGATATCAGATTTGGCATGCTGGCAGCCATCTTATGTTGGCCACAGTATTTCCAGGTTTGGCTTGAATGTCATGCACACTTGCTTAAACATTAATCCTGCTGAATTGAGTAGGATTTGCTCCTGCCTAATATGTTGCATGCACAGTGTGTATTACTAGGCAGAATTGCTTTAAAGCATGGGTCAATGGATTAAATTGTACAAACCCATTTATTACACTGCAGCTCTAGTTTTAAAATAATCCATTATTTTGCAAGTGAGCTCTCTAATGATCTTTCTCTTATTACAGCCCAAATCATTCCCAAATTAATCCCGAATTAAGATTTTATTCCTGATTTTTAAAAAGGATAAATAAATCATACCTGTCTAACTTCTAAAATACTTCATTGAAAAATACTGATTAATTGGAATAAAAGATCAAGCTGATACGGAAGAGTGAGCTCCCATTATTCATCTTTTAAATGAACTTATTTAGGCTGCATAAAATGAAAGCAGTTTGAATTTTTCATTCAAATAAAATACTAATTCCTCAAACAGCTATAATCAATAGGGGACATACTTATTTCAAGTAGCTGATGATAGAGTCTGACAAATCATATTAGTCTTAACTAGATAGAGTTCTGAGTGTTTCTCCATCTTGGCTATTCTGCCACAGTTAATGCTCTTGATAAATTTATATACTTATCTGCAGTGTTCAGTGCCAGAGTGTGTTTTAATGAATGCCTACTGAAACCAATAAATCTATTTCACCTAATTGTTCCATGGATTTCATTTATAAGCTAATTGTATTTATTCATCTTGCTTCTTTCCAAACACCTTGACTCTTTTGTTTCCTGTATCTATCTGCTGACCTTTTTCTTTCCAATGCAAGAAAAATCTAAAGAGCTTTACGAAGTCAGCTCTTATTATAAAGAATACAGTTAGAAAACTGAAACATATTTAGCGAGTCCTTCTGTCCATTAATAACTCAGTGCTTCATGAGTTTTGTCTTTAACTAGTGTACTGAGATGCTAACAAGTTTAATTCAGCACCTAGTGATGGATGATAAATGGAGTGATCAAGGAACAGAACATGTATCTTGGAAGATGTAATAAAATATTTCACAGTAGATATATATGTGTTACTTAAAAAAAAATGTTGGCTAGTACCCTGAAAGGAGAAGACCAGCTAGATAAGAGTGTGTAAAAGTTATATTTTTAGACTACAGTTCTCTGAACCCTCTAGCCAGCATGGCCAGTGGTCATGCTGACTAGGACTGCTTGGAGTTCTATGACTTGATAGCTATGCAGAAGATGGTTAGGGACATTCTATTAAAAGGAAGAGCTGGCAGCCCAGAACATGTTGAAACAGCTGTGTCCGCAGAACTCTTAGACAAACCAGGAAAAGGCATTTCTGTTTGCAGAAGATTGTGCCTAATTCTTATCCCCCTATAACCAGCACATTTTTATTTAGATTATACTGCTAGCTTGTTCCTAAGATCATACCATTTGTTTGCTAGTTTTATTTCTGAAGTAACATTCCTTAAAAGTAAAGTGTACGCCCCTTCCATAAGAGTTTTCAGGGAGAAGAAAAGAAAGTAACAAATGACCAAGGGTATATCTACACTTCAGAAATAATGCAGTTTGATACTACTTTAACTGCTGTAGCTCCATCCTATGGAATCCTTGTATTTGCAGTTTCACACTGCCAAAGAGTGCTGGTGCCTCAGGATTCCATAGGATGGAGCCATAGCAGTTAAAGTGGTATTAAACTGTATTATTTTGACAGTGTAGCTGCACCCCAAGAAAGCCAAAGCTCAGTTGACCTCATACTGGTCTGTTTCAAACTGTGTGCAATCTAAATTTCTCTCAGTTTTGGAAGGGAAAGAAGAAGGGAAATCACTGCAGCGGTGATCATGGGAATAAGGTAAATAGCTATCAGTCGCTAGGCAGCAGAAATCCCAGCTCCAAATTCCACCTAGAAGCAAAGCAAGTCAGTGACAGAGAGGGACTGAGAGAGAAATAACACTGAACAATTAAAGGTATTGTATGTGGCAAGGACACCCAGTCAGTCTAGTGATGCAGCCTTCTGATGCTGCTGATTTGGGATACATCTGTGCTGTGTCTGTTGGGATCATTATTGCCCATAATGCCAAACTTCTCCCCACCCATCAAATTCATTCAAAATATGAAAATTGGCAAACATTTCTTCATCAGAGGTTGTTAAATGGCCACCCATCAGTTTGGCATTAGGTGTGGATCTCTTGGTTCGGCAGGGATTTGAACTAGATAGCACTATTCCCTTTACAATTCTTCGATCATTAACATTAGTTATGTAATGCTAATTACTCTACAATTCTTTGGTAATTAACATTACTTATTGGTAGTGTGTTGCTAACATTTTACTTTTTTTTTTACAGACAAATAACATGCCCTCAATTTTACAGATGAAAATTGGTACATGTGTTGCCAAAAGATGCCAAGTTAATAATGAGGAAAAATATACAATCATAGAATCATAGAGTTGGAAGGGGCCCCATTAGCCATCAAGTTCAAATCCTCATTCAGTGCAAGAACCTCAGCTAAAGTGTTCCAAGCAAGTAGCTATCCAGCCTTTGACCACTCTGCAGCAGCTTGCTTTTGCCCAGGCCTCCTGGGCTGAGCAAGATTCCACTCCCCCTACTTTTCTCCTCCCCCTGCTGAGTTAACTGAGTGCAAACTGATTTTGTACTTTGAACTCATTTTGCAGCACTTGAAGCAAACTGAGGACAAAATGGAAAAGTGGGCAAGAGAAAGTAGAATGTTTGAAAAGTAGTTTCATACCCTCAAACTGTCCCAGTCAAATTGAGACAGTTGGTGACTGTGAAATAAATATCACTTTCATATACAAACATTGCCCAGAAATTTCAAATTAAAAATTAATTTCCCTTTTTACATACACACAAAAATAAAATAGTAGGAGTCGAAGGCTTTCATGGCCGGCATCCATAGTTTTTTGTGGAGCTTTCGGGCTAAGAAATAGAAAGAAACTCTTCTAGAACATGGCCACATAGCCCGAAAGCTCCACAAAAAAACTATAAAAATAGTAGCAATTTCTGGGCTAAATCCAATTATTAGTCTCAACTACAGTAAATCTATTAAATCAGTAGGCTTTATATAAATGTTCCCTTATAAATTTCCTTTGATTCAGTTTGCCTACTCCAGCTGGGCCTAACAATTTAGTCTAATTAAAAATAAAGTTGTTGGTCCCTTGTTACTCAAAAACAGTCCATTAAATAATTACTTGCAGTACTCTGCTTTTCAATTCTGGAATATCTCTGTCTTCTAAACTCAACACTACTTCCATTAATTCACATCTGCCAGGCCCTAAAAATTATACAGATTTGTAATTTTCCTAACCCTATTCTGAAGTTCTGCAAGACATTTTCGTAGGAGCACCTGTATTTTAATATACTGTGTCCAAGATCCAAGTGGCTAGCATATCTATGCTATAGGAAAAGGACGCAATGATGGAAGAAGAGGTACAATACCAGAAGAAACAGGGCCAAAGATGTTTCAACAATAACAACAGAGATGGAAGAGAAGGCCATCAGGAAAAAAGCTACCCTGTCAGCTTCTGACACATAAGAGCAGACAGGGCAACTTTATCTCCTAGTGGAAAGACCTTCCACTTCTGTGCCCGGTGCTACTATTACCATACATCTCAGATGAAAAAGGAATTACACTAATGTAAGCGAGACTTCCAACTGCATACAGCACCAAAAGAATTGCATCCTCTTTATTCTAGTCATGCAAACTGCTCCCAAAACTACAGACAAGGTAGCGCTTCCTTTAAGACACACACACAAATAGTATCCTTCAAAGTATCAATGTATAGAATTTCCTAGCACAGAAATCACCGATTTGTCTATTTGTGTTTTGGTGTTGTTGTTTGTTTTTGTCAATATGTGTACATGTGTAAATGTGTCCCACTAGGATCCCTTGAGGTGATGATGTCTGCTGCCTCTCTGTCAGGATCCCAGAAGCTGATGATGATGTTGTCCCCCCAGCTCTGCATCTGGCCTGTGTTTCCTTCACCATGTCAGCAGCATTTGGCATGGGCAGTAGGACACTCAGCATGTCCAGATCCCTGGCTGACTCATGTTGCTCCAGAGAACCCAGGCCTTCCCTCTGATTTTCATTCCTCTCCAGCCTCCCTCATATGCTCCAGTCTGTTCTTCCTCCTCCCCTTCAACTATTCCTGGCTCCCCTTGTCTTCTAATGATTTTAACAGCTGGTTCAGGTAAACTCATACAAACTGACTGAATGGTACCACTTCCTATTTATCTGAAAATTGACCAGCTCAATTCCCCCCAAAAGGTTTCTATTGTTTATTTATTTTACTTGCCCTGCTTTTCTCCTGACAAGGAAGACAAGGAAGCTAACAACAATGTTAAAAAACAGATACTATTAAAATCTTAATGAGGCAGAATTTTTTTAAAAGAATTAAGTAAGCTATCATGTTAAAATGGCCCTAAGCTGCAACAGTATGCATTCATTTAAAAGACAGTGCTATACAGAAATAGAAACAAACAAAAATAGAAACAAACAGGCATGGAAAAACATACATAGTTTTGCATCCCACCTGTATGGATGTATTTTAAAATTACAGATGTAAAATTGCTACTGAGGTTTTCTTAACCTGAATTTATATAAGGCTCTCTAACATTCTGTTTACCCTCCTTAGATGTGAACCTATAAGAAGTCTCAAACTCAGGCACTTTTCTCAACAAGTTTGTTCTTAAGATCCATGAAGTTTACAGTGAAGTGCAAAATGGCTGTCCAAAGAATGTTGATCAATAGGTTCCAAGCAGATAGTAACTTAAGTCTGACATCCATATAAATTATTAGATTGAACCTTGCAGCAGAAATCTATATAACCAACAGGTTCATTGAGGGTAAATGATGGAATGATTATACTTGTATACAAAAGGAAGGGAGGGAAGGGAAATAGGGGCTATCTGCAAGGATGACATACATTATAGTAGATAGATAAGCTAGAAAACCATGGAGGAATAATTAATTTGTCTGGTGGCATACAATGGCCTACCTAGACTTCTTTATTGTAGTGCCAAATAAATAATGAGTTTTTCTGGTCCAGAATATGGGGCCTTTTCCAGCCACTTCTCAATTTTTAATTTAAGGACAGATCCTAAACTAGAGTAAATCAGCACAGCCACAGTAAAGTGATTGAGTTATGTTGATTTACCCCTCCAGGGAAGATCTGGCTCTTAGACTACAGCAAGTGAAGCAATTAGTGTAAGTTGAATAATCAATATCAGAACAAAGCAATGCTGGCATTTGATTCTCCTTAATGTTGTGTCAGCACTTTGCAGTGTAAAACTTAACTCTCTTTCTTGCAGAGTTTACAACTTGTCTCTAAAATCTTCTGTCAGATTTTCAATCCTGACCCTCTTATTATAGCTTTGTGAATAATGAGGCCTGAAATGATCAAAACAACCCTTCTTTTTTTTCCATGGTTACACAGAAAGTATGGGGACAACTGGTAGAAAAGAGGACAATACAGCAGGTGATGCAGTAGCCTTCCCTTGATGCAGTCAGGTATTCTTGCAATATGAAAGATGGACAGCATGTTTAATTCTTTAATCTAGAACTGAAAAATTACTATATAAAAGGAATTAATTACAGTTATAGCTCCAAAGTAGTTGGTTACTACTTTGTTGTTTAGTAAGCTTTTACTTTCTCATTTCACTTTTTAAAAGACACCTGGATAGTACAAGCTACAAAGATACACTCTCTTCTGAACATCTTATAATAAGCTTCAACACACACATAAGACAAGCGTTTAAACCATGTAATGTTCTACACCTCCTTTACTATAAAGGTAACTTAACACATGCAGGTGATCTGCAAAAAAAAGAAAGAAAGAAAGAAAGGAAAGGAAAAAGGGGAAAATAATAAAGTTCTCCTTTCTTAAGTTACAATCATAATATTATTTTTTTTTATAATTGTTGACATTCTGTATTGCACTTACAGATTCATAAACTAAAGTTACACACCTATAACTGCTCTGTAAGACTATGTACTGTATGACTAGATAAATCATTGACACCCCCATGTTGTGGGGGAGAGGCTTGCGTACCCTAATGAAGCTGTGAGCTATGCTGGCGGTGGCATAATGGCCATTGGTAGGGCATCCCATGCCAGACAGATCACAATCAAAGGGTCTGACCAAGAGTGTCAAAGGGCAGGATGGGCTCTTTAGCCTTATGGCAAATATCCTAGGAGAAGGTAAACTCCAATCCCAAACCTGGGCAGATGGTGCTCGTCTAATGCTGTAAGGTAAACCATCTAAGAGAAGGAAACTCTAATCAAACCTACGACCCGAGGATCTTGCTGCCACCATCCTTGCTTGCTTGGCCTCAGCAGACGAACCTCTGGTTTAAAGGGTGAGGCCAGTTTTGTGCACACTGTGCTCCACCAGTAAAATCCATTGCACAGGGTCTAAGGATACATCCTATCTGGCAAGCCTAAAACTAAAACTGAAAAACATCTTTCAGGAGTGGGCTTTATGATTAAAAACTCCATTGCCTCCTAACTTGAAACCCTGCCAAGAGGTCACTCCAATCACATTATCTCCTTATGCCTCCCACATGTTGTTCTCTTCAGTATATATGCCCCAACTATGCAAGCCAACCCTATGGAGAAAGACAAATTATACTGGAACTATGCCACCTCACACAAAAAGTCCCTGCAGAAGATAAAATCATTATCCTTGGTGACTTCAATGCCACAGTAGGAAAACACTTCGAAGCCTGGAAAGGTGTTCTAGGCAAGCATTGTGTTGGAAACTGTAATGATAACAGATGCCTCCTGCTAGAGTTTTGTGCAGAACAGCAGCTGACTATTAAAACATTATCTTTCATCAGAAAGATAGCTTGAAGACAACCTGGATGCATCCCTGATCCAAACACTGGCACCTCATTGACTATGTTCTATTGTGCCAGAGGAACATTTGCGAAGTCCGTCTTACTCAAGTGATGCCCACGTGCAGAATGTCAAACAGATCATCTCCTTGTAAAATGCAAACTAAATCTTCATCTTAAGCTCAAACCAAAGAGGGGTGGCATCTTAAAGAGGATACTCTAAGTAAACAATCTTCAACAAGCTTCCATGAGAAATAACTTCCAGGCAAATCTGCAATCAAAACTTGAAGACCATCCTATAGATTCTTCTCCTACAGTGCTTTGGCAACATATCAAAAACAGAATCCTGCAGTCTGCAGAAGAATCCCTTGGGTTCTCCCACAAGAAAAACCAAGATTGGTTTGATAAAAACAATCAAGAGATCCAGGAGCTGTTGGCAAAGAAGAGAACTGCTCATCAAGCATACCTCGCTCAGCCATCTTGCCATGTAAGAAAAGCAGCCTTCCATTTTGCATGTAGTAAACTCCAACAAAAACTTTGAGACATTAAGAACAAGTGGTGGATCAATTTAGCAGAAAAGACACTTTGTTGTACAGATCTGGATGATTCCAGAGGATTCTACAAAGCTCTTAAAGCAGTGTTTGGACCTACTTATCAGGTCCAAAGCTCCTTATATAGTACGGACGGGCAAGCATTAATCACAGACAAAGCCTCCATCCTGAATTGATGGGCTGAACATTTCCAAAGTCTCTTCAATGCCAAGCAAGTAGTCCAAGGCTCAGCTATCCAACATATGTTACGACAACCAATGAAAAATGAACTGGACGTGGCTCCCACTTTGGAAGAAACCATTAAGGCCATACAACAGATGAAAAACGGCAAGGCAGCTTGGAAACACGGAGGTCATGTACCCCATACTAAATTCCATGAGCTCCTTGTGAGTTGCTGGGGAAAAGGTGAACTGCCATCAGATCTCCAAGATGCAGTTATCATCACCCTGTATAAAAAACAAGGAGCAAAATCTGATTGCTCAAATTATCAAGGTATAACACTGCTCTCCATTGCTGGAAAAATCCTTGCAAGGATACTCTTGAACAGATTAGTTTCTGCTATTGCAGAAGAACTTCTCCCTGAAAGCCAATGCAGCTTCAGAGCTAATAGGAGCACTAGAGATATAGTATTTGCTCTTAGACAACTGCAAGAGAAATGCAGAGAGCAGAACAAAGGACTCTATGTAACATTTGTTGACCTTACCAAAGCCTTCAGGACTGTGAGTAGAAAAGGTCTGTGACAGATCCTGGAATGACTAGGATGTGTCCCCCCCCCCCCCAAATTCCTCAAAATGATTATCTTGCTACAGAGGGCCAACACGGTCAAGTCAGATATGGCAATGTTCTCTTAGAGCCCTTTCTAATAACAAATGGTGTGAAACAAGGTTGTGTTCTCGCTCCAACTCTATTTACAATCTTCTTCAGCAGGATGCCCCAAAGGGCTACAGCAGATCTGGAAGAAGAAGACGGCATCTATATAGGTGACTGTACTGATGGTAGCTTGTTTAACTTAAGCCATCTGAGGGTTCGCACAAAAACTAAACTATTGAGTCCGCGAGCTGCTTTTCGCTGATGCTGCTGCCCTTGTTGCCCATACAGAAGCAGCTCTGCAGCGCCTAACATCCTGCTTTGCATTGGCTGTAGAGCTGTTTGGGCTGAAATTCAGCCTGAAGAAAATGGAAGTTCTCTACCAGCCTGCACCACAGGAAGAGCACTATCATCCCCACATCACCATAGGAAAATCTGTGCTTATGTCCGTTCAGCATTTCACCTACCTGGGAGGCATCATCTCTTCAGATGCCAAGATTGACAAAGAGAAACGATTACAGATTAGCAAAGGCATGTAGTGCATTCGGAAGGCTTCACAAAAGAGTCTGGAGTAACAAACACCTGAGATGAAGCACAAAAATCAGTGTGTACAGAGCCATTGTACTGTCTATTCTCCTCTATGGGTCTGAAAACATGGGTCATCTATCGCCAACATCTACGACTCCTCGAACGCTTTCATCAGCGCTGTATACATACAATACTAAATATGCACTGAACTGACTATGTGACGAATGTTGCTGAGCAAGCAGGGATCACTAGCATTCAGGCCATGCTATTGAAAATGCACCTGCTCTGGGAAGGGCATGTTTCTAGGATGGAGGATCATTGCCTCCCCAAAATAGTACTCTACAGTGAACTCGCCACGGGTCAGCGTAAGAGGGGCACCCCAAAGAAGAGATACAAGGACTCCCTGAAACAACATCTCATGCTCAGCCAAATTGATCACCAACAATGATCTGCCCTGGCCTCACATCAAGAGGCATGGAGACAAATTATCCACAATGCTGCAGCCTCTTTTGAGAACTCATGCAGAATGAGTCTCGAAGAGAAACGACAACACATAATAAATATAAGAAAGAACCACAACTTGGAATCATCTCCCAAAGAGACTTTTTGCTGTGCTCTCTGCAACTGGACTTGTTTATCTCAGATTGCCCTTTTTAGTCATCAACACACTTGTAGAAAGTGTGGGATGAGTCCTTCCCAAATCTTCGTTAGCGAAGAAAAGCCAGAGAGAGAGATACATAGAGTGGTGCCACCAGGTTTGGTGATACCTGGTACGAGGGGTGGGCTGCAGAGGAGAGGCAGCATCCTGTCAACACCCTCCTCTGCCTGCCACTTGTGGCTTGAGAGACCTAGGCTAGTGATGAAGTGACAAAGGGTGCACTCTCGCCACCACCTGGGCTCCCTCCCCAGGGAGAGAGCCAGAGCTTCAGTGAAGTCACAAAGGGCACAATCTTCATAGCACAGGATGATGACCCCACTGTGAGAATGTCACACCACCTGCTGAGTGATGCCCTGACTTCATAAATGCCTCCTCAAGCCCACCTTAACAGACAGCAGCCACACTGAATGAAGATCTGCTCACTAATGAGAAGGGGCTGGAAATGTTATCCTCTTTGTATCTTGATAAGCAGCTGAACAGAACTTCTTCACTTGGCATATTTACTGGCTGTTAATGCAACTGGGAGGGGGGGCACAGAAGATGTTCCTTAGTTATGCAAACACAGTTAAGTAGCTGATGTATAATATTAGTGATTGTCCTGGTTAGAAAAAAGAATTTAATGACGAGTTGTTGATAACTAGTTATTTCCTAAACTCTGGTTTAATCCTTTCCCTACTATTATCTCAGGTGGGTACAACATAACTTGTACCAGTGCAGAAAAGATTAGGCTGCCCATTTCCTGTGAGTGCTGGTGGTTAGACCTTCATAATACAAAATATCATTTTTTTATATGTCTGAACAAGTGAAACTGTGTTTGCCCTACAAGATGAAGAATGGTCCTGTCCTTTTATAACACCTTTTAAGATCAGGGAAATTATCACCTGTTTCTCAAAGTTTTTTCCCCTGTTGTTGTTTTGTGCCTTCAAGTCATTTCGGACTTATGGTGATACTAAAGTAAACCTATCATGGGGTTTTCTTGGCAAGATTTGTTCTAAGCAGGTCTGAGCCCAAGATAGTATGACTTGTCCAAGGTTATCCAATGAGTTTCAAATCCTTCTCTTCAGAGCCCTAGCCCAACATGAAAATCGCTATGCCATGCCAGCTTGCTTTTCTTACATATGATCATGTTGATTATGTACCTTCATTCAGGTCATTTCCAATTTATGGTAACCCTATCATGGAGTTTTCTTGACAAGATTTGTCTGGAGAGTTTTTTGTTTTGTTGTTGTTGTTGTTGTTGTTTTGCTTTGTTTGCCTTCCTCTAAGGCTGAAACAGTATGACTTGCTCAAGGTCACCCAGTAGATTTTCATAGCAGGGGTTTGAACCCTGGTCTCCAGAGTCATAGTTGAACCCTCAAACCACGACACCATGTTGGCTCATACATAAGGTCCTATCTACTGGGGGGGGGATGTTTTCATGGACTGCAAGGTTGATTTTTAGGGAGAAATGTAACAGATGCATGACTGATTTATCTTGACTGGAATAGGTCAAACAAACTTGCTGAGCTTTTTTCCAATGAGTATGGATTTCATCAAAGTAGAATGATAGGAGTTGAGGTTTCATTTCAGTATCTGCTGTAGATTAACATCCAACACTGCAGACTGCTTAGGGCTAAAATTGGTGGCATTTATACAGGCAGTGGAAAGCTGGTAAAAACAAAAACAAAAAAGAGAGAGAGAGAGAGAGAGAGAAAGCTAGTTGGCAACTCTTTTATTTTTAGCAGCTGTATACACATAGTAAACACAAAAGGATGTCAGAGCCAAGTTAGAAACAAGGCCTCTGTATTCATGTCCCCATTAGGTTGTTATCTCCACTTCAGCCTTAAGCACAGTTTACCTCTCATATGTCAAGTGGTCAGATTTCTCTCCATATATGACATCAAGTTTTTCAATATAGCTTAGGTACACAAAGCTTTTTGTCTTTTCATTGTAAATAATGTAGTGGTGACAGTGGTGCTGTCAGAGTTTTTAATGCTTCTTCCCTTTCCCGTTATCTGCAATGGTTTCAGAAAGTGGTAGGGGGCATTTTGTTGATCACTTTCTGTCCACAACATGGGCAGTGCTTAAATCTGCAGCTAGAGAGAAAATATTCATCACCACTTCTTCAGTACTGATTGCAAATACTAAGTAATAATAATAATTATATTTATTTATTTGTTTGTTTATTTATTTATTTATACCCTGCTCTTCAGCCCTAAAGGCTATCAGAGCAGCTTAAAATTATTATTTTTAATTAGACGGTTCCCTGCCCTCAGGTTTACAATCTAAAGGAGAAGGGAATGGTAGTGGGGAAGGGGATCAGGTCCAGTAGTTCTTCACTCCCTCTGATGCCTGGACCAAGGCAGATGGACTGGAGGGAGGGCTCTGCTTCTTAATTTAAGATAGCCCCAATGGACTTTGGCCTGCCCTTTCACTCCCTCCATGTCTCCCGATGTGAGGCCAGGGCAGGCCAAACAGAATTGGCAAAGGAGTCAGCCTTAAGAAGGAGGAGGAGTGAAATTGGAGGAAGGAATATCAACAATTTAAGATAAAGTTTGTGGGTTTTTCAGGCTATGTGGACACGTTCTGGATGTATAGCAACTATTTCAGGAAGACAAGTCTTGAAAGCCTTCAACTTCACAATTTAAGATATGCAGATGACACAATAATGCTAGCAGAAAACCTCACAGACCTGGAATGCCTACTATGGAAGATCAAGGAAGAAAGGCAAGCTTACTGTTGAAAATAAAGAAAACAAAAATAATGACCACAGAGAATCTACATAAATTCAACCTATGAAGAAACAGAAATAGTAAAAGAGTTCTAATACCTGGGATCAAACATTGATAGAAACAGGGGAAATGCAGTCATAGAATCATAGAATCATAGAATCATAGAGTTGGAAGAGACCACAAGGGCCATCCAGTCCAACCCCCTGCCATGCAGGAACTCCCAGTCAAAGCATCCCCGACAGATGGCTATCCAGCCTCTGCTTAAAGACCTCCAAGGATGGAGACTCTACCACACTCCGAGGGAGTGTGTTCCACCGTCGAACAGCCCTTACTGTCAGGAAGTTCCTCCTAATGTTGAGGTGGAATCTCTTTTCCTGCAGCTTGCATCCATTGCTCCGCGTTCTGGTCTCTGGAGCAGCAGAAAACAAGCCTGCTCCCTCCTCAATATGACATCCCTTCAAATATTTGAACAGGGCTATCATATCACCTCTTAACCTTCTCTTCTCCAGGCTAAACATCCCCAGCTCTCTAAGTCGTTCCTCATAGGGCATGGTTTCCAGACCCTTCACCATCTTAGTTGCCCTCCTTTGGACCCGCTCCAGTTTCTCCACATCCTTTTTGAATTGTGGTGCCCAGAACTGGACACAGTATTCCAGGTGGGGCCTCACCAAAGCAGAATAGAGTGGCACTATTACTTCCTTTGATCTAGACACTATACTTCTATTGATGCAACCTAAAATAGCATTGGCCTTTTTAGCTGCTGCATCACACTGCTGACTCATGTTCAACTTATGGTCTACTTGGACTCCAAGATCCCTTTCACACATAGTTTCATTCAGCCAGATGTCCCCCATCCTATATCTGTGCATTTCATTTTTCCGCCCTAAGTGCAGAACCTTACATTTCTCCGCATTGAATTTCATTTTGTTAGCGTTGGCCCAGCTTTCTAGTCTATTCAGGTCATTCTGAATTTCAATCCTGTCTTCTGGAGTATTGGCTACTCCTCCTAATTTGGTGTCATCTGCAAATTTGATAAGTATGCCCCCAATTCTGTCATCCAAGTCATTAATAAAGATATTGAATAGCACTGGGCCCAGGACAGAACCCTGTGGGACCCCACTGGTCACTTCTTTCCAGGATGAAAGGGAGCCATTGTTGAGCACCCTTTGAGTTCGGTCAGTCAACCAGTTACAAATCCATGTAATGGTTACCTTGTCTAGCCCACATTTTACGAGCTTGTTTGCAAGAATGTCATGGGGAACCTTGTCAAAGGCCTTACTGAAATCAAGATATACTATATCCACAGCATTCCCTTCATCTACCAAACTGGTAATTTTATCAAAAAAAGAGATCAGATTTGTCTGGCAAGACTTGTTTCTCTGAAACCCATGTTGGCTTTTTGTGATTATGGCATTGGCCTCTAAATGTTCACAGACTCTCTGCTTAATGATCTGCTCTAGAATCTTTCCTGGAATTGATGTCAGACTAACTGGACGATAATTGTTGGGATCCTCTTTTTTCCCCTTTTTGAAGATGGGCACAACGTTTGCCCTCCTCCAGTCTGCTGGGACTTCTCCTGTTCTCCAGGAGTTCTCAAAGATTATTGCCAATGGTTCCGATATTACATTCGCCAGTTCTTTTAATACTCTAGGATGTAGTTCATCTGGTCCTGGAGATTTATATTCATTTAGGTTAACCAGGTATTCCTGTACTATCTCTTTACTTATTCTGTGCTGAGATTCCCCTATTCTGTCTTCTGCTCCATTATCCTTAGGTTGACCACCCTTTGCCTTTTCTGAGAAGACTGAAGCAAAGAAGGTGTTGAGTAATTCTGCCTTTTCTTTGTCATCTTTGAGCATTTTGCCATCTTCTGCACGCAGTGGCCCTA